>CM061535.1:92422887-92928506 GCA_030545055.2 Neoaliturus tenellus
AAGCCTTACTTTCCCATAACGATGTATCTGCTTATTCGTTTGTGTATAGGCCTACATGGACGCTAGTAGAAGGAAATAGCCGCTCCTGGCGCAGGTCAAGGTCAGCGGTTGTAATTGGCAGGTGTGTGTTGTTGATTTGGGGGTTTTTTGGGGGGTTTGGGGAGGGGTTGGTAAGTGTGTCAAGGTCATTCGGAGGGGGTTTTAAAAAAGGTGGGGAGTGTGGGGACGAGTGGGGCGGGCGGGAGTGCGGCGGGAGCGGATGGGAGGCTCTGGGAAATAAATTTATTTATTCATCAAAGCCCACCAGTGATCGTAGGATCGCTTCTACATCGTTTGCAGCCGTACTGTTGATCTCATTGCTCTGCACGGGTCGGGAGTCGGTGGTGGTAGTGTATGTAGGCAAATTTTGTGTGGGAACACCACTATTGTTATCATTAGTAGTGGATGTCACTATTGGAGATTGTATGGGTGCACCCTGCCGCGTGTCCATAACTTGAAGAAATGAGAGCTGCTAGATGGTTATATTGTGAGTTGATAGAGTAGAATGAGAGATGTGTGTGATGAAGAACGGTTATATAAACCCGGTAATATAGTGAATAAGAATAACCGGATAACATCATCAATAGGTGTGACAAGATTGTAATGTTGATATTTCAGCATATCAGTTAAGACTGTTTGTAAAATAGTGTCAGTAGAATAACTGTCGCGAAGGTTGGATCTTGTAAAATACAAGGGGTGAAAGCTGAACTGTTTCTTAAGTTTAGCGAATGTATTACGAGGTCTTGAAACTGTGTAGTTAGACTGTTTTTGTAAAATATGTTTGGTGCGTAAAAGTTTCAGCTGCAAAGTGTGGGAAGCCATTATAATAGTGGTGAGTAAATGTGCACTGTGTAAAAACCAACTGATAAATGGTTAGTGTTTGTAAATGTGTTTGAATATATAGAGAGTAATTAGCATATTAACCGCGAACACATGTTTTAGAGTAAGAAAAATGTAAGTTAGAAAATTGTTAGAAAAGTAAAGACCGAAGTTTACTCTACGGAACCCGGCAAATAAATGAGACGCGGGCGGTACCGACCCCGTATTTAAGCAATTTGTGAGTCACGAACAACCCCTCCTCTACCCTCCCCCTAAGCCGATGGGATAAAAGGGTGGGATTGCGGTTACCCCGGTTATTTGTTCGGTAGCGTTGCGATAGTTTGTATTAATAGGAGAGGCAGACACTTTAAAAACTGTTTTGTTAAAAATATTAAGATAATATTCTAGTTGAAAAAAAGGAATTTGTTACTCTGTATAAATTGGCTATGAGCTGCACAAGTGCAAACAATACTCTGTTAATAAGTTGATGAGGTAAGAGCTAGTATTTATACAAATATTATATAGTTTAGCAATAATTATATGTAATATTAATGTGAAAAATGGTAAGTTAAGACCATGGATAAGACTAATAGTAATGTAAAACTATAAATGTTTAAAAGGTGTAAATATAATTAAGAGTTTGATAAAAAAAAAAATAGATATGAATATAAATATTAAGTAACAACAAAAATAATGTTGATGCGAGGTTAATTTATGCAGTAATAAAAAAATGGTAATGGGAGAGTAATATGTGTTTATAGTAAATAAAAAAGAAATAGTTGAAAACTACGTTATAAATGTGGTGTTAAAAAGAAGTAGACCTAATTGGAGTAAGTTAAAAAAGTATATATAATATTATTAGAAGGTAGCGACTTACCGAGGTGTTGTGTCAGCTGTGGGTTCCGCGAGTAGAAAGAGGCGCAGCTGCTTGTGTAAGGGTATTTATAACGGCAGGTGGTAATTATTATAAACTTGACCCCCCCCCCCCCCCAATAGGTAATTAACCCCCCCCCCCCCTCACTTTTATTTTATGTTGAAATAGTACTAGTAGTTAAGCTTGTGTAATACTAATTTGGTGTTACCAAACAGTAACTATTGTGGTTAAGATAATACAACCTATACTTAAGATAAATTAAACTGATAGAGTAACGGTAATTTAGGTCTGCTGTTGGCAATAGATAATAACTATAGTTGAGCGGCGAAAGGGAACACATAACTTCCTACTGTTATTAAAATAATAGCAGTGAACAACTATGGTGTAATGCTATAAAGAAAATTGTGGTTGGATTAGGTAGAGAATATAATTAGATGTTGGCCAACATTATTGAAAGCCGCAACACAACACTTAAATTATTGACGACCTACTTGTAATAATCGCTGCTACGTGTATAAAATAGTGTTGCTTGGGAATTTCCTACTGAAGTTGTACTTTGAATGTTGTAAGCCCCTCAAACCCCTACAATTTCCCCCACCATCTTCGAAGTTTACGAGTATTCTGTCGAGAATTTTAGAATCAGTTCGTACCGAAACTCCGGACGCGAAGCTTCGGGACGAACTCAAAGGGTAACTTAAATATATAGGTGGCCAATATATATTTGAGTTATTCTTGCTGTTAGGGTTCTAATATTAATATTTGTGTGTGTGTGTGTGTGTGTGTAAAATGTTATTTATTTTTTAGTTTTAAGTTGTGTTATTTTTAAGTTTTAATTTGCGCATTGCGATGTTAGCATTAAGGTGTATTATATTATTGCTAATGTTTAAAAAATGTGTTTATGCATTTAATGTTGAGTGTTGATGTAATTATTCTGTATTGTGTGTGTGTGTGTGTGTGTGTGTATGTGTGTGTGTACTAATAACCTTTCACAGCTAGCTGTTAGGAGGGTAGATTAAATTTAAATTTAAATTATAGAAGTTCTGTTGAACTTCATTAAATATGGGTGGGACATGCGTGTTGTGCCATAGGCAGCGCATATTTTTATTTTTTTTTAAATGTTAAATTTTTTGTTAGGAAATAATTATATTTGGGTGGGTTTAGATTAAGGGTGGGAGGTTAGAGTTGCGTCTTGTATTAATTGTTCGAGATTCCCTATTATAATTGGATGGTCAAGCCCAGTGCCTTCGGGCCCGAGACTGAACCGCCCGTATCACAGCTCACCAAACTGGATCGCCACGTGCGTGCGGGCAAAAAATTGGGATCCCTTGCAAGACGTAACTAGAGGGTTGGGATTGGGAGTGTTTGAGGAATACAGAGTGGTGGAGACGGCCGTGGCCGCCTCCATCACTTTGGATCATTATTATTTTTTGGTGACCTTGACCTAAATTAAGGTAATTAGCCCCCCCCCCCCCCAATTTGCAATTAGCCCCCCCCCCCCCCCCGAGGTCACTTTCACTTAGCATCACTATATATAAGCGGGGCTAGCTAACATGTCTGTTTATTCTGATTCCAGCCGCTAACGCTGCCACTTCAGAACCATGTCTTCATCAACAACTTCTGCTACTACTATCACTATGCCTGCTGCTCCTGCTGCTACTTCTGTGCCTGCTCCTACTATCACTATGCCTGCTGCTCCTGCTGCCACTTCTGTGCCTGCTCCTACTATAAATACATCAGCTGCTAACAAGAAACCGGTGAAGAGACTGAAGTTGAAGAACGTCCCGGAGTCGATGCTGCGGCAGATGAATACACCACCATCTACATCTGCTCAGGGAAATATTCTTCTCCAAGCCATGGCGGTTCTTGGAAGTATTTTTTCTCCACCTCCATCACCAACACACCCTACGGCAACTCCACCACTACAACCACAACCTACACCTACAACATCACCGCAGATGGAGCTTCCTGTTCGTTCTGATACTCCTTCAATTCTAGAATCTATTCATGATTTCACCTCATTACCACCACTAATAACACCAATTCCTGAACCAAAGTCCATTAATCCTATCATTCCTAGTTCTAAAGTTAAAAAGTCAGTTTTCAAAATTGCTCCTTCAGAGCGCTTTAAATTATTAAATGAAGAGCGTCGCAGGGCATTTAAAAATTTTCGAAAATGCTCTGAGAAGCTCCGTAAGGGTGCTAAAAAAAGGATTGGTTTGTGGTAGGAAATGTGTGTTAAATGAAAAGTATTGCCGTGTACATCTCATAAACCATCTTTCTGAGCCACAACCGACTGTAATCTCCAGTAAGTCCTACCCTCCTACTAAATTAAATAGACTGAAGGAAGGTTTGAGGTACTTTTTTGTAAGTAAAACAGACAAGCACAACAAAATTGTAATTGGGTGTAACGGCTTCAAATGGGTAATACAGCTGTCTGTACCTCTGAGAAAACAAAAAGCGATCAATAGACTTGATGCGAGAGACTATTTAATAAGAGGTGAGGATGGTTGGACTAAGTGGGGACGTAGTAAATGTTAAAATCAGTTAGCTTTTTTTCAAAATTTTGGTAGAAAAATAATGGGAGAGAAACCAGCGCTATATAATAGTGCGCTGAGTTTCTCTCCCATTATTTTTTGGTCACTCTAAGTTCTGTGACCTACTTTTACATGACCTTAAACTTGAACTTGACCCCCCCCCCCCCCCAATAAAAATTAACCCCCCCCCCCAATAAAAATTAACCCCCCCCCCCCTGCCAACTTTCTCTTGTCTTATATAAGTAGCCGCTATGCAACTGGGTATGGAACATTGGCCGCTTACCTGGTGTACAGTGAACATGGCTCCGCTGGACGGTTCAAACTTTTACAACAGGCGATCTGAGCTAGAGGAAATGGCAGAAGTGGAGGAAGATGAATCTGAGCTGGAGGAAATAGAAGAAGTTGAGGAAGATGAATCTGAGCTAGAGGAAATGGAAGAAGTTGAGGAAGATGAACGATTAATATTTGAATATTTGCGTTGTGTAACTTTGGACCTGGAAGAAAGCCTTGACCCATACATGTGGGAAGCATTGGACTGGCTGCAGTTGGGCAGAACAATAGTAATCATATCACCAGTGTTGTTTCTCGGTAGCCCAATTTTGTATGTGACTGCAGACAATGCCGAATACATCTGGCAATGGGCAGAGTTGTTTGAGGATTTCAGGGGAAATGAGGAGTATAATAACTGGTTTAATATCTGTTTAAGATAAGCAGGGTTTTTTAAACCCAAAAAGGCTATGTGAGAGTTAATGGTAATTGGTTACTATATAAGTTAAAGTTTGTTGACCTTGAACTTGATCCCCCCCCCCCCCCATATCTTTTGTTAGTTTGCATTATAAAAGCCCGCAGCTTACATGTTTGCTTAGAATTTAACCAGTTGCTATATAGTGAACATGTCTAAAAGATTGGATTCATTCTTTGCTAAACATACAGAACTTTGGCCACTATTATATGGATTACATAGAAAGATTGAAGAAACAATTTTGAAAGATATGGGTGTAGGGGTTAAAGTGCTTATATATCGTAGAGGTGATTATAAATTATTGTGTTCATGCACAATCAGAATTGAAAATTTAAATAATTTATTTCCTTGGATGGTGCAATTACGTAATTTTGTAGAAGAAATGGAGTTTGAGTTGCAAGTAGCTGCAATGTATTACAAGCTTGATAAAGAAGAGTAATCATACTATGTTACAAATGTTTAACTATATGAAATATAGTGGGGGAAAATAGAATATATATATATAAGGCAGCAACTTTATACTCAGTATCACTTTGTCATAAGATATTACTTTGGTGTGAAGAGAAAAGGTTAATAATGGTTTTTAAGGATACACCTTTTTTAAATTATTTTGAAGTAAAAAATCAGTTTAATACAACTGAAAATATAACTTGGATGGAAGAGACAAATGAAGGTTCGGAAGAAGAATTGAATAATAGTATGGATGATTCTATATTGGAAGAAGAAATTTCATCCTTTGAACAAGAAATATTTGAAGAGCTAATAAATGATAGTGATGAAGAAATTGTTAAAGAAGCAATTGAAACATTCATTTTAGATTCGTCAACTGATACATTGATATCCCCTATACAATCTTCAGACTCTGAATTGGACTAATGATATGTCGGTGTTTTTCTTAATGATCCCCCCCCCCCCTCCTTTCCCCCTCTTTTCCCCTTCTCTATATTTGCTATAAAAGCAAGAGTTGATCAGGTTTTTTTATTCATTATATGCTGTGTTGTTAGTAAAGCCATACACTTTATTAAACTATGTCTCCAAGAGCTACTACCTTTATATACATTACTGAAATTATTACACATCGTCAGATAGAAGAACAAGAAGAACTAGAACAAGAGATGAATGTTACATTTGGAGAGTTAATAGAAGAAATAGTAGAAGAATTTATAAATTTAAACCAAGAAACAACTAATGAAACTGGGAATATATCAATGATGCATCAACCGGAAGAGTTAACCGAATCTGAAGAAGAAGAATCTGGATAAAATGGTGGGGGGGTTAGGTTATTTAAGCAGGAAAGAAAACAGTTTAAAAATCATTTCATAATGGAGGACCGAGAAGCAATGTTTAAAGCTTTTTGTAAGGAAGAACCCTGGGTTCCACCAGTAAATTCCTTTACATATTATTTCCCACTTTTAGACATGGAGGATTGTAAAAAAATTCCAGACATTGGTTTTAAATTTCAAAAACAAGGAATGTTAATTGGTGTCACTGAAAAATATCACAATGAATATTCGGAAAGATTGGCGTTTAACTTTATGATGGACAATATGAATATTAAACCCAGTGAGTATCCATATTTTCTTTATAAATTTTTAGTTGAAAATGGTGCCAGTGTAACTATTGAAATATGTATTCAACATTTTTGGCCTACTCGGGATAGTGGTGGGGGAAAGTAGATAAATGTGTTGTTGAACTGGATAGTCTCTCACTCTTCTAAAATCATTCACCAACAATGTATCGTCCAATTTTGTCTGATTTGACTGCCTCTCATGAAGAAGCCGAAGCTAGAAGGAAGAAAAGCGAACAAGCAAGACAAATTCAGTCTAATATTAATATGGAGTATTATAGGCTACAAATCCAAATCCCAGGCATGCATCTTGGAGAAAACAGAGTAAAGACCGTACATGCGGCTGGTAGTTATATTAAGTATTTGAAATTATTATTGGAAGATAGAGAGTCTAAAATTACAAAATTAGAAGATGAAATGAAGAAATTGAAAAATGAACTATTGCTCTTGAAAAATGGAAATAATGAAGTTGTAGTTGAAGAGGGTGCAGAAGAAGGAAATGAAATATTGGGAATTTGAAGAAAGAAGTTTAAATATCTGTATAAACTTATAAAAAAGAAAAATAATAAAAAAAATTAATAAAATAAAAAAAATATTAAAAAAAATTAGATTTAGAATAGAGAGCGGGGAATAGATCACTTTGTGGCAATGGAATAACATGTCACTTAGTGCTCTATTCCCCGTTCTCGCATTAATATAATTTGACCTTGACATATATAAAAAATGGTGGGGATAAAGTATTTAAGACGGATGTAACATGTGTAAACACTTCAGTTGAAATATTAATCTCTTTTATAAAACATGGTGGATACTCTATTTGAACTTTGCTTGAGGAAAATTATTTGTGATGGTTTTTTATTTAACCATATAATAAGATCAGGAGAATGTGTTATTCCAAACAGCATTAGAGAAGCTATTCATGAATACCGAAGACAAAATTATGGGTTTGGCATTATTGTTGCTTATAAATTTGCAGATGGGACGACTCTTTGTCAAGATTGTGCACGAGCAGCTATAGATGATTGGGATGAATTTGATCTTGAAGGAGGATATGTAGACCATCGTGTTAAGGCACCACTAATAAGGTTTGAAATCATGAATGAAAAATGTACAATCTGTGCACAACTGTTATTTAGATTTATTAGATGTAGATCATATTAAAAAAAAAAAACTGTTTAATGTAACACTATGGTGGGGAAATTTATTGAATGGTGGGGGAAAATAGAAGTGGGGGGGTATTGGTTATATATGTTGCTCGATGTTCACCAATTTCTTTAGTCTTGTAATATTGTTTGAAAAAGTAACTTGTAATTTAGTAAAAAAAAAAAAAAAAAAAAAATGAATTTTGAACTAGAAGTGACAAGCTTTAAAATAGTTGAAGAGGAGTGGACAACAGTTTCAAATTTTATTCATTCAAAACAAGATAATGGAACTCTAATGAAGGTATTTTGTTACATTTTAGAGGAAGGGGATGAAGACATAGTAAGAGACTATTTAAGAAATAGAGATATGTCAACTTCCAGCTCGGACTTTGTTAAATTTTTAAAAGACAACAATGTTAACGCGGAATTAGAAGTTTGGTTTTATGTTTAAAGAACTTGGTAGAGGGAGAATAAAAATGGTGGGGGAATTGTGTATAAAACAAGGTTTATACGCAGCAGGAGTTATTCGCTTACTACCATTTAAAAGAAGAACATCATAGAAAAAAAAATGGCTGAATCTCGGGACTATTCAACTCTTTCAACAAGTGAAAGAAAACCGTTAAATTTGTCAAAGAAGATTGTAAATTTGTCAAGAAAAGGTAAACCTATAACACATCCGGAATTGAGCATTTTAGCTAAGGAACGTCATATAAAAGAGAAAACTGAATTGTATCAAATGCAGCTTTTAGTACCTTCATTGGACGTAGGCTGTACAAGAGCACATACATTGAGGACTGCAAACAAGTACATAATAGAACTGTTGGGTAAAATTGAAGTATTGGAAAATAAACTAAAGGAGTTGCAAAATCTAAATGTATGGAATCCGGCAAATGAACTCCCTGTTCTGCAGATGGAGCCAAACGATCTTCCTGCTACTTATGCATGGAACGCATTTAATGATATTGATAGAGACTCTCCTGTGAAGTACCAACCTCCTGCTGTGTAAAAAAATGATGGGTAAAAAAAAATACAAAAAAAATAATAAAATATAAAAGGAAAAAAAATTAGTTGTAGAATAGAGAGCGGGGAATAGATCACTCTGTGGCAATGGAATAACATGTCACTTAGTGCTCTATTCCCCGTTCTCGCATTAATTATGTTTGACCTTGACCTAAATAAACATGGTGGGGGAAGGTAATTGAGTGGGGGAAACTAGATAAAAGAAGTCCAACGCTCGGTTGGAGTCATTCTTATCCTAAACAGGCGTTTACTAACATAACATAAGAAAAGACAACATGAATAGTGAAAACATCATTTTGGATCTTTCATTAAGTGAAAAGAATAAAAAACAATATGCGGACTCTCGAAAAATGAAGATGAAAGAAATGGCAAAGGCAAGAGAAACAAGAATAAAACTAAAATATTATAAACTACAGAGGCTAATACCAGGAGTGAAATTGGGAGAAGTAAGAACCAGAACAATCGACATGGCTGCTGACTACATCAACCAACTTCTTATAGAGTTGACTATAAAAAATGAAAGAATACGTCAATTGGAATATGAACGTAAACAATTGTTTCACCAAGAAAAAGAAGAACCTATGAACTGTGTGATTAAAGACAATTAATAAAGAAAAGTTAAACAAAGGAAACTGCAAAATTACTAAAAATATTGAATATAAATTGGTTATTAATTGGACTTGCATTAGAGAGTGGGGAATAGATCACTTTGTGGTAATGGACTAACATACCACTTAGTGCTCTATTCCCCATTCTCGCTTTAAGTGTTGTTGACCTTGACCTAATAAAATAATTTATATAAAAGCAGCTACGAGAAAGAAGCTCTTTCATTTAATCGACATGGCTCCTGTGGATACCACCGACTATCCAAGTAAACCTATTGCAGAAATATTGTGTAAAATTCTACAAGAGGAGTTTGATGTGGAAGATGTGGATAATGACAGTTCAGAAACAGATAGTGTTAACAGTATGGAAGAAGAATTAATAAATGAAGGGAGTGAAGATGTAGAAATGGAGTTAACAGAGAATGAATACACACCATCATTGGAATTTGAAAATATTCATAATGAAACTCCAACATCCAGTCACGATCCAGATTTGGAATCAATACGTGGAAGATTAATTTTTTGTGCAAGACAATTATTTCCATATGAAGAAGAAGAAGATGAAGAAGAAGAAGATTAAAAATAGTGGTGGGGGTAAAAAGTGGTGGGGTAATACAGCATAAAAAGGAGGTATGAAAAAGATGCATTTCATTTATATGCCGAATTTCATAGGATAAACATCACTAAAATGCATCGTTGTGATATATGTTTAGAAACTTATGAAGATGAAATATTGCTAGACATTCATAAGGAGTTATATCATAATATAAATGAAAATTTAACACAAAATGAAAATAAAAATGCATCTGCAGAAGAAGAAGAAACAGCGGGACCATCTAATGCACTACCTAATTTAAGTATTCATGCATTGCCCGGAAGAGTAGTAACACATCACAAAATCCAAAATGAAAATTTAGAATTAGACAAATTTCTTGCCGAAGCAAAAACCATTGTAGTTAAACTTTTAAAAGAAGAATTAAAACGATTAAATTTTATTAAATTCGGCTTGTTATTGGATGCTATGTTTATAAACGTTGAAGAAGAATTGTCACCAAGAGGATTTATAACTAAAAACAGAACCATCATGAGTAGTTCAGATATTAATTCAATAGTAGAAGAATGTTTTGATGAGATCATCAATAAAATCCAAGAACATGAAGGACGAGGATCAGGTTGGAGTTTAGTTAGTGTAGTAAGTATGGATATTAGAGTTCACAAGCATGGGTATGGGGTAATGGGGAGCAGTTATATAGCTCTTCCAAAAAGGATTCAAGATACAAAATCATGTGTGAATGTTCAAAATCATGATACGGAATGTTTCCGGTATGCAATGACATCAAAATTCATATCACGCGATGCACAAAGACCCAGCGAAGAATATGAGAACTATAGATACAGATATAACTTTCAAGGTGTGTCTTATCCGGTAGCCTTGAAGGATATTTCTAAATTTGAAAAACAAAACCCTGGAATATCTGTAAATGTATTTGGTTTGGACAGCTCTAACAAGGTGTATCCTTTGAAAGTGGTAAAAAACGAACTTGCAGACCATACGGATTTGTTATTAATTACAAAGGATGAAGTATCACACTATGTATGGATAAAATCATTTGAAAAACTTGTCAATAAACAATTATCAAGAAGTAAACATAAAAAAATAATTTGTAAAAGATGTTTTTGTTTTAAAGAACCTAGAAATGGAGAACAAAATTGGTTACTGGAGCACAAACAACTGTGTAATGAAAATTTTAAAGCTAAGATTATTCTACCACCATTAAATAAATCATATTTACAGTTTGAAAAAGTTTTCCATCAGTATCGCATTCCTATAGTAATATATGCCGATTTTGAATCAACACTTGTTCCAATTGAAGATGAAAACATTGAAGCAAGGAAGAGTATAAAATATCAAATGCACAAGCCTAACAGTTTTTGTTTATTGGTTAAATCCACATTGGTTGAAGAACATTTGAATGCATATGGATTGTCATCAAAACCCGTGGTGTATCGTGGTGAAGATGTTGCCAGAACATTTTTAAATCATCTATATGAAATAGCTGGCCATGTTGAAAATTTGTATAATAATATAGTACCAATGATACCAATGGAGGAAGAAGAGGAAATTCAACATGAAAATGCTACTTACTGTTTTCTATGTAAAAATGAATTTACTTTAAATAACTATAAAGTTAAAGATCACGATCATCTTACAGGATATTATAGGGGTGCAGCATGTAATGCATGCAACATAAACTATAAGATTACCAGAAAAATTCCTGTAATATTGCATAACCTTAGCGGTTATGATGGTCATTTTATAATACCAGAATTGGGGAGAGATGATGGTGCAATTGATGTTCTTGCAGAAACAACTGAAAAGTTTATAACTTTTAGTAAAAAAATTGGAAATATGAAGTTGCAATTTGTAGATTCGTACCGGTTTATGCCGTGCAGCTTATCAAAACTTTCTGAAAATCTTAGAAAAGAAGATTTAATAGAAACAAAGAAAATTGTAAACAATGATAAATTAGATTTAGTTCTTCGTAAAGGCGTTTTTCCTTATGATTACATTGACAATTTGGAAAAATTTGAAGAAACGTCACTTCCACCTAAAGAAGCTTTTAAGAATAAATTACATGAAGAGGACATCAGTGAAGAGGATTATCAACACGCTTGTAGAGTATGGAATGAATTAGAAATAAGAACCTTAGGTGAATATTCAGATTTTTATGTTAAATTAGATGTGACTTTACTCTGCGACATAATGGAAGAATTTAGAAACACCTGTTTTACAGCATATGGATTAGACCCACTTCATTCGTACACAGCTCCCGGATTGGCATGGCAGGCTATGTTAAAAGAAACAAAATGCAAACTTCAACTATTAACTGACATAGACATGGTGTTGATGATTGAATCCGGTATTCGAGGAGGATTAACCCAAAGTGTAACTAGATATGTAAAAGCAAACAATAAATATCTTCCAAATTACGACGCATCACAACCTAGCACATTTATAGGTTATTTTGATGCAAATAATCTGTACGGATGGGCCATGTCAAACCCTCTTCCATATGACAATTTTAAATGGGTTGATCCAAATTCAATCAATAACATCGCTGATATCCCTAAATATGGGGATATTGGCTACATTTTTGACTTTGATTTTGAATACCCAGAACATCTCCACGACCATCATTATGATCTACCACTATTAGCAAAAACAGAAATATCTCCCACTGGTAGATGGCCAAAATTGATGATGACACTTAACAATAAGACTAGGTATGTAGCTCATTATTGGACAGTACAGCAAGCGCTAGAGATGGGATTAAAAATTACGAAAATTAATAAAGTACTGCAATTTTCACAATCCTGTTGGTTAAAATCTTATATAGATAACAACACAAGAAGAAGAACTGCAGCAACATCCAATTTTCAAAAAGATTTCTTTAAATTAATGAACAATGCGATATTCGGTAAAACATTAGAAAACAAAAGAAATCACAAAGACTTAAGATTGGTTGTTGATCCAACAAAATTACAGAAATTGGTGCAAAAACCAAACTTTGCATCTTCTATAATTATTAATGAAAACCTTGTAGCCGTTTCTATGAATAAAATTTCAATTAAGATGGATCGACCCATATATGTTGGAATGTCCATTTTAGACATATCAAAAACTCACATGTATGATTTTCATTATAATAAAATGGTGAAATTTTATGGTAGAGATAATATTGGAATAGCATACATGGATACCGATGCATTCATCTATTGGATTATAACCAATGATATGTATAAAGATTTACGCACATTTGTTTATAAAAATGACTTTGATTTTTCTGACTACCCACAACATCACCCCAATTACGACAATGGAATAAACAAGAAGGTTTTAGGAAAATTCAAAGATGAAACAAATGGTGCACCTATGGAAGAAATTGTGGCATTAATGTCCAAACTGTACTCTTTTCAATTGTACATTAGTGAAAAAGAAGAACATCAAGTTGTAAAGAAGGCAAAAGGTATAAAAACATCATATTTAAAGAAGAATGTACAGTTTGAACATTTTAAAAGATGTTTATTTGAAAGCATGGAAACAACTGCAACTTTTAATACAATAAGAAGCTTTAATCATCAAGTCTACAGTGTCAAGCAAACTAAGTGGGGACTCAGCTACAAGGATGACAAGAGACATATCCGGGAAGACAATATACACACTCTACCTTTTGGACATTATTCTTTAACTCCTATCGACCAATAAAACCTATTCTTCGTCCTTTCACCTGTTTCCTTTTCCTTTCCGTAAAAAAAAGGGAGCATGGCAAGTTCAATGCCATGTTCCCTCTTTTTTACACAAATATAATATGGCCTTGACCCATATTTGTTAATAATATAAAAGGTGATAAGCCATTTTGAGGATTAGTATTTTCTCAAGCGGTGTACAAACAACATCTGAAGATGGAAGGATTAAAGGATAAAATTGTAAACGAACTTCATAAGCCGGCAAGAAGAAAGTTTCCAAGAAGAAATACAATTATTAAAGGAAGGAACGATCTTTACCAAGCCGATCTCATTGAGATGATACCGCATAGTAAATTAAATAAGGGATTTAAATATATATTGGCAATTATAGATTGTTTTAGTAAGCTTGCTGACGCTATACCACTCAAGGATAAGACTGGGAAAAGTGTAACAAAAGCTATGGAAGCAGCTATAAAGAAAAATAAATTTGTCATAAAACATTTACAAACTGATGATGGAAAAGAATATTTTAACAAAGAATTTACAGCATTAATGAAAAAATATAACATAAATCATTATTCTACAAATTCGGAAGTAAAAGCTTCCATAATTGAACGATTCAATAGAACATTAAAAGGAGCAATGTATAAAACATTTTCTAAACGAGGATCGTACGTGTGGTACGATATATTACCGAAACTTATAAAAGAATACAATAACAAGTTTCATCGCACTATCGGTATGAAACCTATTGAAGTAAATATCAATAATGCTAAGCTTGTTTTGGAGCGTATTAAGAAAAATACTTCTCCTAAAATTGAAAAATTAAGACCTAAAAAGTTTAAAATTAACGACAAAGTACGTATAAGTAAATATAAAGGAGTTTTTAGTAAAAGATATTTACCAAATTGGACTAACGAAATATTTACAATCTACAAAGTGCAGCCGACAATACCAGAAACCTACATTTTAAAGGATAACAAAGGTGAACTACTTCAAGGCGGATTCTATGGTCATGAATTATTAAAATCGACAGTAGGTGATGTATATCTTGTTGAAAAAATTTTACAAAGAAAAAAGGATAAAGTTAAAGTCCGTTGGTTGGGATTTGATAGGAGTGAAGATTCTTGGATTCCTACAAAAGACTTGGTGTAATACTTTAATAACTCATTATGTGTTTAACCTTTAAACAAGATGGATATTGTACAGCAAAAAGAACGATTTAATATTAATAATATAGATGAATTGACAGTGGATAATAACAATTTAAACCATGGTAAACATGGTGAATTACTACCAAACTCTATAAGATGTTTAATAACTGGCCCTTCTAATTGTGGAAAAACAAATGTTGTTTTTAACCTTATAACTAATCCAAAAGGGCTACGTTTTAATAACATATACATTTTCTCAAAATCTTTGCAACAACCTAAATACCAGTTGTTAGATAAGGTATTAGCAAGTGTGCCAGAAGTAAATTTCTACAAGTTTAATGCTAGTGAAACTATTATGCAACCAAGTGAAGCTAAACCATTTTCTATATTTATATTTGACGATGTGTCATGTGAGAATCATGATACAATAAGAAGTTATTTCGCAATGGGGAGACATCATAATATTGACAGTATTTACATTGGTCAAACCTATAGTAAAATTCCAAAACAACTTATAAGAGATAATGCAAATTTGTTGATAATATTCAAGCAGGATGAAACAAATTTGAAACATATATATAACGATCATGTGAATGCCGACATGACATTTGATAAATTTAAAGAGATGTGCGGCAAAGCATGGGCTGAAAAGTATGGATTTCTTGTTATTATGAAAGATGAAGCTATAAAAGATGGAAGGTATCGAATAGGGTTAGATAAATTTGTATTAATCTATTAAATGAATAGCGGTGTGTCTAGTAATGAATGAGACTTCATAGTGTAAACATGGTAAATCAAGAAAAACTATTGAAAGAAATAAAATCACTCAGTGATTCTATTAGGATTAAAAACCGTGCATTAAGGATGGGTATAAGCGAAAGAGAAGAATTTTTAGAGACTACATTTAAACCTATTACAGAACCTTTAAAACAAATATCAGAAACCATTAGTAAACCTCGTTACGAAGGAGATGTTTTACTACCAGTTTCTAAACAAGAAGTACAAGCATTAAAAAAGGAAGACAATGATGATTCATATACAAGCGCTAGTGACCAAGAAGAAACAAAAGAAGAAGAACCTATTGTTGAAAAGGAAGAAGAACAGCCAATACCTGAAGCAGAACAATCTATTCCAAATTTAACACAATTGAGTAGCGATATATTACAACACGGACCTCTGGGAAGAAAATATATATTGAAAATGCTACATGATATAAAATCAAACCCTAATTTAAGTAAATCACACGTATACGGAGCAAGAATTGATGGGAATGAATTGAAAATAGGTGATTCAAAACTTAAAATAACTGAAGACGATTATATCATTATTGGTGAGCATAAATATAAGGGAACAAAAGGATTATATGAATTAATTTTTAAAAACATACCATTGAGATATTCGACCAAAGATTTAAATACTTTTAAGGAAATTTTACAAAATACTAATGCACATAAAAGGAATTACTCAAAGGATGCAATAATTAATCGTTCACGCGCAACAAAATATAACATTGTTATAAAAAAGTTGTTTCCCCCACGAAAACTACCAACATTACGTACCGCACCAGCAGTAAAACAACCGCTAAAAAGAAAATCTTTATCACTTATGGATTTATCACTTCTTGAACAACATAGTAAAAAGATTAAAGGAGATACTTCAACATCTGGCAAAGGACTAATGAAAAATCTGTACAATACCAATGTAATTTATTACAAAGACATTAATAAATTAGTTGACAGAATGAGACTATTACATGAAGCTATGGAAGCTGGTCATACAGGTTTAAATAATGAATGGGTAGCTCTAGTTGATGAACTCAGAAGTCGAGGTGTCGTTGTATAATTGTCCGCAGATATAAAAGAATGGCAAGCATATAATGTATCATTTTTAACATGAGCGTCGACAAGTTTGGACGGTACTCCGCGTTAGGAGTGCAAGTTGGAGAAGACAGAAAAAGAAGTGGACTGCCGCAAACACCTGAAGGTGACTATAACATAAGTAATAAACGTTTAAAACTAGTTAAAGATCCAGAAGAAGATACTGATGGAGCAAATTTAAAGACGGTAAAAGAAGCTACTTCAACATCATTAAAATTACTTAAGGATACTTACGATGTTAAATCACATAGAATAATTAATGTTGGTAAACCAACTGACAGTTCTGATGCAATTACTAAAGAGTATTTATCATCTGAACTTTCAAACACTTTAAAATTGCAGTGGGGTAACAATTTAAAAGATGGACAAACATATGATGCTGGAAATCATAGGATAACCAATGTGGCAAATCCAAAAAATGATAAAGATTCAGTTAATAAAGAATATTTACATTCTATAATACCGGAAAAGACTCAACGAGGATTTTCTTTTTATAAGTTTATTATAAATGACATTGGATACCCAAAGGAAGACGGTGATGCTGTAAACCTGAAATACATCAAGGACAACTGTATTTTACAAGATGCTGATGAAATAGATTGTCATGGAAAAGCATTGTCAAATGTAAAATTTGGTTCTCAACCAAAAGACGCTGTTACTATGGAACAATTATCTAAAGAATTAAAAAAGGAAACATCAAATTTGGTAAAACATGAAGATGCTGTGCTAAGGCGAGGAAATACATTTATACATGGAAATGAAAAATTTGATTTAATGCAAGGAAGTAATGATAAATGGGATGCGGGAGGTAAAAGAATAACAAATGGAAGATTTGGTCAAAAAAGTTCGGATGTACCTTTAATGGCACAAACATTAATTGCGGGCGGTCCTTTATTAGGCACATATGAAGGTCATAATAGAAGAATAAAAAATATAATGCCTGGTTATGAAGAAAATGATTGTGTTACAGTGAAACAAACAATAACTTGGGATAAACGCAATGGAACCAAATTTGATGCTAAAATGAAGAAAATAATTAATATTTCACCAGGTGAAGATTTTAATGATGCTGCTACTATTGGACAAGTTATAACAACATCAAAAAATGATTCAACCGCTTACACGTGTAATGATAAACGTATTATGCAGTTACACGATCCTCAACATCCGAAAGATGCTGTAACTTTAGATTGTTTAATAAGAATAGTGGGCAATTTACTTATTGATACCCACAATCATATAGCTAGTACAACAAGTCATGTGATAATTCAACCCGATGAACGAGAAGCTTGGATTAAAAATAGAATCATAAATCAGTATATAATTAATTTGAATAATTAATTATTTAAATATAAAAATTGTGCATAAGTTATTCATTTATATAAAGCATCTCGTTGAGTAAACACACCGGTTATATATAAAACAACATAATGAAGATCGCACCGCTCAGTCGTCGTCAAGTCAGCGGCAAGAAAGGACTTGGTATAACATCAGCTGCGTTATCCCTTCTCAAACGAATTCCTGTTGGTGCTGTTGTAAATCGGGCAATAGACGCTCTACCATACGAATTTCATCTGCCAGGAGGTTATCAATATTGCGGACCCGGAACTAAATTGGCAAAACGTTTAGCAAGAGGGGATCCAGGAATTAATAAATTGGATCAAGCTTGCAAAGAACACGATATAGCGTATTCCAAGTTTGCTGATTCAACAAATAGATCAATAGCAGATAGAGTGCTAGCGGAAAAAGCTTGGCAAAGAGTTAAATCAAGTGACGCAAGTATTGCAGAAAAAGCAGCCGCTTGGGCAGTAACTACAGCTATGAAGGCGAAAACAAAATTTGGTGGCGGAAAACGTCGAAGAGGAAGACCTGCAAAGAAAAGAGCTCCTAAAAGAGGTGGAAACATTAAAAAGAGACGTCGTAGAACTCGTAAAACAAAGACAAAGAAGACTTCCGTTTGGTCAATGGTAAAAAACGGAGCAGGTCTATACCTAAGACCGTACCGTGTGTACTAAATAAGAAAAATCAATTGATAATTCCAAATAAAGCCTTAACAAATCATCAATTATCAAATTATGTAAAATGTTTGAAGATACCATTTTTTAGGGGAGTTTTTATGAAAGACGCATTACCAAAAAACATATGGAAAAATGAAACTGGAATAGTAAATTTAGATTCCTCCTATGGTCCAGGAACTCATTGGGTATGCTATAAAAAACTCGGACAAAGCGTTTATTATTTTGACAGTTTTGGCAATCTACCACCACCTAAAGAACTTCAACACTATTTTAGAAACTCTAAGAATATATTTTACAATTATAAAAGAGAACAACCTAACAATACAGAAATATGCGGACATTTATGTTTGGAGTTTTTAGCAAAAAGTGTCAGTCAGCTTTAAGATGTCATCGTACACAGTGTCACTGAGCGGAAATTCATCTACATTAAAAAGTACTCTTTTCCCAGCATTGCGTCTATCTAAAGATAGATTATGGGAAGCGGCATTATTAGATTTCACTACGTACAATTCGATTCCCAACATTACAGAGGGTAAAAACAATTTACTACATTATTATGAAAGTAAAGATGAAAAAGGAAATTATTCAGAATTAAAAATAATAACCTTGTCTACGGGAGCATATGAAATAGATGATATAAACCAGCTATTACAGAAGCAGCTAGGAGAAGAAAATATCTGTATAAAAGGAAACAACAATACTTTAAAAGCGGAAATTACCTCAAAATATTATATAGATTTAAGTTTAGAAAATTCAATCGGTAGTTTACTCGGATTTTCAGATAAGAAAAGAAAAATCTTAGATCCCGGAACTACTCATACCGGTGATACCACAGTAACAATATTAAAGGTTAATAGTATTGATATAACATGCAATATTATACACGGATCGTATAGAGATGGGGTAAACCAACATATTTTACATACATTTTATCCAACAGTTGCTCCTGGTTTTAAAATAGTTGAGAAGCCACAAAACCTTATATACCTACCATTAAACACCAGTTTTATTTCAGACATCGTACTGAACATATCAGATCAGGACGGTAATAGTGTTGACTTTAGAAAAGAAACAATTACAATACGGTTACACATAAAAGCGGTAACTTAAGTATAACATGGGATTAACATTTAAACCACAACGGAAAAGCCGGGAGCTCAGTAGCTCTTCAACATTGGACGAGTTAACACCGGACAACATACATTTCCTACAAAAAATTGGGTTAAAACTAAATTACGATGGACATTCTGGATATATCTCAAGGACCGACGTTCGACGAAACCCTATGGGAGAAGGAATATCACACACACAACCCTTACACTTCATCAAAATTAAACAATAATGATGAAATAAGGATTCCCATTCAACAACAAGATATTTACACATTACCCTGTGAGAGTTATTTATATATTGAGGGACAAGTATTAAAATTGGATGGAAAAACCGGTTCATCTGTTCCTTTTATAAATAACCCAATGGCATATCTTTTTGACGAAATAAGATATGAAATATCAGGAGTGACAGTTGATTCAACAAAAAAGGTTGGTATAACAACAACACTAAAAGGATTAACATCATTAACACCCCATGAAAAGAATTCAATAGTCACCGCCGGATGGGTTACCCCCGATAAAGACAGCATAACACCAAATTCCAATGGTCATTTTGATTTTCACATACCTTTACGATTGCTTTTGGGATTCGCTGAAGATTACAAGAGAATAATAATAAATGTCAAACAAGAATTGGTATTACTCAGATCTTCAACTAACAAGGACTTAATATTAGCAGCAAGTGGCACTGAAGAAAGTAAACTAGAATGGCAGCTACAATTAAATAAAATCGTGTGGAGAGTACCTCATGTAAGATTAGCCGATGAACATAGAATCGTATTGTTAAGAAAGTTAAAATCTGACCGTGATATTGTAATGCCTTTTAGAAGTTGGGAATTCCATGAATACCCCATATTACCTCAAACAGAACGACAAACATGGACTGTTAAAACATCTACTTATTTGGAACGAGCAAGGTACATAATACTAGGTTTTCAAACCAATCGAAAAGATGTTATAACCGCACACGCAGGTCAATTTGACCATTGCAATATAAAGAATTGCAAAGTGTTTCTAAACTCTCAATTCTTTCCTTATGACAATTTAAATGTCATGTTTAGCAAAAAGCGTTATTCCATCTTATATGATATGTATGCAAGATTTCAATCGTCATATTATGGAAAAACTAATACACCACTGTTATCACCTGAACAGTATTATTCAAAAGCCCCAATAATCGTTATCGATTGCTCAAAGCAAAATGAATCAGTAAAATCGTCAAGTGTGGATATAAAAATTGAAATGGAATTTGAAGATAAAATACCAGAAGGTACTTCGGCATATTGTCTCATTTTACATGACAAAATAGTAACGTACACTCCACTAACTGGAATAGTTAAAAATGTGTTATAAAAAACGGTTTTTAGGTGGGGGCGATTGTTATAAAAGGAGGAAAACGAAGTAGAAATTTCATTATTTGTTTGACCATCCTATGGGAAACATCGTTAGCAAAATGAGTTCACTTAATGCAAATACTAACGAAGAAGAAACTACACCGCTTATAGCCGACAACAGTTCCGATATAGAAAAACAAATTGAACAAGAAATGGATGAGTTCCTCAAGTTTAAACATAAGAAAAGAGAAGAGGAAGTTGAAAAAGGAATTAAAAAAAGAAAAGTCGATGACATTATTTCCACCAATATTTTAACAGAGGTATTTCTTAGAATCTACTATCCCATCTCATCATGTATGACAAAAAGCGTATCTGCCGGAGTAATAAAATCATTGGAGTATTCACCAACTATTATTTTGAATCATGGATCTAAAATGGTGTTTTTCTCTGAAATTTCCTGGGAATCGTTTATGAAGCATATACATCTTTTAGAATGTTATTTAAGTAACAATACATATGGAAGAAGAACGAAATTAAGTTTGCTAGAATCAAATATTGAAATCGATATAGTAAAACATCGGGGAGGACAAATTGTTCGTTTTAGAGATTTAACTAAACATGACATAAAAATACACCTTACAAAAGATGAATTCTACACCCTCAGCTGTGCTACAGGTCCTATCACAAGATATCTAAAACAACTAATATTTTCAAGCGCAATCATAAAAGAATATTTAACCGATACATTGGATAGACAACCATATGTACCAATCCTATACGGTCCCGTAGATACTTCCATTTTCAATAGAATACCTCACGAAGTTGATATGTGGAGACAGTTGCACAACTATCAGACTAACTTCGGTATAGATGAAGAAGCACAAGAAATGAATGAAGAAGCATCTTGCAGCAACCAACCCGCAGTATAAAAAGACGCCCTCCATAATTTTACAAACAGTCCCATACCGACCTTTGTCATGAATAAACAAGTTTCATTTTCAAACCAATACCAAATAATGGAGGTAAAACGAGGTATAATTGAATTTCAAGCGTTTCGCGGTAACGACGGACATTTTATCATTAAAGAGTTAGTTATTCTAGACATGAACACATCTGTCGTTTATCACTATTTATTCCAACCTCCTATACCGTTCAACAGATTAACTACTAAAGCAAGAGTGACAAACAAATGGTTGATGAAACATTTTCACAACCTGAGATGGGATGAAGGTTTTATCCACTACAGTATGGTGCCGCACATTATGAATCATTACTGTAAGGAATTTAAAATTATCTACACAAAGGGATTGGAGAAAACCGCTTGGATACAAGCATTTACAAACCATGAAGTGATAAATGTGCAAGTGGATAGAGATTTTCAGTGTCACTTTGCCAACATTTGTATCTCTACCAAAAACTTTAAACATCGGCAGTCCCAATGCGCTTTAAAGAACGCTTATCGTTTGAATGCATATCTACAACAGAATGGTGGGGGGTGGGAAGGATATAAAAGCGACAACGCAACCATGACCCAGCATGAGTATTACTCTAGCCTCCGAACAGTCAACACCTCCCACACAGATTCGCAAGACTAAGAATAATATTAACAATAAATAAGAAGAAGAAAAAGTAAAGATGACGTCACAAACATTTTTACAATCTCTTGTCGATCAATTTAACAAACATTCAAAATCTACCGTCTTACCGACTAAAAGATGTTCAGAATTAAAAGAAGAAAAACATTATGTTATCCACACCATTAAGAAGATGGAAACTAGTGTTGGGGACGCCATCAACGTTACACTGAGTGAAGCGCCCTACACGCCCGGTGATGAACCAAAATTTCAAACATTTCTTCCTAAGCGCTTCGTGCACCTCCTGCAAAACGAAGATCTACGCCTTATCCACCCCGGCTCTCTGTACTTGGCATCCCACGGTCCAAGTGGAAGCAATTCAACGGAACTTACACTTCACGTCATGCCTACTGCCAACAACTAATTTATTTTTTGTAATACTTTTGTACACCTTTATGAATTATTTTGAAAATAAATAAAGATGAAAAAATAAAAAAAAATAAAAAGCAATATATCACTATGTGTCTTTGCACATGGTGATATATTGCTTTTTAAAAAAATAATTTTAGATGACCTTGACCTAGTTACAAAAACTATATAAATGAAGTAATTTTCAAGGGGATTTCCTCAGTCTACAATTGACTTCCGTGCTGTACACATCTCCCTTGGTTGTCCAATTATTTAAACAACAACATGTCTCTCAAAATCAAATGCGCATCATACGATACCTCCACCATCACAACTTTTGAACAACTCGACAATTTCACTAATGAATTGCGAGTACTTCTTGCAGGCGGTTATCACTTAAATGCCGATGTTTACGTTACAAATAAGAAGATGTTTTCAAAACAAAACTACTGCGATGATGAAGTGTACTTTTCTACACAAACGGCAACAACATCTAGCCCTTCTACTCAAAATAATGTTAAATTCCACAAATACTACTAATGTTGAATTACAATAACAATACTCCATCAACTTGAGGCTTCGCTATAAAAAGGCTATTCAACCCAGACTAAATCATCATTTGCTTTTTGACAACCGCAGCGATAACAACTACAACTACTATGCTGTACCGAATGATGATTGAATTTAATGGTAAAATATTTGGAAAGGACTATCAAACGGTAGAAGAGATGAGCTCCGATCTTAATGTATTAACTAAAGAAGGCTTCCAACCAAAGTTAATTCTAAAATTTCCAGAAGTACATCCACTATCCACTGAAGATCTCGTCGCAATGGCTAGAGCAAAAAAACAAGAACATGAAGTAAATATTAAAAAAGAGAAAGAAGAAAAAAAAGACGAACCTATATCTTAAGTGTGCAACTTTTTAATATTTGTACCCCATTCTTTTTTAAAACTCCATTTGGTTGACCTTGAAATTACCCCCACCACTTTTTTCTTTTAATAAAACTCTCTATTCTATACTATACACCTTCATTTCCCAACTCCACTTAGAACCGTCAACATGGAAAAGAAAAAAGAAGACTACAAACCACGCTACTGTTGTGAACAAAAATGTACCGATATAGGAAGATGGATGGTAGACGGATTAGCTTGTAGAAAATGTGAATTCTTCGGATCCTGTTACTGCAAATGCAAAACAAAACAACTACCACCACCAGAATTGCAAACCTTCAAAATTTATAAATCAAGATACTTCCACACTTGCTGTCCCCAGAGATGTTTCAAATTTCACCCAGAAAGACTTTTTAATTGCCGAAAGTGTGATGCATATTATAAAGACGACTTTTGTACATGCATCAAACATTTGTGCAAATATAGATCAGATTGGTCTTCTGATCCTATTCAAGCTTCAGATGTATAGCTGTAGTCACTGACTGCAGCTTTTTTTTAAAATTTCATTTGGTTGACCTTGAGATTTACAATATATATTCTACATACCCTTTAACATGCTTCTCATTTACACTACATTGCTTGGACTAACACCAACATGGGTGACAGATTCATTTCTTTTGAACATTTAATTACCGAAAGAGATGAGATGGAAACTCTATTTCACAACTTACTCACACTTATGGATAGGTATCCTTTGAAATGGATCAACATCAAAGTAAAATATGTGGATCCTACCAGAATATTTTCATCATCATCATCATCATCTTCCAACAGTGCAGGGGAAGAAGAAGAACCAACTTATGGTATTACAATTATTGAATTAAACAGCGAGGAACAAGACAATCAAATTCAAATTATAAATAAACTTAGTATTTAATTTACAAAAGTGATTGGTATTTCTATTCTATATTAATGCTATTATTATTTTATTTTTATATACACTTCCCACAACCTACCCGAACGGCGTTTCGCGGCGAACTGCGGTAACCGAAGTTCTCTCGCTTCTCGTTTTGGATTACCCCCACTTCTTTTCTTCCCCCCACCACTATTCCCCGTTTCCATATAAGCGACCGCCTTACCGTCGCTCACCATTTGTTTGCCTACCGCCGAACGATGAGCCAGCCTCGATTAGCAAAAAATACTACTACTTTTGCAGTAACATCGCAACAAGATTTACAGGATATTTTTCAAACTTTAACCGATGTTGTAAACACACCAAACAACACGGTTACTATTACTGTTGAAATTACCTACAATTGTCCAGAGTGTGAAAGGATGGAAAGCGATAATGTTGAAGAATTAGAAATGCCAAACAACAGTCCTTCATCCGCCCACGATTCGACACCAGATGATGAAAGCTAGTCCTACACAAATATTCTTTTTCAATTCCCCACCACTTTACATTAAATATATATATATCCTCCCCTTATTTGCTCTCCTCATTCCATCGCCTACTTTTACACCATCTACACCGCTCCTCTCTAACCTGTACACAAACATGATGGACGGCTTTTCAATCACATCACAATTGGAAGACGATAAATTAAAACTCGAAATTAACAGAATACAATTGGAAGCACAGAATCAGGAAGAAATGATCCGGCTGTTAAAGCTCTTCAAATGCGTACTGTGGTTGGTATGCCTCTATCTGCTCATCGCCATCACCATCGGCATTTACCAGACCGTCACTGCCAAACATCGCTTCGACACCACTTCAAATAAAACTTCTACTTGGCTTTCCTAAAATAAATTATTAATTCCCACAGCCCCGCACCCCCCCCATCCCCTCCCGCCCGCCCCACTCGTCCCCACACTCCCCACCTTTTTTAAAACCCCCTCCGAATGACCTTGACACACTTACCAACCCCTCCCCAAACCCCCCAAAAAACCCCCAAATCAACAACACACACCTGCCAATTACAACCGCTGACCTTGACCTGCGCCAGGAGCGGCTATTTCCTTCTACTGTGGTGATCATCAAATTGTCGTATTCGGCAGAGCTTCATACGGAATATTATTTATCGTAGGGTTCAATGGCGCTGTTACTGAGCTAATATAATTGGGATGTAACACTGTGTGTTACAAAAACATGTCTTCCGTCCTCATATTGTAGCGGGCATTGGTCAATAAACATAACCAACGCAATTTTGTGACGTTGGCAGTGACGACGTGAACATAACTTAGATGACTCTAATGCACGACGGCATTGCCAACCTCGTAAAACGACGGCACGCAGTTATACAGTATTTTAGCTCAGTGAACCAGCGCAAGCATTCATCATGGTACTTTCGTGGTACAAGATTATCAAATACCTTGTTCACAGGTGACACCGGTGAGTGATTGTCGACGACGTCTTTTTTGCGGCTTCTCTTTATTGGACTGTTTTGAAGAGAACGTAATTATCTAGTTACAGATGACAGGTGATATTGATATCTCTGTTCCTATTCCAAAGTAATATTTCGGTCTGATATTTCACAAAATAACAATCGGCGATTAAATTTATGGCCGACGTTGCCAATTTTTGCTTAAAATATTCAAAATTTAAAAAATTCCCGGTCACCTGTAAAATTCACGTACAATTCACGGATTTTTCCCCGGTCACTAAAATTCACGTACAATTCCAGGTTTTCCAGTCGGCTGGACACCCTGGATTTGATCACAATTTTAGTGCTTCTTGCTTCAAAACGGTACGTAGTTGATATTATTTTAAAGTTTGACTCTCAAGTTATCTTTAATACTCAAAATTATGTTCTAACAATAACTGGTAATATAAAGGATAGGATTATGCCTGAAATTAAAAAATGAAACCCCGGACGGAATTGAAAATGTGTAGAATCTTCAAATTAAATAAATAAATAAATTCTTTATTGCAGTCGACAATTTACATTGCATTGCAAAGTTCAATAAACAAAGAAATATAAAAGTTCAAAGAAGTATAAAATTTTCATTGGTCTTGATGCTAAGTACACCAGTGCCAAATTTTTTTCGCGTAAACTCCTAGAATTTAAGTATCCCAGCGGCTCATCATGAACTCATCAACAGAGTACAGAACTTTAGACACCAAGAGGCGTTACAGTCGAGTTTTAAATTGATTTTGATTTTGAGATTGCTTGATACCCTCAGGGAGCTTATTTAGAAATCTGACTCCAGCCTGTGACGGTAAATGCTCAAACGCCACAGTTCTGTGGTGGCTGAGTTGATAATTGTCCCTGCCCCTAGTATCGTACTGGTGCAACTGACTGCCCTGTACAAGTGAGCATTTATACCTGCAGTACAGTGTTACCTCCAGGACATAGAGGCTGGGCAATGTGAGCAGTCCAAGCTCCCTGAAGGCGTTCCTGCAAGATTCTCTTGGCTGCAATTTGCATGTGATTCTAATTGACTTTTTTTGCAATCTGAAAACTATATCTAGCCTCAATTTAGCACAACTACCCCAGAGCCTTATTCCATAGGAAAAGTGGGGGTAGATTAGGCCAAAATAGGCCATTAATAGCACGTCCTTGGAACAAAATTTTGCAAGGTTACGTAAGGCATAAATACCTGTAGTAACCCTGGCACAAATATGGTTGACGTGCTGTTCCATATTTATAGTATAAGTTGATCAATGATCAAACCTCATGTAAAGTTGATCGATGATCAAACAATATCAGGCTTAACTTATTAGCCTACACATGAACGTAAACATAAAGTTTCTGATTCAAAATAGGACCAGCTTGGCAGTAAAACAACCATCTTTTTCATAAAAAAAGCTTAATTTACTTTTTTAAACATTAACTTTAGGTAAATCATGAGTTTAGCTACGACCATCAGAAATTGGAATTTTTTTTCAAATATCGGAAATTACACGCTGATTCAGAAAATGATAGTTTTATCCATGGAAAAGGTAGGGAAATCCAGAAATAACCTTTTTATTCCGAAATACATCAAGTGGGTATTCAAATTAATGGGGATATTAAAGCTGATCACAAATATGTAAGAATTATTTCGATCCGATTTGAAAAATCAATCAGGAAAATGCGGAGGAATATCGGAAAAACCATTAGATGAACTATTTTAAAAGTACCTATGTCATCTATATCACCTAATGAAACCAATTTAATACAACCTGCAGGAAGAAGTTAGGAAGTCAGAAGTTAGAAGTAAGAAGTTAGAAGTAAGAAGTTAGGAAGTCAGGAAGAAGTTTTTGTACACTTGGAATGTTATTAGAGAAGTAACTGGTCAAACACATAGACTGCAAAAGTTTTGTTTAAACATTAATGGTTCATTGGTAACAGATCCAGGTCTTGTTGCAAATGAATTTAATGCATTTTTCTTGTCCGTAGCTGATAAAATAATTGAAGACGACCTGATACCATCGGGGTTTAGTAACTTTGCCTATAAAAACAGTTTTATAAATTTTCAAGAGAGAAGTTCCCTGATGTTAGGACCAGTTATGTGTGAGGATGTAATTAGAGCAGTAAAACCACTAAAAAATGGTAAGTCGCCGGGAATAGATGGTTTAAGTTCTTTCTTAGTAAAGCGAATGTGTCCAAAAATACTTGAGGTGTTCACTTTTATAGTAGATTTAAGTTTCAATTCAGGGGTATTTCCTGAAAGACTGAAAAGAGCTGTGGTGGTACCAATTTACAAGGCCAAATCACCAGAGTCATGTTCCAACTTCCGCCCAATATCTCTGATTTCGACATTCTCAAAGGTTATTGAGAAAATCATGAAAGAAAAACTAATAAATTATTTGAATAAGGTGAAATTCTTTAGTTGTAATCAATACGGATTCAGGGTGGGGGTGAATACAGAGATGGCGCTCTTGGATTTTATAGGAAGGATAAGTGATGGTATTAATAGTGGTAAGTGTGTCAGTGGGCTTCTCTTAGACATTCAAAAAGCCTTCGACACAGTGAATCACCAAATTTTGTTACAGAAGCTATACGATTGTGGTGTGAGGGGAGTAGCCCATTCATGGTTTTCCAGTTACTTGAGTCGTAGACAACAATGCGTAAAAATAAATGGAGTTTTCAGTGATATGGGAACCATCAGACATGGGGTTCCCCAAGGATCAGTTCTAGGGGCAACCCTATTTTTAATATATGTTAACGACCTGTGTAATGGAATCTTTGAGGGGCAAATCACCGCATTTGCAGATGACACTGCGTTGTCGTACACAAGTGATAACTGGTTGGAGGCTGAAAGTAAAATTCTCTCTGATCTAGAAACCCTAAAATGGTGGTTCACAATGAATAAATTAGTTCTTAGTACAATGAAAACAAATTGTATAAATTTTAGCTTAAGAAATTCTGTGGAGTTCGAAAACAAAATAATGTACAAATGTGTAAATTGCTTAAGTTCATGTAATGTATGTATAAAATGTTCAGAAATCAGTGAAGTCAAGGAAATTAAATACCTTGGGATTATTTTAGACAGTGAATTGAACTGGAAAAAACACATTCTTAAAATGAAAACAAAGCTTCTGTCAGGTATAAGACTATTCTACTTTTTGCGTGGGATATGCCCCATTCAAACCTTGCGAAGTTTATATTATGCTTTGGTCAATAGCAGGTTAGAATATGCTGTAGTAGCTTGGGGTGGTACTTATAGGTCCAATATAACTCCTATAGAAAACATACAAAAGTGGTATGTTAGGTTAATGTTAATGAAAAGTTTAAGAGAGCCATCTCATCCATGTTTTGTAAATTTAAAAATTTTGCCACTAAGGTGTATGTATATTTATAAGGTTCTGAAAGTGTTTTTTCTCAAAAGTGGTAATTTGCCATCTAATATTAATTTTTTTAGAGAGGGGCTAAGGAACGCATGCAATTTTAGAGTTCCAAAGCCAAATTTAACATATTTTACAAAAACATTTAACTATACCGCTCCAAGACTTCATAATAAATTACCTCAAAATATAAAGTGTATTACAAAAATTGGTAAATATCTCCTCAATGTAAAACAATGGCTATTAGGTAAAAATAGAGAGGAAGTTGAAGATTTGCTTAGTATTGTACAATAATTCACATATATAAAAAAAATATATTACACAATAGTTACATATTTTGCGTACTATCAATTATGTTATATTATAGTTGGGCTATATATTTTATGTACTATGTCATTGTATTATTTTCATGTAGTAGGATAAGTAAGTTTTCGTTTAGTTACAATGTTACGGAACAGTGTTTACAGATTAACTATTGTCTGCCGCCACAATCGAATTCTTATCTTTACTTTGATTACTGATAAGTGATGGAATCCCAACACAGGCACTGCCTTTGGGACCCTATTTTCCTCCAAAAAAGTTATGTTAAGTTTAAGTTTTTTTTTTTTTTTTTTTTTTTTTTTCTAGCGGCTAGTAATTGTAGTAAGTTATCTGTTTATTTTTTTGTGATCATGTTTATTGGAGGAAATAAATCATTATCCATCATTATCCATGTCATGTGCTTATTCGAAAGATGTGGGATTTTATGTAGAATACAAATAGGCATACGGTATGTATGTATTAATTGAATACAACAAACTAATAGTGAAAAAGATAAAAAACTCTTAAAAATAAAAGAAACCACACTGAAACTTACTTAAATAAACCACTCAATGTTTCAAATAATTGTTATCGCAAACTATTAGGTAACAGGCAGTACTATACACATAGGTACTAACTTACATCACATTTAATCTAAAATAACACTAACATAACATAACCTAACCTAACTACTAACCATTATATGAGTACTAACTCTGTGCATTTTATTCCATAAATATGTATATATTCATATTTTACATAAAACATTGCTTGACATGGCTCACATTATGGTTAGGTTGGATTAGTTAGATTATGTTAGATATGTTAGTGTTATTTTAGATTATATGTGATGTAAGTTAGTAACTATGTATATAGTACTGCCTATTACCGAATAGTTTAAGGTATACATCAATAACAACCATTTATTGTTCATGGTTAGTTAAGTTAAAAAATAACAAAAATAACCAAATTTTCAAAAAATAAGATTTAGAGCTAAAGTAACATTTTTACTGTATTAAAATGAATTGATCAATGTCGAGCAACACGTATACTAGGTACTTTTGAAATAGTTCTTCTAAGTTAATGGCCCTAAAAAATGAAAAAAAACAAAATCCAGAAAAAATAACCAAATTCTCAAAAAAAAAAATAACAAAAACTAACAAAGAGCAAAAAATAACAAAAAAATAATAAAAATAACCAGTTAAAAACCCTGTATTTATTTCCACATTTTCCGGGTAATTTAAAATCAGATGGAAATAATTTATATTGAAAATGAGAATGAGAATGTTTGAGAATCTCATTCTCTCATTCTCATTCTCAATTGTGAAATTAGCTTTAGGCCTATGTACGAAAGTAGCTTTAGCCTATGAAATTATTTTGAATAATTTCAGCTTGTGAGAAAAAGATGGATTGAAGTTTCTATTTCTGGTGTTATATGAATGTTGATGAGCCTTTACAATATGGTGTTCCTTAACAAAGGTTATTACTTCTAACATATAGATGCAAGCTACAGTAAGTGTGTAATATATATGTATATATACCTAGCCTATCATATAGCTATTATAGCCAGCTACCAACTTAAAATAATTAGAATAAAATAAATAAAAAAGGAAGAAGGAATAAAGTAGAATGAAGAAAAAATATGGAAAAATAATTTAAAAGACTAAGTGGAATAAAATTTGGCAATGTGAAGGTTTAAATTGTGAAACACAGTAAAAGACTTATTTCAATTCCCCAAAATATTCCCCGAATCAACAACGATACTGAGAAAAGATATGTATCATAATAATAATCTAACCAAACAGTGTAACCGTAAACCTCCGTCACTTTAATTGGCAGCGATGTTTATAACAACAAAATCAATGGTGTTTGGAAACATTTAAAATGCATATTCCCTCAATACAATAGAAAATAATAAACCTTTCTGATTTGTATTTGGCAGCATTTGTGTGACGCCATTTTAGATCTAACGAAGTCTGCTTCTTCTCACAATTTGAATTTAGATACAGCTAGCCTACACAACAAAATTGGTTAGTTTATTTTGTGTTGTTCTTTGTTACAGGTTACATTAGCTACAATTTTTACTTTTTCTGTTGTTGTTATTTTCAGTTAACTTATTTGAATATATGCAGTATTAGTTTTATTGTCAAAAGGTTTATTTCATTAGGCCTATATTAGAACGAGAAACTGAATCAGGTGATAAAATCGTAATCGTATCGTGTGATTGTATCATCGATATACAGTAGACTCCCTCTTAACCGGCCACCTTTTAACCGGTCTCCGCTTTAACTGGCCTACCTTGACACAAAATAACTTAACATCTTTTTAACCGGCCATTTTTTATCTCAACATCGCTTTACCCGCCCTGTAACGCCGGAAACATGGTAATCTTATCTACTGTATCTTTCAATTCAACGTTATTTCATATTGGCGTTCTCAAACCAATTAAAATATAACGTCCTGGACGGAAGTGAATGCCACCGGAAGTGAATGCGTTTGAACCTACTATCCAGTAGACCACAATTATAGAAACAAATTATTATTAGTTTGAGTTTGTTGTGGATTTTATAGATGTCGGGTTTTAGTTATAAATCATATACAGTAGGCCTATGTATTTCAAGTTTTTTTTCAAGTGATAATTATATTTAGACCATATAGAATTGTAGGTTGGCGTTCTTAAATGAACTTCGGTTCAACCGGCCAATTCATTATCCGGCCGGGGCCTGGTCCCGAGGTGGCCGTTTAAGAGGGAGTCTACTGTAATAGCAATATTATCGCAATATCGAAATTTCTACATCGATAATAACGGTGGAGACGAATAACGAAGTTTCGCCAAAGAAAGGCTGAAGAAATCCCTGGAAAAAACTAAAATGATCCAGTCAAATGGGAGCCCATCTACAAAAAGGTCATCTTCAAATATTAAAACGTGGCATAATAGAAATTGTTATTTATTATTATAGCCTACTGTGTCCAATTATTATACTTAAAGTATAAGTATAGTGTAGAGACTACCTATATAAAACTGTATCCCCAAGGGTCTTCACATCCTATGAACACAGGCTAAATAGCCTGACCAAATGGCCTGTGGCGTTGGGTAAATAAATAGCCAGTAGGGCCTAGGACCTAGACCAAGACCCATGGCATTCTAGGTAGCCTGTTTTTTAGCCTATAGAGACAAAAGATTACTAGAAGTATGGACTCATACAAATGCCCTATTTTTCTTTTTAACTTTATTATAATAGTTGACATTTTTGGCTCTGTCTCTGACCAATTAAGTTAGCCTAGATTGGTCCCCTTTACCATGGATGGGGTCTCACATATCAACACTAACAGTGTATTTACTCTACTTACTCTTCATTCTCATGAACCATTGTCACAAACGGAGACCTAAAAGATTTGATTTACTGTAGTGAAGAGGAGCTATCAAAGACCAAACCTAGACTTTTCTAGCACACACAAACTATGCCCAAAATAGCTGGTGGAGGGTAACTGTACAAGTAGATGAATAACTAATGGGCTAAACTTTGACAATGACAATGGTTATCAATTCAAAGGAAGTGCAATAAAGTTTTCCTTTTAAATAAATCCACAAGTTAATTTCCTTCGCCGCGATTATAATCAATAAGGGCTGTAGTTAGAGCACAGGAAGTACAATCAAAATGGCGGAAGCATGATACTTGGTTAAGGTTGCGTTAAATACAACTAAAGCACATATTTAATAAATGAAATCTTCTGTGGCAAACATTAATATTACAAAGTTCGAAGGCAAAACAAAATAATAAGTGATAAAACTTAATTTGTAACAAACTTACTTGTTTTCTCCTGACATGACTTTTCTTGGCCGAACGGAAAGACGAACGAACCGATGATACGGTAGCCGATAACAACTTTGGAATAGCAGTTCAGCGTTCAGCTTCAGCAGTTCAGCAGTTGTTATGTTTTTTGTCTACCTCACCGGAACCACTGGTACTAATTAAGACAAAGGAAAAACCACTAAAATAGCAATGCTATTTTGCTATATAATACGTATTTTTTATACATAATATATGGGTATGTAGACTGGATTTTGACTTGACATATCAAGTATTTATTTTATTTTTAAGTGATTTCAATTTTTCCTATGAACGTAAGATTGGAAATTTGTAGTAACATTTTAGAAGATCTAGGATAGGTTTCATTGACTATATGGAAGTTGTTTTCATAGGTTAAAGGCCCCCACATACCAGGACTTTGGAAAATGTTAGAACAGTTTGCCCCGTCCTGCCCAAACACTTAAACATATCAGTCGAGCATATCGTAGGGGCCCAGGGCCGCCGAGAGGATGGGGAAGCAGATGGGGCAGATCGCCTCTGACCAAAGACGAAGAAAGGGGCCACATCTTAAATTGTTCTTATTATTTACTTTTTTATTATTGTTGTTACTTACTTGTTACTTGTATATTCCATCCGTAGGCAAAGATGCGTTGGACTGGTCAATATGCCAACTCAATGTTGGACCTAAGTTAAGAGTTGGGTGAGGATAGGTACGGGCAAGTCGGGTTTGCAGTGTGACTGGTGAGGCTGTCCACAGAATAAAAGCAATGCCTAACAAGATAATCTTTTAAAGAGTTTTTAAATTTTTTGTCATCCGTGATTTCAGAAATTAAGTGTTTCAGAAGTAGATAAAATTTCAAACCAGCATAAGCCGTTTTTTTTTTCTCAAAAACAGACAACTTATGGAAAATTGCAAAATTTGTTTTGAACCTGGTGTTGTAAGTGTGATTTTTTTATATAAGTTAAAGAGTTTATTATTTCTGATGAAAATTACTAATTCATAAAAATATAAACATGGAGCAGACATTATCCCTAATTTCATAAAAAAACTTTCACAGTGTTCCCTAGGAGGGAGCCCAAAAATGGACCTAACGGCTTTTTTGCCAGAGGAGTATTCTGTCACAGTGTGATTTATAACCACCCCATAAAGCTATTGAGTAAGTAATATGAGACTCCAAGAGACTAAAATAAACAGTTCTTGAAATACTAATGTTACATAGTTTGCTTACTCTTCTTAAGACAAAAAGCCCAGTTGCCAGTTTTTTTTTTCAATTTTCCGATTTGGTCAGACCATGTCAAACCATCGTCCAGCCTCACCCCTAAGAAATCCGCTGAAGTAGAAGGTTCCGGCATTACCTCCCCGATGAAAACGTTAATTTTATCAATATCACAGGCGTTCCTCCTTTGGTGTGTGCTGATGGAAAGATACCCAGTTTTATCAGCGTTTAATTTAAGAGAATTGCTGTAAAAAAAATTGAGCGAGAGAATTAATTTTGAAAAATGTTTCTATTTCTAGTTCGCTCAAATTTTTGCTTTTGGTGAAAAGGGTGGTATCATCTGCAAAAATGAATAGATTTCTGTCCGACACCACCCCTGACATATCATTAATATACGTCAGGAATAGTATCGGACCAAGAATCGATCCTTGAGGAACTCCGATTGTGATCGGTTGCCTGGTTGATTCAATTTTTTTAATTTTGAATTTTGATTGGTGTTGGATTTCAGTAAACTGAGAGCGGCCAGAGAGGAAGGAAGCAATCCACCCAAAAACTTCCCCCCTCACTCCTAGGTCCCTCAGCTTTTACCTAGGAGGATCTGGTGATTTACACAATCAAAGGCTTTGGATAAGTCTGCAAAGCAGCTAATTACAGATTCACCGGCCTCCATTGCATCGATACACTCATTAACAAAGTCGATAAGGGAAAATTTGGTGGATTTATTTTTCCTAAATCCATATTGTTTTTTACAAATGAGATTATTAGACTCGAGATAGTGAGTCAGCTGCTCACTCACCACTCTTTCAAAAAGCTTTGAAATGGCGGGAAGAAGTGAGATAAGACGATAGTTTCCCATGTCTGACTCCACTCCTTTTTTGAAAAGAGGTTTCAATTTTGCATTTTTGTGGAAAAATTCCCTTTTTGAGGGAAGAGTTAATGATGTGTGTCAATGGTTGAAAATTTTGATTTTGACAGAATTTCAAAATCTTCATACTGATGTCATCAAAACCGGTTGAAGTTTTGGGAGAAAATTTGGAAAAAATGGTTAAAAGATCTGTTTCGGAGATTTTTTTGAAATTGGAAAAAGAATTATTGCTGTTCACGGCTGGCAATGGGTTCTTTGCGGATGATACAGATGAAGGCACCTTAAGATTATTGGCAATGTTTACAAAAAAATTATTGAAGGCTTCACATGTCTTTCTTGGATTTTTTGTGAGAGTACCATCAATGTTTAAAGCCATGTTATTGACCAAATTGGGGCCCTTGTTGCGGAACTGATCAATGATCTTCCAAGATTGCTTCGACTTATTGCTGGCGTTGGATAGAGAGTTTTCAATCCAATTAGCCTTATCTTGTGTGATGGCTTGCTTATATCTAGCTTTTGCACTGTTATATTGGATTCTATCAACAACTAATTTGGTGTTCTTAAATCTATGGAAATGATCAAACATGAGATCCTTAGCTTGGATAACTTCCGGAGAGACCCACTTTTGTTCCAAAGAGTTCTTAATTTTTTTTCTTTTTTATTGGGCAAGATATGTTAAAGTGGAAAAGAAATGTCTCCAGAAAGTTATTGTACATTGAGTCAACATCCGTAATTTTATAAACATCAGACCAGTTTTCATATTTAAGCCTATGACTTAATTCTAGCAGGTTGTGTTCTTTAACATCTCTTTCATGAGTCCATACTACCTTGGGTTTGTTGTTGAGTGGTGTGTTAAAACTATGTGATGTGTTAAGACAATTGCATCATGATCGGATATTAGTGGAACAGCCACAGCAGCCTTAAATCTAACAATATTTGTAATGAAATTGTCAATGAAGGAAGAAGAGAGTTCTGCAACTCTTGTTGGAATATTGAGGGTTACGCCAAGGCCAAAGCTTTTAAGAACATTTTTAAATTTTTTTGTTTTGGTATTTGATTTGAGGGTGTCGATGTTATAGTCACCTGCGATCAAAACATCATCAGATGTATTACAGTATGTGCCCAGAAAATAATTTAATTTGTTAAAGAAGAGACTAAGGTTTTGATCATCAGGTGTCCTATACAATCCGGCTAAAACAAGATTAGAACCATTCAAATTTAACCTAATTGAAGCACATTCAAAGACAAAATTTTCACAGATGTCATCATTTAAATCTAAGGTTATAACATCATTAATGTTTGAATTTACGTGGGAAAATATTGCAACTCCTCCCATCTTGTTCCCTAACCTACAAAAACTATGCAGAAGCATGTAGTTGTGCATACTTATTTCAGGCATTTTATTGGAATCTTAAGCCACGTTCACTTAAAATGAGGATATCAGGGGTTTCTTCATCTAAAAAATTTCTAACATTTCTACCTTACCAGTTAAACCTCTAATATTTAAATGAATTATTTTTTACATGTTTTTTGAAAAAAAAATACAACTAGGCCTAGGCCCACTTAACCTATCCCCATTTAACCCTATCTTAAAATCTAAGTCATGAGAGAGTGGTCCAGGTCCTCTAAGTTTTTTGAGTTAGTATTGGGAGTCTCTACCAAGTGTGAGCAGTCAAAACAATTCATCAAAAGATCACACATCAAATCTTTGCCTAGATCATTTAAATGGAGTCCATGTTTGTGTAACAACTCTTATCTAAAATACTACTTATACTAATGAAAGACCAATGGTATTGTTCACATTTTGACCTAATTAGGCTATTTTGAGATTTGATCAAAAGACTTTCCCTAGGTTTATCATACCTGAATGGCGTTTCCAACCAAGCTAGTTTACATTTCAGTCCCGCAGCCAGTCTGTCGATTTCCACAACCAGCTCAACGCAGCTCTCACTGGAGACACCGTTGACACCACCAACGACAACCAAGTAGTCCTTCTCCCCAAGCTTGCCCACTGCTTGCGCTGCTCCATCGCTTAGCACCTGCTTCAAGTTTGCACCAGGGCCAACCCAAGCCTCAACCTCAGCATACCGTTGGAAATGTAGTGTCCTGTACATGAGCAGAATCACATTATAGGCCTAATTCACCTCGGCCCCCAAGGCTATGCCCTATAGGCTATGCTTTCAAAGTTTAAATGTTAATCTTAATGGAAGAAGGATAATTAATTGATTGAATAATTTGACGGCTGTTGTAATAGCAAATGATAGCAAATGGAGGTTATAAAACTTTTTAAAACTAATTGGCTCAGGATCAACTGAATTATTCTTGGTAAATTTTGACCAGTGATTAAATCCCTAGTAATAATTAATCAAGAATCGTTGATTTGACATTGAAAAGAATTTACATGTACAGGCAAATAAAGTCTTTAATCGAGCAATTGGCTACGGTCAAAAAAATATTTGACAGAAAATTTTGTTTACTAAGTTTTAATTTACTAAATATAAAGTTGATCTGTGGATGTAATTGGGTATAATAATCATCTATAAGATATCCTAAATTACTGTGATGTTTGTGATGTAACAACCAATGTTTTTTTTTTTCTTTTTGTTTCTAGAATCCCATGAAAAAAATATTAAATTTATTTAAAGGACAACTACTTAAAACAGACAAACAAAACAAAAAAGAGAGGCCACCAACTTTTGCGAGGAAACAAAAAAATATCCTTAACATAGAAGTTGGACATCGAAGTTAATATTATTATTATTGAGGAAATTTTATAGAATAATTCAAACTGCATCACTCTGTATACTACATATAAATGTCTTGAGCAGATAAATCTCCCTTAAAATCCTATCTAGAGCGTTTTGGAAAATTTGCAGGAACAAAAATATCACTTTTTATAGTGCTATACAAGCACCTTTAGGAAATTCCTATAACCGGATACGGGCACCATTTCACCAATAATCCACCCATCTGTTGTTCTGTTGTTAGGTCTGCTTCCTGTGTGAATTGTCACCACGTTCTCTTCTTATCGTGTTAGCTCGCAATCATGGCTGTAGGGAAAAATAAAGGTCTATCGAAAGGTGGCAAAAAGGGTGTTAAGAAGAAGGTGTAAGTATTTAAATTTTATTATTTACATGTTGATTAGTTCCAGATTTGTTCTGAAAATCAATTTCCTGGTACTTCCTTTGGAGCTGCATTTTAGGTTAGGATCAGACCTCCCACTTTTGGTTCATTACACTTTTGGTAGCCTACTAAATACAACATCGAAATAATAGCTATTAGCGCATACGTCATTAAACAATGTTTAGTTTAAAATGTATTTTATATATCAACCCAGGTTAAGTTTATTTTTGTGGTTTTAGGCCTTCTTAATTCTTGGTGTAATTTTTAATTACCCTACAAAGCAATAAAGTCTCATTTCTTGGTGAAGTCACAGAGAGACTTGGCCATTAACCTTCTAGGTGTCCATTAAGTCCATTAATATAGCCTTAAAATGTCCAGCAATTTTTTAGAACTGCACAGCGGTTTATTTAACCCTAGCAGTGGCCAACTGTCGCGTTGCGACAGTATGGCAATGCGGTGTGGAGTGGCCACTGTCGCATTGCGACAGTATGGGTCCGAAAATTTTCTAATGGTTAAAAACCAATACTAACTAACTCTTATGTGGATAATATTTATATCGTTCGAAAGATAAGATTCTAAACTTTCATTTTAATACATAAATTAACATTTAGCGAGTTCCATAACACTGTGACGACAGTTAGAAATATGCCACAATTTACGGTGCAACATCATATGAGCAGACAATGAGCCAACAACGGCAAAACGTGTTTTTTTTTTAATTCCATATCTCGGGTAGTTTTTGTCGTAGACAGTTCCAGGTGGTACCAGTGGATACACAAAGAATTACCCTTTAATTTAATAATTATTTCTCTTATGAAATCGTAATAGATCTGAATTTACAAATTTTTGAAAACAGCTGACTTTTGAAAATCTAACGATTGGCCAACTGTCGCAATGCGGCGGTTTGGAAAATGCATAATTATATCTTCAATATAAAATCAAACTAGTCAAATTATATATCATTTTGAAGAAGAGGAAACGTAGAATAATTTAGTTTTACGATTCGTAGCGGGTGGCATCACTGGCGCTGTCGTCTTGAAGGAGAAAGAGAGCCACAGCCGTCAGCTGACTCGCCGTTATTGTTTATGTTGTACAACACGTGGCGTATTAAGTTCGCGTTGCGTTGTGTTTTCTGATGTAAATAATTTATTTAGCTGTTCGTGAAGTGTTTGTGTGTTTATAACAGTAATGTTTATGCATTATATTATGTATAAATATTACTGAAGTGTGGAAAATAGTGTTTATAAAGTGTGGTTTTGTATTTAGCAAGATATCTGGCGAATAGGCCTACAATCAAGCGGCCGTTGTTGTTTTATATAATGAAACATAATACATATAAAAATAATAATAAACCCTGAGTGTTATACATTTTTTGTAGGAAATTGAATAACCTTCAACATAATTTTACAGTTTTTTGCCTAAAAAAGTTTAAACATTTTATACCTAATAAAAACACAAAATTTTTAATTTTTCAAATTTTATAAAATTTATAGGTATATAAAATTTATATTTTAATACCGGTTTTTCATTATTTTTATGACATTTCTTATTTCATTGGGATTACAAAAATAAGTTATTCATGGATGGTAAAAATATAATTATATTATCAATATTTATAAAATGTTTACACTATAAAATTTGACGGTCTTTCGAGTTTCCATATATTTGTATATAACTCATGTAAAAAAAATAAAAATCCCCACATAGGCTATGCTATATTTTTATGTACAGAAATACAGAAATAAATTGTCTACAAAATGTATATAATGAATTTTTCATAAAAATTCATAGAAAAATGTTTACCCAGGCCGCTTTTGATATTTCAAAATAAATATCTTACAACTTTTTACATTTTTTGTTTTTATTTCCAAAATACTTTTTTGATGTTATTTATTTCATTATTTTTAGAATCTACAATGTTTTACAAATAAAATGAATACAAGGTTGACTAGGTTTCAATTATATTTGGAATTTGTACGAATTTTCAAAAAAAGGTCTGCAAATTTGCCAAATCCGCCTGGCCACTTCCCACTTCTAACATTGGCCACTGCTAGAGTTAACCAAATGAAAATGAAATCCCACATGGACAATGTTAGGCCTATATATTTTTTATAGGTTATAAAATGGGCTATCTAAAAATAGCCTACTAGCCTATATTTGATATGTCTACCTTATATTGCAGATCTGTGGTGTGGGTTCAAATCCAGATGTTACAAAAAAGTTAATGACCTTATAAATAAACACTTCTCCTCACTAATTGTATGCACACTGAATAAAAAATTGAAGATATAGGCTACGTTTTGTTTTAAATTTTATTGTGAAATCAAAAACATAACTTATCGTTTATCACACTTTCTCCCATCACCAATTTAAAAAAATAAACAGACACAACGTACACAATCACAATAGAATGTAGCCTAACCTCAACACGCAATAAGCTAATGACCTTCATACTAATTATAGGCACACTGAATAAAAAAATACCCCCGTCGCAGCAGACCTGCGTACTCAGCGAATTTCCAAACGATCTTGAGATATTGTATCTTCCCCATAAACACCTTAGGAATGGGTATGTAGGTTTGCAGCCTTGGGATGTTGTTAGGAAATGTAATAGTTACGTTAGGTAAATGTCTAACTGAATCAAAATTCGGCACTTTTTAATTTTCCTCATAAACCCCATGGGGTGAGTAAGTAGGTTTGCCGCCATATGGGTGTTGTAAGCAAATATCAGTTAAACCCTACCTAGTAAATAGGTTCCAAATATTATCAATTTATGGTGTTCTTTTAATGTTCCCCATAACCTCTTCGTGCATGACGGCATCATACGTGTACGGCTATTTAAAGCCATATAAATACTTAAGAAATTATAAACTTGATGTAAGATCTGCATGGAGGCCTCACCTGAGGCCGGGTGCACTAGTTCGAGCAGTCGCCACCACATAGCCGTTCATTCTTTGTTTGTTACCCGCCATTTTTGTGTCAGGTGGCAGTGAAAGTGAGTTCTGTCAAAAACTGGGTTTTCAAGTGTTCCTACAGAACATGTACAGAGCATGTTAGTTATGAAGGTAAAAAAAATATGTTGTTATTGTGCTACTCCTAGGCTTCAGTTTGATACATAAATTATGTAGGTTACTTATATAGTTATGATTTACTCAGTGAAAATGTATCCGTACACAAGTGTGCCTTCCATGCAGATAGGGAAAATTAATTTGTGTTTACTTGTTACCAATTCTGCATGGAAGCCACATGTGTGTACACGTATAGCTGTTCACACTTGTGGCTACCATGCAAATCTAGATCAAGAAAAATACTTCAAGTTAAAAGTGACACATTTGTGGCTATCATGCAAATCTGGATCAAGAAAATACTTTTAAGTTAAAAGTGAATTAATGTTTAATATTGTTAAAGGGATCTATGTTTCATTAACGAGATATTTGATGAAAAAGATTGATTTGACACTTTGATAGAGATGATTAACTTAGGCCTGATAAAATTAGAAGTTATTAAAATGTCTTATTTATAATACGTTAAGATAAGAACGTTTTTTTTAGGAAAGATTTACTTCATAAGTTAGGCCTAGCAAAAAAATTAAGACTTTGTTTACTCCTAAGAGTTATTTCATTATTAAGTGTAAGATAAGAAAGTTTTTGTAGGAAAGATTTATTTATTAAGTTAGGCCTAGCAAAATAACAAACATTTTTTACTCCTAAGAGTTATTTCATTGTTAATTGTAAGAGAAGAACAATTTTTTAGAGGGAGTTTTTTGTTAATTTAAGATTTTGTGCCATTAAAATGTGTTTAATTCAATGGTTTTTGTTATTTGTTTACCTTGTTACATTAATTTATTTACTGATCTAACTTATGTGGCAACATATGTGGACAGTATGCATTAGTGGAAGTATTGCTGGTACCTACAAGTGACAACATATGTGGCCTTCATGCAGATAGGGTATGACCATATACTAAGTGTACTACATCCACATTTGCATACAAGACACATTTGTGGCCAGCTATTTATTTTTATAAAAAAGCATGTATCATAATAAAAAAAGTGTACACCCACTAAATTAAACCTCCTGAATACAAAAATGGTGTCAAAATTTTTTTTTCAAGTGGTATTTCATATAGCATGCATGAAGAGGATAAACCCCATAGGGGCGAGTACGTAGGTTTGCCGCCATATGGGTGTTGTAAGAAAATATCAGTTGAACCCTACCAAGTGAATGTACATACCAAATTTTACCAAGTTATTCCAATAAGTAAGCGAGATACAGGGTTTCGTTGATTTCCCATAAAATTAACATGGAAAACCTATTTTTGGCTGTTCTCCATAACCTGTTAAGCCAAGTTAAAAATTCAAAATACTAAACTGTTTGTTTTTTTAAGCTCTTTTAAATGGTTTTAGTTAAAATTGTTGAAAGTTGAAAATTATGCTCAAAAAATGCTAAAAACCCATTTTTGACCCTTTTGAAACCCCATAAAAGCCCGTTCCCATAACCCGATCATGCTGGTTCGCGAACTCATGAAAATAGACCTAGTCTTACACCTTCATACCAAATTTCATCAAAATCAGAGGTCCCTTCAAAAGTTATCAGTAAAACGGACACATAGATATATTGATATTGATATATATATATATGTATATAGAAAATTGAAGAGTTTTGTTTGTAGGGCTACTAATATTATAATTTTAATAAAATTTTAGAACAAAGTACCCTTTTTCATTATATTTTTTTATTTTATCGACAACTAGTTTCGGTTGGTCTACATTTTCAAGTCAATTTAAATAAATACAATAACCTTATAAACTAAAGATAACAAATTTTTATCTTATCATCTGATAACATTCATAACACCTGTTTTCTTGATTTTCTTCTTAATATTTAAGTCATATTATAAAATATACAGTACTAAGTTTTTAACTGTTTTGTTTCATTTGATATAGTTTCTTAAAAATTACGTTTTCGTAGTTAATATTCATGGTATTAAGTAGTTTTTCCGGTATTCAGTAGTCTTAACAATATAATGAAAAAGGGTACTTTGTTCTAAAATGTTTATTAAAATTATATATATAATTTGCATATATGTTATTAATAATATAGGGGAGAGGTGGGTATAACCGGGTGGTTGGGTACAAACCGGGTGGTCGGCTTTTGACCAAGTAAGTGCTGGTACCTGGCGATAAATGCCGAAATTAACATGTAGTTGGAGAGGGAAAGTGGCGGACATTGCGCCATTAGTCTCTGAGCAGAAATATGGCTATTATGAGGGTTTCTTTGTTTTTGATATTTCGTTTCCTAATGTTACGGACAGTTTGATCGCCTACTACGGAAAAACTACATGAGTTTCAGTGAAGGTAACTACACTGTTGTGTAGTCTATGTCTTTATCTTTACACTGATATAAGAAATATCTCAAATTAGTTTTAAGCACTCTGAATATGTTAAGTTTTTGTTAGTTACTACCCGTGGGGTGAAACCGGGTATGACGCGCGGGGTAAAACCGGATGGTATTTATACATGTTATATGATGTAAATATTTAAAATTTGATTTTTCGCTCATAAATTAACTGAATGTGTTATTTTTGATACTATTTGGCTTAATTATGTGTACGTAGTAATACAATTTTAGGCCTATTAAAAATTTTGTTTTTTTTCTATTTCCCATATACTTAACATGTGTACCCGGTATCACCCCACTAGTGGGGTGAATCCGGGTACTTGCACTTTTTTACAAAAAAAATCGCAGAAAAAAAACTATAAGACTTATCAAGTTTTAAAAAGAAGCAATTCAAAAACAAATAAACACAAGATAAACTGAGACATTATTTAAAATTTTCTGTATAAAAACATGGCATCTACATGTCACTAAAGCTTAGCCACCCGGTTATACCCCACTTTCCCCTACATATATATATAATACATATATATATATATATATATATATATATATATATATGAAAATGAATGAATGGTGTTTTTGGCTTCTTGGGACCTCAAAATGAAAATGTAACTGGTCCCGGGCTTAGGTCTTACCATGGCTACTACCGTAATAGCGTATTCCCTATAGGGAAATTCTCTAAAAGGTATGCATTTGGTTCTAAATTTCATTGTGAATTCAAAAATATATAGTTTATTACACTTTCTCCCATCACCCATTTTCAAAAATGAACAAACAACGTAGGCTACAAAATAACAGTTAGGCCTAGAACATGACCTCAAAAACCCAAACAACGGCGATATCGTAATAAACTAAAGATTAATAACTCGAAAAGGCCAACATACATAGTTTTTCATGAAGCCCAGAACACCCTGAACACATTTGTATAGTCAGTGTTGCAAAATAATCAATTGCACGGCTTTAAATTATGTAAAAAAAAGACTTGCAAAGCCAGCTGAAATTGGGTGATGAGACCGTAATAAACGCTTGCGAAGTCGCCTGGAATCAGGTGATGAGCACTTAGCGGTAAAATTGGGTCGTCTGAACAGGCGATTGACACTTAGAGGGTTCATTTAATTTAATTAGTGAGGCTATTCTCAACCCTAGGGGGTAAATCTTGAGTTTAGCTACGACCATCGGAAATTGGAAAAATGTTTTTCAAAATGTCGGAGATTTCACGCTGATTCCGAAAATGATAGTTTTTCCCGCAGAAAAGTTTGGAAAATCGGAAAAACCGGAAATGACATTAACAAATACGTCGAGTGGGTATTCAAATTAACCGGAATGTTACGCTGATCACGAATATGTCAAATTATTTGGGTCCGATTTTAAATAAGCCGGAAAATGCTGAAAAAAGTCGGAAAATCCATCAGATGAACTATTTTAAAAGTATGTCATGTGGGTACTCAAAAGATGCGGAATTTTTGTAGAATACAAATATGTATATATTAAATTAATACAACAAAGTAGTAGTGGATAAGTTTCAAATTATATTTAATGATGTACTATTTGAAACTATTAGGTAATATGCAGTAAACTTAATATATACATAGGTACTAACTTACATCACATATAATCTAAAATATAACCTAACCTGCCCTGACTACTAACCACTAACAATCATGTGAGTACTAACTTGGTGTATTTAATTAATAAATATGTAATATATTCGTATTCTACATAAAACTTTGCTTGTTATGACTAACATGATGGTTAGGTTAGGTTAGGTTATGTTAGGTTAGTTAGGTTATGTTAGTTAAGTTAGGCCTAGTGTTATTTTGATTATATGTGATGTAAGTTAGTACTTATGTATATATAGCCTAGTACTGCCTATTATCTAATAGTTTAAGGTAATACATCAAAAACAGCCATTTGAAACATTGTTAGCCTAGCGGTTTGTGTATCCAAGTTTCAGGGCGTTTTTATTTTATTTATGTGTCTTTTTCCTCTTTATTCACGACTAGTTTGTTCTATTAAATTATATACGCATATTTATATTCTACATAAAATTCCACCACTTTCGAGTACCCACATGACATACTTTGAAAAAAGTTCATCTGACGACTTTTCCGACATTGTTCGCATTTTCTGACTTATTTAAAATCAAATCAAAATAAATTTTACATATTCATGATCAGCTCGACATACCGATTATTTTAAATACCCATTGACGCATTTCGGAGTAAAAAGCTCATCACTGGTTTTTACAATTTTCCGGGGTTTTCCGAACTTTTCCGCGGGAAAAACTATCATTTTCGGAATAAGCGTGAAATTTCCGACATAGGGTAAGTCAGGGATAGTTGGAACACATTTATAAAAACTTTTTTTTAAATAGTGGTTTTAATGATAAAAATATTGTTTTTATTTGTTTACTTAAAGCACATCCTATACAGCTTAAACCCCATGTTCTCTTACAGAAATATAATCAATTAGGCTATCAAGAATTTTTTTAAATTATTGTTAAGTGGTCCATCTATCCCGAGGGTGTCTGGGTTAGATGGACCATTCAAAAGGTATAGATGGACCACTCATTTTCTTAAATGGAATTAGGTTACATAGTGATATAACAAAGGTTTAATACAATTAAGTAGTTTTATTAATATAAAATTACAAACGGTTTTAATTTTACATTACTGCTATGTCAATATTGTTCAATAAAATTCGTGTTCAACAATGTTCATCATTTTCACTTCTTACTCCTTACGTACGCTTAAAAAATTGTCATTATTTTCTCCAACTAGTTTGCTTGAAAAACCTTTATTTAACATTTTTTGATTCTCGCTTCCCACAATAATCACACTTATTTTCAAATCGTGTACAGCCCTCGTGCATCCATCGAGAGCATGAAATGCATTTAATCCAGTCATCTTGTTTTTTGGTCTCATTGTAGTTCTCACCACACCCAACACACTCATCGTCCTCCCAATCCCAATCACTGTCATAAAGGTATTCGTCAATAAACTCTTGAATGTCAATGTCTTCTGACTCCGAAGTGGATACAGGTTCCTTTTTAATTTGCCTTTTCTTCTTTCCACCAACTTTTTTTATCATCCTTTAGATTTTTTCGTTCGGCTTTTTTCCGCTCTCTTTCTTTCTTCTTTTCTTCTTTTAACAACAATTTTGCTTTTTTTTCTCGTCCTTCTTTTTAAGGCATGTAATATTTTCTGGAGAGCTTAAAATTGTTGCTACAGTTTGCGCCTTCCTCTTTAGAGCTTTAACTTTATTCACACAAGGCACTGGGTGTATTTTATCCAAGATTTTGGAGGGAGTCTCATTTTTAGAAGCATTTTCACCCTCTGAAATTGAAACAGGCTCCGCGTTGCTCTCAGAACTTGGTCCAGCAACTACAAGCACCCCATTCACAAAATCATTCCCAGAAGACAATGGCAATTGGTTGGACTCATTTGAAAATGTCTCTACACTTTGATTGACATTAACATCTGCAGGAGTAGATGATTCTGATAGAAAGGCATAGTCAGGTATTGCTTGTGGCTCGAAGGGAATTATTCCACAAGTTCTAAAACCACTGATCCCATTGTCCACATTTCCTGACTTACCCCAAGCTGAGCTAAGCAAAGTACCAAACTGGAGTCGAGTTATTTTCCTGGAGGGATTGTTTGTCATATAATTGTTGCAGGCAGTGTAGTAGTTGCTCTTCAGAGATTTAAAAAAGCCCAATCTAAAGGCTGTAGCCAATGACTGGTGTGGGGAGGAGTGCTCATTAACAAAATTTCATTCCTTTCAGCAAATTCAAGCATTTCAATGCAACTTGTGTGAGACGTATGACCATCCAGGAGTAGCAGAACCTTTCCCTCTGGTTTTCGTGGTGTGAAATGGTTTTTAACCAATCAAAAAACAACTCACTATTAACATAGCCAGACCTTTGTGACATTCTTACCACTGCACCAGGAGGCATTCCGTCACAAAATTCTTGTTTCAGATTCTTCCCTTTCATAATGCAGAATGGGGGTAGAAATGTTCCTTCACCATTAACACATGCCAAAACTGTAATAGTTTCTCCCTTTTCTCCAGACGTTACGGAAGTGACGTTTCTAGAACCTTTAACTGCAACGACTTTTCCTGGTTTATTGTTCAACTGTAACCCTGTTTCGTCCATATTAAAGATGTTTCCCGGTTTATTAACTAAGCCGTTTTCCTTTAGGACTTCATTCAACAAATTGAAATACTCTTCGACCTTTTTTTTTATTTAACCCTTTCGCTCTAGCAATTGAAACTCCCTCTGACTGCCGAATGGATAGTTCCGGGTTACGAGCCATGAAAGACGCAAGCCAGTCATACCCCGCCTGTTGGGTTTCGTGGTTAAAATTATGCTTTAAGTTCAATTGTTGTGCTAAATTATAGGCCATCGATCTAACTGAGTCTCGCGTGGGGGTAAATCCTCGAGATTGAAGTTTTTTTATATGGCCTACAATTTTTTTTTTCATTTTCAGCCCCCAAAACCGAACATTTACCCATTGAACCTTTAGTAAAATTTTTGGTTTTGAGTCGCCTCTTCAGTGTGGTTTTAGGAATGCCAAAAGCCTGAGCGGCAGCATTGATGCCCATTTGTTTTTCTTCGATTGCTTTAACAGCATTGTTTAATCCTTCGGACCATTCCCCTCGTCCCGATGTCCCCTTTCTCATATATTTAGTTGGCATTTTTCTGCAACAGAAAAAAACCAACTAATTAATATGGTTTTAACTTGATTTAATTACCGTATTTTATATGTGGTTCATCTATCCCCAAGTTTTTAAATGGTCCATCTATCCCAAATTTACCCGGTCCATCTATCCCAAATGTGAGAATACTTCTTTATTGAGGCGAACAAGGGCGAACAAGAGGCGAAATGTCAGGGATAGATGGACCGGCCGGCTAGTCGCGCAAATGAGGCCGTCGCCACGCCATTTTAGGTTAGTTTCATTCTCCATTAAAGACTTAATCTACACATCGAAAACTATGAAGATATCTCTAAAACTAACATCACAATCTAAGGAGCAAAGTAGGGGGATAATATTTTTCAACTTACCTAAAATCAATAATCAGAATAACACAGAAACTTATTACTTCTAATCAATTAAAACTTGAACCAACATTCATCGCCCTTCGTTGCACCTCACTACACGCTGACCGCAGCGCTAATGTGGCCGAATTAGGAACTATTCAACTGGTCCGTCTATCCCGGTGGTCCATCTATCCCTGACTTACCCTATGCTGATGATACAAATTTAAAAATCACAGCTCCAACTTATGATGAACTAGAAATTAAGGCCAACTCTGACATGCTTCTGTTAAGTATTTTTTTTTAAATTCAAATCATTTACTTTTAAATCCTGAAAAAACTAATTTAATCAATTTTCAATCTAAGTCAAATAAAAACAAAACTCAGTTAATTATTAGATTTCTAGACAAAACTATTGATGTCAAGGATAAAATAAAATTTTTGGGGCTAGTGGTTGACAAATCGCTTAAATGGGATTGTCATGTTGAACAATTACTTTCTAGAATTTCATCTGGGTTATATTGTTTAATAAGGTTAAAATATTTCTGTGAAAAAGAAACCTTGAAAGTAATTTACTTTTCTTATATCCATTCTATATCATTTGGGATCTCTCTTTATGGGGCCACGACCAAAAACAATTTAAATTCCATTCTAAAAATGCAAAAAAATGCTTTGAGAATAATTTGTAATCTTCCGTTTAAAACTTCAGTAAAAGAGTATTTCAAATCAGAAAATATTATGACAGTATACGGAATGTACGTATATGAAACAGTTTTATCTGTAAAAAACAGGCTTCAGGAATTAGAAATGGTTGGCGACAATCATGAATAGCCTATCTCACAAGAAGTCGTGGCATTCTCACAATATTCCCCCACAAATTAAAACTTTTTGAAAAAACCTAGGTATGCTGGTTCAAAATTTTTCAATAAGCTCCCAATTGGTATTAGATCAGATTTTTCACTGAAAAAATTTAAAACTGGACTCAAGAAATTTCTCATCAACAAGGCAATGTACTCCTTTGAGGAATTGTAACAGTTTCTTCCATTTTTATCTCTCTTTTTTTGTCCATTCAACTTTCACATTTTAAGTAGGCCTCATTAATATTTGTTATAATTCTCACTAAATTTGTATATTTTATTTTTACTATCTCCCTTATTCATTTTTCATTTCTTATTTGTTCATTATCTTGCAAAATGTTGACACTATTCATGTATAATTGCTTGTACATATGAATAAAGATGATTTGATTTGATTTGATTAGAAAAAAATTTCCATTTTCCGATGGTTGTAGCTAAACTCAAGAATAACCTCCTAGGTTAGCCATAAGTTCTCTTTTCCCAGGACATGTCCTCTATTTAGAGCCAAACTAACCTCCGTACGGATTTTTGAGAAACCCTCCTCTTGTCCAGCTTAATAAAGCAGTAAAATGTTTATTCCTAGAGCTGGCAAGCGCCCGATATCAGGCGATTTACGCCACGGCTAAAGTGGCAGCGCCCAATACGCGCTCATTTGCAACGTTACGTTCAACCCTGATTTTAGCGCCCATATCGCAGCAGGGAATGCACTATTATGGTAGTAATCGCGGTAAGACCTAAGCCCAGGACCATGTTACTTTTTTTGTTTTGAGGTCCCCAGAAGCCAAAAACACTTTTCGTTCAAATTCATATATATGTTTATATATGTGTTCAATGTAATAGCCGCGATTGGTATTTACTGTAATTGACTGGAATAAACATATCAAATTACATAAAAAATCGAGGTAGTGGGTCTGGTTGAACTGGCATGGAAAAAATGAACTACCCACTCTAATATTAGTTTTCATTATTTTAAGTCAAACTTAAAATTATACTCTTGTATCTATCCTCTTATTTCTATAAGGGTTTCATCTGTTACGTCCCTTTTTCTCTCGACCTACTGAACTGATTTTTAAGATTGAGATGTCATTTTAAAACTTAGTAGAATGTCCTAATGGTCCGATTTTATTGCAATTTGGTATATAGGTCCAAATCCACAATAATTCCAGGCGTTATTTTTTTATTTTTAAATTTTTTAGGGTAGTTTACCTCTAAAAACCCTAAAAAATGCAAAAAATCAAAATTTCTCAAAAACGGCTCTAACGATTTTTATTAAAATTTTGTAGTTTATCAAGATTAATACTGAATAAAATGACACCACTCGCATTTCCGAGAAAATGCCCGTTCAAAAGTTATAAACAAAATGTGTTAAAAACTCAATTTTTTTTATTTGCAAAATAGCTGTTAGCTTGAAATAAATTTTACCTATCACCATTAAATCTAACTCAAAAAACTAAACAATCCATCATTTTGAATTATTGCTCTACATCAAGTGGTTGCGGAGAAAATTCAATTTTTCGTTTAGCGGTAAACGCAGTATGTTGTTGAAAGTCACAGACTCGCGTAGAGTTAAACTCGTGCTGCTCAGCTGGTAGCTATCCGACTGGGCCATCAAGACATTAATGTTTTAAAGGCTTTCAACACCTTTTTATATTCTTGGGAGAAAGTATGTGTCGTGTCAGTTATCTGATACCGTTTATTTTCTTTTTCAGAGTGGATCCCTTTACAAGGAAAGACTGGTACGATGTTAAGGCACCCTCTATGTTCGCTACTAGGCAAATCGGAAAAACCTTGGTCAACAGAACCCAGGGCACAAGTAAGATTTTTTTACACTGTCCATTTGAAACTTTGCTTTTCAGTGTTGTAACTGACACTATTGACAAAGTAGTGTAACTAATTTAAAATGACAGAATTATTATCTTGCTCAGTTTTGAAAGTGTTTATATAAGAGTAAGCAGGTCTGCTGCGACAGGGATATTTTAATTTTTGTGTACGAATTTTTTGAACAATATTTGTTACTGCCATTGAAGTTTTCTTTGCTGTTCTCTGCACGGAGAACAATTATTTTTATTTTTAAGTTAAAAACCAGCGTAATTATAGGTTTCGTGTGACAGTGTATCCACTTTTGGTTTGTTTTCCACTATGGTGCTGTTACCTTACTGTGATAAAATTAGAATTATTTTTATGATGTGATCAAACAATGTTCTGTAATCATAGACATTGATTTTAATCTAGAACAAGGTTTTAGTGAGCACATACTTCATTGTGTACATAAAAATTGATAAGATACAGTTTGAAATTTCATAAGGTATGTCTTTCAGAAGGGCAAAGAAAATTAAAGATTAAAATTTTGCAGAGACTCAGAAAAATATTGCTCACCATACTGCTCACAGAACAGCCATTTCCTGACCAAAATTATTCTAAATTTTTTTTCTGTAGCCTTTTTAAATGTACCCCTGAAAAAACAATTGTTCATTGTTTGTGTATGTTAACCTCAAAAGTTTTTTTTTTCTTAAGCATAAATAGTACTAATTTAAAACAAATAGGGCCAATAGAAACAAAATACGACGTACAGACTACATTTTAAATGCAAGATTTTAACATTTCACCTGCATATCAGTGGTTATTATGGATTAATTAAACCAAGATGGAAGTTAACTACTAAACATAAACAGATAATGAAATTTTAATTTATTTATTTTAAAATTAGTTGTTGCTTTTCTGTTGTTGCAGTATGGTGATGAAGGTTCATTACTCGGATCAAAAATGTTTTTTTTTTTTCTGTGCTAATTGGAATTTCCGGGCTGGTTTAGGCTCCCTCGTAAAATATCTGTGTGCACAGAAAAACAATACACTTTCTGTCCTAGTGATGACGCTACTAGTGGTTTTGAATAACAGTAAATGGAATGTACTTATCTCCACAGAGACTAGGTTGGAGCTTGAGAAAGTAGTATGTATGGAGTTGGGTCAATATGAATTTTTTTATAACAAAACCCTGAGAAATCCAAACAGTTGTCTGCTATATTTATAATAGGATATTAAAAATATTATAAGTTATACTGATTTGCTTGTAAAATTTAATCCTTGCATATGACTTTTTTATATACTGACCCAGATGAAATTCATTAAACACGGTCTCCATATTTTACTTTGTTACAACTTCTCATTGATCTCTACATTTAAGATAGTATTATAATTTGTTGTAACATATTTTCAGAGATCGCCTCTGAAGGACTGAAATACCGAGTGTTTGAAGTGTCACTGGCTGATCTACAGAGTGACACAGATTCAGAGAGGTCATTCCGTAAGTTCCGACTGATTGCTGAAGATGTCCAAGGCCGTAATGTTCTGACCAATTTCCATGGCATGGATATAACCACTGACAAAGTGAGGAGTATGGTGAAGAAGTGGCAGGTAGGCTGATTTATATTTGCAAATTTTTCTTTAGGGAATACACCGTTACAAGGTATGACCCTAGCTCAGGACAGTGATAGGTACTTAATTTTTTAAATCTCTATTATAAGCTAAATACATAATTTCTTTCAATTTTTGTGTACATAGTGTCCAAAGAACTGCTTAAAATGGTTAATTTTATATTATTTGCCTATTAATGCACTGAACATTTCCAAAGCCTTTACAGTTTTAAAGTAGGTTGTAACGGTGCAATTCGCGGGGGTGTCAACATTGCACGCTACAGCCTCGGAATCGCTCAATCGGGTTAAATGTCTAGGGTTCTAAATTGATGTAACAAATTAATGTACTTTATTAGAGGGCTCAGACGCAAGGTAAAATGAACATCTAGTTCTCAAAGTCAATCCTTAGATCATCACAGCCCTTGAATTTGGAAAAAGTAAATTTAGATTCCCCGATGAAATTCTGATTAAAATAATAAAACTAAAATAAGCCACGCGGCAAAATGAAATAAATGAATTCTTCAACTAAAACGCAAGTATCAGGATTTCACCGTATAGCTATCGCCAATTAATAAAATCGGGTTTCTATTGAATTAATTTAAATCACAAATACAATATTCAATTTAATCACTAAAAGTCCAAAGGGTTTTCCGGGAGCTGTTTCGCCCCGGGCCTAACGCTGATAAAATACAAGTTTTATTTAATTAACAAGTACTTTTTATTCCCAGGGTTAGTTCGCCCTGGGCCTACAATGGACTGATGTAAATCGATTCGAAATGAAATAAAATATTGACTCGCTCCGGTCAACCACGCGGTCTACCGGCTAACCAAGAACTCTTCAAGAGTACGTAAAACGCTATTAAAATCTATTCCTTGTACGAATTATTTAATTAAGTTAAATAAAAGGAACATTAAATTAACAAGTCTGAATTATAAGGCACTACGCTGAAATGTACAATTACTATAACCGTACCTGAGCCAGAACGCTGAATTATCCGTCGCCTCGTCGGACGCCCGACGTTTATTTTATTAGTTCGCTTATTGTTAACCCCGAGCAGCGGAGGAGATGCGGCGGGCTGTTCGCCAGGCCATCGACTGGTGGTGGACCTTGTCGGCTACTCGCCTGACGAAGGACTGACGACGGGTGCTGTCCCAGGAGTGGAGACGACGGCTTCCTCCCCACCACCGCCGCGCATGCGCAGCACGGTCTCCAAGTAAAAGTCGGAACAGCTGATTCCAAACGGGCGGCCAACAAGCTGATCCTTGGTGGCGCGCGAATTCAAACCGCCCGAACGCTCGCTGCAATTTAGACCCTTACACCCCCTACTTAGTTCGGGGTGAAAAAAAAAGAACCGAAAAGAAAAAAAATGCTTTTGCGTCCTCCCTTACTTTAGGCAAGCTTATCTGGCGGTTGGGGTTTCCGAACTTTGACGCGGAAGAAGGTCCCATCCTCGTTCCATCTACGGAGGGTATAATATCTGTTTGTCCGTGGGCCACGTCTGCCAAAGTTGTTGTCTGGGCGCGTAGAGGCGTCACACGCTACCAGCCGAGTCTCGGGCGTAGGTGGAGACAGAGGTGGCGTTTGCGCAACTTGCTCACCTCGGTTTCGTACCCGGCGTCGAATGGGCGGTAATGCATCTGTCCTGCGGGTTTGGTCTGTTCCGACCTTAAACCTTTCACAAGTAGTACAGTTTTGAACGGGGGCTTTTACATCGCATCCCCACCCCGGCCAAAAGTAATTATTGCCAAGTCGGTTGGCCGCCTTTCTGAAACCAAAATGCCTCGCAGTGGGCGAGTCATGGTTCTCACGCAAAACAATGGGTCGCTCTTCCCGCGGAACCCAAAGTTTCCAGTTTTCCTTTGGATCCCCGTATTTTGATCTTTTCCGATCAACGTTGTATAATTTCTCATTCCTGATTACAAAACTTTGATTGGACCTAGGATTTTTCCTAGCTTGGTCCACTACACGATGGTACCACCTGTCCGGCGGAGGTTGGTCTATTTCGACCGAACCGTCAGTTAGGGCCGATTCCATGTCTCCAATCGGACATACCGCAGTGTCGGGGTGGTCATTCACATTCGATGAAACCGCGTCTACCAATTGAGTTTTAGCTCCACTACTCCCTGGATCATTTTGTTCCAGATGATCTGTACTATTGTCTTGATCATTTTGTTTCAAATGACCAATTTCTACATTAAAAGTAATTAGTTTCAATCGCTCAAGGGTATCCATTCCCAGAATCACGTCACAAGTCAACGTGGGCAAACATACTGCTCTAAATTGATTTATCTGTCCGCCTAAAATTCCTTCAAATTCGTACACATGATTTTGTCTAGTGCACGAACCATCAGCGAGCTGTACTACCGTTGAAGCTTTATTAGCACAAATTCTCTGGTTTTCTAGATGCTGTGCAACCTTTGAGCTAATTAAAGTAATTGCCGCGCCACTATCTAACAGTGCCAAGAACTCCTTCTCATAAATTTTGATATTTACATACGGCCTATTATCCTGCACGTCAGTTAAAGCTCCAAAACCATCAGGAACTAATTTTGTTGGCTCAAAACATTGTTGCCAGTCGGATGATTCAGACTTCATTTTGGACTCGACGGTCCTCCGGTTACGCGACGCGTTTCTCGAGCGGCATTGACAATCATCGGTTCTCACGCCCACGGTTTTACAGTTAAAACATTTAATTGTTTTCGGCAACCTACAATCTCGATAACGTGTCCGGGTTTATCGCAATTATAACAAGTCACCGGGGAGCGAACAGATTGTTTCATCTGTCTATCCTTGTTGTCGGCCGGCGCATACCTAGATTGCTTATCTTTCGCTTGATAAGTCGTAACGTGGTTATTCCACCGCTGGCTATAGTCGCCTTTGGCGTTGCCGTTCTTAATTGGATTATTATTTTTATAACCCATCTGTTTGTCATTTATAACATTTTGATCCGTGAAGCTCTCATTGTTTCCTAAGGTATTGACACCACGGTGCCCATACGGCTTAATATCCGACTTCCGCTTTCCGTGGTAGGCTGTTTCCGCTACCAGCGCCTCGGAGGGGTGAGGGGGAGGTCGGTACAACGCCTTTTCACGCCAGTAACTCTCAACGTGTTCTGCTTTTTTCAGCATCTCGTCTAGCGAAACTATTTCGTCTCGACTCATTGTTAATTTATAATCTGGCCTCATGTTGATATAAATAACGTCGAGTTTCTCTTTCATTGAATATCCTCCGCGCCTCCGCATTAAAGTCGTGATAGCGACAACAAAGTTACGAAATGGCTCATTTTCGCCTTGGGTCCTACGCCTAATTTCCTCACCAAGGTTTCTGTTATAGCCCGGAGGCAAATAGTACAAGTCAAAACTGCGACGAAAATCATCATATGAAAGCCAAAAATCCTTATTGTTGCGGTACCATAGTAATGCCGCACCGTGCAACAATTCAGGCAAAACTTTTAAGATACATTCGTTATTGAGGGAATACGCTTCTTTTAATTCCTCCACACGTTCTAAGAACGAAATCGGGTCTTTATTGCCGTCAAACTTAACATTCCACTTCCTTACTAGTGTACACAATGATGCTGAGTCTTTGTGTTTTCGGTCCGTTGATTCATGATTACTTGCGGATTGAATCGTGGTTGTGATAGGCTTATGCAGCTTACTATACACAACTCCATCGCCGGGAAGAGGCAAACTCAGGAAAATGTTTTCACGGCTATCTGAATGCTGAATATTTTCGCTTGCACGGGCTTTAATCGCAAAATCCGCTACCCTTCGGCAAACATCGTCAACTGACACGTTGGGCGGCATGCCTAAAAATTGAATAAGTTTTCCTAAACCCTGAGTTTCGGCATGTTCATGACAGCGAACCTTTGTAATTGCACTACTATCCGTAGTCTCTGGTTTTGCCCTAGGAACCGTCGTTTTCGGAATCGTACCTACGCTTGTAGCCATACTTGAACTAGTTGTTTCACCAGTTGTAACGCTAGTTTTATCTGCTCTTATTCCCTTTTCTCCTTTGTTTCGCACGGGGGAAGCAACGTAAAATGTGCTACACAAAAGCCGGAACCAAAGCCTAAGAAATAATCCAAAGAGTCCCATTTCGAACAACAATTAAACGCAATTAAATCCAAGTTTTCGGGCGCCAGCCACAATGGCAGAAAATAAAGAGAGATAAAACTATCTTATTTCAGATAGCACACTACCTTATTCCAGGTAGTAATCAACAGTCAACGCTTTTGACGATGATTTCTTCTTGAAATTTACAAGTCCCTAAGCCCTACACAATTAATTTAGTCCCTGTTCGGCAGCGCCATTTGTAACGGTGCAATTCGCGGGGGTGTCAACATTGCACGCTACAGCCTCGGAATCGCTCAATCGGGTTAAATGTCTAGGGTTCTAAATTGATGTAACAAATTAATGTACTTTATTAGAGGGCTCAGACGCAAGGTAAAATGAACATCTAGTTCTCAAAGTCAATCCTTAGATCATCACAGCCCTTGAATTTGGAAAAAGTAAATTTAGATTCCCCGATGAAATTCTGATTAAAATAATAAAACTAAAATAAGCCACGCGGCAAAATGAAATAAATGAATTCTTCAACTAAAACGCAAGTATCAGGATTTCACCGTATAGCTATCGCCAATTAATAAAATCGGGTTTCTATTGAATTAATTTAAATCACAAATACAATATTCAATTTAATCACTAAAAGTCCAAAGGGTTTTCCGGGAGCTGTTTCGCCCCGGGCCTAACGCTGATAAAATACAAGTTTTATTTAATTAACAAGTACTTTTTATTCCCAGGGTTAGTTCGCCCTGGGCCTACAATGGACTGATGTAAATCGATTCGAAATGAAATAAAATATTGACTCGCTCCGGTCAACCACGCGGTCTACCGGCTAACCAAGAACTCTTCAAGAGTACGTAAAACGCTATTAAAATCTATTCCTTGTACGAATTATTTAATTAAGTTAAATAAAAGGAACATTAAATTAACAAGTCTGAATTATAAGGCACTACGCTGAAATGTACAATTACTATAACCGTACCTGAGCCAGAACGCTGAATTATCCGTCGCCTCGTCGGACGCCCGACGTTTATTTTATTAGTTCGCTTATGGTTAACCCCGAGCAGCGGAGGAGATGCGGCGGGCTGTTCGCCAGGCCATCGACTGGTGGTGGACCTTGTCGGCTACTCGCCTGACGAAGGACTGACGACGGGTGCTGTCCCAGGAGTGGAGACGACGGCTTCCTCCCCACCACCGCCACGCATGCGCAGCACGGTCTCCAAGTAAAAGTCGGAACAGCTGATTCCAAACGGGCGGCCAACAAGCTGATCCTCGGTGGCGCGCGAATTCAAACCGCCCGAACGCTCGCTGCAATTTAGACCCTTACAAGGTTTTAAAAATATTCTGGAGAAAATTTCAGCGTCCATTAGAGCCAAAAAGGTATTGAAAATTTATAGCCCATGCACAACATGTTACTTTTTGTTCAGATTTAAAAACTTTTTCTCAAACTTCAGTTTCAGTAAAACTGCATTGGAGAAGGTTAGGTTATGTTGTGTCATGGCTCAAGCAATATTCTTCAATCAAACAGCTGTACAACAATGAGCGTTAAAACTGTAACACAGTTCGTTAACAAATCTAACAAACAAATCCAGAAAACAAAATGTTCAAGAAAGTAATTTTTATAGACAGCAAATAATTAGTAACATTTTCCATATTCTCCCATTTTGTTCCTACTAGTCAGGGACTTAAAAAATTTTCATTGAATTAGGTAGGCTACTTTATTAATTACTAAAATAATTTTTTTAATTTAATGATTTTTTTAAATACTGTAATTGTTTATGTTTTTGTTAATGCCCATATTTCCTTTCCATGATATCTATTATATTAAAATTTTATATAAATTCTAATTTTATTACATTCAAGTTGGGCTCTTCATTTGAATAATTGTAGTTGAAGCATTAAGTTGGTTGCTAACAATATTTTTATCTTGTAGACTCTCATTGAAGCCAACGTCGATGTTAAGACCACGGATGGCTATATGTTGCGAGTTTTCTGCATTGGTTTCACCAACAAGGATCAGATGTCTCAGAGAAAAACCTGCTACGCCCAACACACACAGGTAATAACCAGACCTGCTGTCCAGCTGAGGCCCATCTTACTAAATCTGAGACTACCCCTGTGTATCATAGAACCACGGGAATGTGAAAAAGCTGCCCTTAAAACAGATGCACTGCCATTGTTCTTTTTGGTGAAGTATTTAGCTACACCAGCTGCTACGAGAGATGTCAGTTTAGCCCTCGGACTAAGTAGCCTATAACTGTACCGCGCATTCATTGGACGAAAATCCTAGCAGTCCCGGCGCCATTGGGTGGCAAAAAGCTGTGGAACCGAGCAACGGAAACTAAGACAGCGAGTGTACCTGTATTTTTACCTACTAAACAAATGAATAAATACTTTAACTTTATATTAAAATTTTCTGCTTGAATTAGTGATTCTTATACTATGTATTGCATTAAAAAAAGATGTTTTAAATAATAATCATATTTAGTTTAATCAAACTTACTTTTAATTCAATTAAATAATGACATGAAAAAAGTACGATGCAAAAAAGTTTTTGATTTTTCAGCTAAGTAAAACTGTCAACCTTGAGAGTAGGCCTATCCATATATATAATTCTGAAAGAGAAATTTCTTGAGTAAAATTGTTAGCGTTTTAAAAATTGCATGAATATGGGAGGGGTATCAAATTAAAGGTCTCGGTCCTATTCACGAGGGAACATTATCGGTGTGTCCATAAAGTTACCAGGAAATGAGAAATAACGTAAAACGTCCTCCATAAGAATAGCATTAGGATTCAAAAAATGTCTGCTTTGTGTATATTAAAAACATGAGTTATGGTTTGATTGTAAAACGGGAGACAGATGATAACATTGAGTAAAGAACTAATAACCAATTTACAAAAAATATACCTAGTGTAGTAATACTATAATAAGACGTTCAATGACTTTGAGTGACTAAATATTCTACTAGGAGGGCTACCAACCTTTTCAACTATTAAAAACTAATTGAGTACTGACTTTTACTATCATTATAGCCATTTATATTGAAAAAACTATAAAATTTAGGCCTACTGGTTTGTTAACTGAGCGTATCCTAACAAGGCCAATATCCAAATCATAAAAAAACATTCTGATCGTGATAGGGTCGCAAAGGGCCATGAATTTTGGTTTGAAAACCTACTTTATTTATATTGAAAAAGATCCAAGATGGCCGACACTCAACCATTACTGTGAAAGTGCTCCCATATTTAATGAAGTTTTTAGTGAGTAAATCAACAAAATATCTGCTAACTACTGAATCCCTCAAACAACAAAATATGTAAGTCAAGTTTAATTTTAAAATGAAACAAACCAAGAACAGGAAAAGAAGTAATAAGTAACAGAAAACATCCTCTAAGCTCTATAGACCACAAATGATATCACACTAAACTGATAAATAATATCATATTTAAATATAAATACAATTAAAAAAAAGTAACTTACTGACCGGAATGAACAAGAAAAGGAATTTTATAATATGTAATAACATTTTAAAGTAGTAAATGAAGCCATATGGAGACAATGGAGAGCAGTACTGCTGACAGTGCTGACAGCAGCACATTCCAACCCTGACCTACGGTACTTCACAACAGCCAACATTGTGGACACAGTAGCAAGCACTTCCATTACCCCACTGATAGACTAACTAGTTTTATTTGAAAATTCAAAAATAATAACACATAGGAGCACCCTTGTCATTTAAAATTTCTATAACACAGAGGAGTATGCCAAACCTCAATATAAAAAACAGTTCACCCTTGACATTTAAAATTTCTATACCACAGAGGAGTATGCCAAACCTCAATATAAAAAACAGTTCACCCTTGACATCTGACTCCAAAAATTACAAAATGACTCCAACAAACAAAAAATCTTTTAATGTGGATGACTTGGTCTTTGCAAAAGTGAGTGGTTACCCCTACTGGCCAGCAAAAATAGTCAGTATTGATGACACAACTTATAAACTGTGACTAAATATGTAGTTCATTTTTTTGGTACAAATGAAACATCCTTTGTGAATCAAAATAGTATTTGCCATTTTGCTGATAATAAAATTAAATACACTCTTGAGGGAGTTGCAAGTAAACATAAAGATAACTACAAAAAAGCATTGGTTGAAATCACTAAAACTTGGGAGAGCAAGAAACAATCCCCGCAAGCAGTTAGGCCTAGCTCCTTAAAATCCTTGAAATCTTCATCAGATTTAAATGAGAAACTATCACTTGGTACAAATAAAATTCTGCCTTTAAGCCCAGACTCAAACCTGAACACAAGCACACCCACAAAGCCTGTGACAAACAAAGTTAAAGCCAATGAAGAGAAAGAACAGAATTTAAGTGAGGAAAACCAAAGCAAAATCAGTGCTGAGGGAACTAGTCCTTTGCAAGCTTTAGAGCCTGTTAAGGTCAGTCAAAACTCAGTAGTCGTTACAAATAATATTTCTCATGATCTTCTCGAGTCAAAATGGGTAACAGATGATACTGTCCAGCATGTATTTGACATCTTAAACAACAACAACATCGCTCATAAAGATATACACTTTATTAGCCCTGCCATTAAGCTGGCCATCAAAACCTTAATAAACTTTGGAAAAATTCTTTTGCCTCAAAACTTAGAAAACAAAAAATATATTTTTATTCCCGTCAATGACTCTTCAAATATTCAAAACATTGGTGGATCTGGTACACACTAGAGCCTCTTACTATGGGATAAAAGTCAAGATAAGTTTTATCATTTTGACTCGTTGGGTGACCTCAACTTGCAACATGCTAAGTGCATTTTTGAAAGACTAGCAACATTTTATGATGTAACTGCTAAGCCTTCTTTTGTTAATGTCAAAACTCACCGTCAAACTAATGGAGTTGATTGTGGCATCCTGATGCTCCTGGCTGCGGACTACATTGCTTGTAGAATTTCCTCAGACCTGCCGTACAATCTTGATCAATGTAATTTACCCAAATTTTCCGAATCAGATATCCTCACCAAAAGAGCTCAACTCGCATTAATCACTTATAATAACCAATATGCTAAATTCAACAAAACAACATTGAAACAGCTTTTACTAAATAATATGAAGCCTGAAAATAAGGAAAAACTTTCAAACCATAGGCCCACCAACCATGCTAAGAAGACATACACGGCTACATCTGATCAAAACAAAACAATATCGGAAAGAATCTTAATACTTGCTGATAGTCAAGGAAGAAATATTTCTTCAAACCTCACAGAAATCTGGCCATCAAGAACAGCCGAAATAAGTTGCTTATTTAAACCGAATGCTACCTTCAATGAAGTGACGAGCAATATTGAATCTTTAACAAAAATGTTGACTAAAAAAGACACTTTAATCATTTTATCAGGATCTAACGATAACATACTTCAAAAAGAGAACAAACTTATGAATTCCATAAAAAATGTGATTGATCAAACCACTCACACCAGGCTTCTTATAGCTGGTCTGCCATACAAATATCACAACCCTGGACTGAACAATAAAGTCAGCTTCATTAATATGGAGATAGAACAACACCTCAACCTTAAACATCATGCCTCTTTCCTACCAATTAATGACCTTTCTCGACGACTCTACACTAAACATGGCTTCCACTTTAACAGGCAAGGGAAAAAGAAGATAACCCAGATGATCCGAGATCATGTCTATCCGAAACATCAGTCTACTAATGGAAAATTAATTAAGAAAGGTGATATTTAAGTAGTTGATGGAAACATGAGCGTAATAATGGAAGATCACAAACAAGATAAAACTCTAGCCTTTGCTCATACCATATCTAGTGACCTTGTTCAAAACAGAAACATGAGCGCAGGTGTTGCTGTGCTCTTCAAAACTAAGTTTGGTAGACCCCAACAAGCTGACTTTGTGAATAGCAAGTTGACCTGTCAGACACTGGAGGAGGGAGTGAAGGTCTACAGTCTGGTGACTAAACCTCAATACTTTGGAAAGCCTACTGTAAAAGATTATAACGATGCCTTTAACCAGTTGACAGAACACTTTAAATCCAATAACTTAAAGACATTGATCTGCTCGCCCATGGGTTGTGTGCGAGACACAATCGACTTACACCACCTTGTCGCAAATCTCGTCATATTTCAAGACTGTACAGGAGCTAAAGTAAAAATAGTCTCTTATAATCAAAACTCTACTAGACTGCTGAGAAATGGGCTTTCCTACCCAGCCTTTGTACACAGGTTGAGGATGATAATTAAGAGCTATGAAGAGGATTGTCTGGGGAGTGAAGACCCAGTCTCTAAATCAATCCAACACCCGTCAGGACGCTGGACAACACCAACATCTCCAACACTTCAGACTCCGGCTTCCCAGCCTGCAGCAACAGTAGACTTGGCTAACTTCCCACCTCTGCCCTCACCAGCACACGACCAACATCACCCTTCCAGTGAAAGTGCAGTGAGTGATATAAGTGCAAAGCGGGGTACCACACAACTGACTGACAGCCTAACACAGCCTCAAAGTGATACTATTTTGGGAGGTACGGAGGAGGACACGCCAATGACTTAATTATTATTAGTTCTGGGTCATGTAATAAACCATCCAATAACAATGAATCCACACAAGAATGTAAAGCAGCAAGCCAATTCTCTACCAATAAAAATATTTTATTCTTAAACATACAAGGTCTAAGAAATAAAATTTCAGTCTTAGAGTCCTATTTGATAAACTCAAATATTTTTGCCGTATGTTTGGTAGAACATTGGCTCTCTGAAGAGGAGGTCAAGGTATCTTTTCCTAACAACTTTTATTGCTCAAGTTTCTTTTGTAAAAAAAATAGTATTAGAGGAGGTACTTTAATATTGATACATAACAACAAAAATTCTAGAAATATTGATGTTAGTAAATATTCTGAAGAACTAAATTTTGAGATTTCAGCTGTTGTTTTGGATGAATCAAAAACTATTTTAGTGACTTTGTATCACTCAACTAACGATGATCCTTAAGTATTTTTGTTAAAACTTGAATTCTTTCTAAATTTTATTACTAAATGGTCAAATTATTGTATTTTAATTGGGGGGGACTTTAATTATAATTTTGACGTAACAAAGAATCTCAAAACAGTAAGAGACCTCCTAAATTTGTTTAAACAATACAATTTTTATCATTTGAATAGTCAACCCACAAGAGGCCAAAACTGTTTAGATAACGTTTTTGTAAATAGAACAAAAGAACAGGTCTCATTCAAAAACATTTTTGATTTCCCGTTTTCTGATCATGATGGTATTATAATAAACATGAATCCAATAGTATCGTCGTCGATCGTACAAAACTCAAAAACTAAAAACTTTGAAAACCAATTTTATTTTCCCAAAATAATGTTTCAAAAACTGACTGTAAATTTGGCTTCTTATGATTGGCTAAACATCATGTCTAGTTTAGAAGGGAAATCCTCTGAGGAAATATTTCAATTAATTTTTAGTATTATTATTAATAATGTAACATATTTTAAGAAACTACTGAGTCCTGATGCTAAAAAAATTAAGCCAGAGTCTAAACATAGAAACAAACAAAATTGGTACACCAATGACCTATAGCAAAGATGAAAGACAAGTTATTGTTTTTGCATACATTAAGTAAATGTCCGGGGATTTCTAACTCTGATAGCATCAAACAAAAGTATGTAGAATTAAAATCTCAGTACAAGAAATTGATCAATGAGGCTAAAATGCTAAACAATGTTAAATATATTGAAAATAATACAAATAAATGTAAGGCTGCATGGAATGTAATTAAAGACAATACCATACCTAAAAGAAATGTTACCTTAAACATTGAACCTGATGTAATGAACAATTACGTTGTAGATTCATTTAAAGAATTAAAAAAAATCTATTACAGTACACTCTCGTTCATCGGAACTAATGTGGCGGGCGGCCGGTTCGGATGTCAAAAAATTCCGATGAAGCGGAGGCCGTCGTGAGTCATCATTTCCGCCCGTACGGTGACCTATCGTGATTGTATTCACTCTTGTTTTTAAGACAACACTAGAGATTTTATGAAAATAATTCACTCAAACTTTGAACATGGTAACAAATGAACCTATAGGAATAAAAACAACGCAGGAAATAAAGATCCAAAATCGTTATTCTCAAATTCCATATTTATATTCCAGCAGTCAACTAACTTCCACGTAACACAGGTGCAGTCGCGAGGCGAGACAGACTGAATGACAGTTGTTTGGGAAGCGGTCGAAACGGAAGTTCACTTCCTGCCCCCTTCCGGTTTCTATTTTTGTGCGAATACTCCACGGCCTTGTAAATCACATCGATACGTACAGATTATGGAAAACGCCTGATGACGTTAGACGCAAAATGTGATACTTCACTGTTGTGCGGATAGAACGAATGAAAATTGAAGGCGCTAAAACGGAAAAATTATTTATTTCGTAAGAAAAAAAAATTAATAATATCCAGATTTTCAGTTCCGATGAAGCGGAGTTCCGATGTCGCCGAGTCCGATGAACGAGAGTGTACTGTATTGTATCTGGTTCAAATTGTACCGGTAGCAAAGTTGTTGAGAATAACATAAATTCTGAAAGGAAACAATTTTTCTGGAAAGAAGTAAACCCACAGGATATATTAAATGCAGTTAAACGTATGTCTCCCTCCAATATAGTTGTGATGTCTACTGGATATCTAATAATTTGATGAAGAGTATAATTGAAAGCATTGCAGAACCTCTTGCAGTTTGCATTAACAATCTTTTAACGCAGGGAATATTTCCAGAGCAGTTGAAATTATCACCCGTTTGTCCAATTTATAAAAAGGGCCCCTGGGAGCTCCCTCAGAGTTATCGGCCAATTTCAATTATTCCAGTAGTAGGAAAATTAATTGAGATTGTAGTGCATGAGCAAGTGAGTCACTTTTTCGAGATAAATAACTTCTTTACCAACTCTCAATTTGGATTTAGAAAGGGACTCTCAACACTAAATGCTTTAGACAACTTAATAAGGTGTATCCACCAGGCTTTTGATGACAAAGACCTTGCTCAGGCGACTCTCTGTGACCTGAGTAAGGCTTTTGATTGTGTAGATTTTTCTCTCCTTACACATAAATTGTCTTTATATGGTTTTGACTGCTCACCCTTGAAATTTTTTGAATCCTACTTAAAAGGACGTAGGCAAATAGTCTGTATCAATAATAAATCTTCCAGTGACATCTTAGTCAAATGGGGAGTTTCACAGGGGTCCGTCCTGGGTCCTCTGTTATTTTTAGTCTATATTAATGATCTACCTGAAGCAATAAAATCTAAAACAATCCTTTACGCAGATGATACTACCTTTTTAAACTTTAGTAATAATGTTCTGGAGTTGGATAATCTCACCAATGACACACTAGTGCATGCAACTGATTGGTTTATTAATAATGGACTAGTTCTGAATGAAGAAAAAACTCAAAACATAACATTTAATCTAAAACATTGTTCACAATCTGATAGTACCATTAGTAACTGCAGTAAATATGTTAAATTTTTGGGTGTAAATATCGATAGTAAATTGACTTGGGGCAATCATGTGGATTATATAAATACAAAACTATCTAGAGTAATCTATCTTTTAAACCGTTTACACAGTGTTGTTCCAAAAGATTACCTAAAAACAGCAAATTTTGCCTATTTTCAATCAATTTTCAGGTATGGCTTAATTTTATGGGTTAATTGCTCAAAAGTTCAAGAAATATTGATTCTTCAGAAAAAAAAGCTTTGAGAATCATGTCAAGAATATATACATTTCAACATTGTAGACCACTTTTTATCCAATTAGAAATTCAAACGGTTATCAATTTGTACATTTTTGATATTTTTACTTATATTTTAAAGAACCCCAATCTAATAAAACCAAGTCATTAAATCCACAGTTATCATACAAGAGCAAAAAACCATACTTACCTACATTAAATTTCACAGATTAAGCAAAACTATGAATAGTCATCTGGTCATTGCTCTGAAAATTTACAATTCCTTGGAAGGCTTAATAGATAGGTACTCAGAAAAACAGTTTAAAAATAAACTGTACTCTTGGTTATTGAAAAATCCCTTTTATGATCTTGAAGAATTCTTTAAAATAAAGAACATTGATTTTTGACATATGTCATGTTACTACTATTAAGCATTAGTATTAAGTATTGACAATTGTTAATGATTGTATAATCCTTACAACAAATAAAGATTTATTTATTTATTTATTAAAAAGTGTTTCTGTTTGATTTTAATACAATAAGTTTTCAATAATCATAGTGAGTGAAGATGATATACTGATTAAAACAAAGTGTAGTCAACGAAGTGTTGATGTTCTGTTAGCTAAATTTTGCTAGAAACTTTTTTGTCATTTCATAGATTGCAGAATGGAATGAATGAATAAAATACTTTATAGAAAAGAGTTAAAATGGTTTTTCATTATTACTATATTGGGTTCTGTATACATTGCTGCCGTTTAATGTAACATACAATGATAATAATTTTTAGTCAGAAATTTTATCAATAGTTTACTTTTATTACCATTTTTTGCCTTAACATCTAATACTTTTTTTATGAAGTCCTGCATACAGTACACACTCTCGATTATCTGAGGTCTTCGGGACCGAGGCTAACTTTGATAAAAAAAAAACCTTGGATAATCTGAAGTTACTTTTATTTTAATGTTAGGGTGTTAGAGCCCCTATCATGTAAAATTATCTTAAAATATTCTTTTTGTGAATAATTAGGGGATAATTATAAGTACTGGGTTTACCGAGCCTTGCTCTTGATTTTAATTTACTTTTGTTATATTGTATCATGAACTTCATGATAATTCAGGCTTTGAAGTTTATGTCAACTACGGTATATTTTTTCACAGGTGACAGCTGTTCCAAAACCAAGGCTTAAGTAGTATTCTTTTATTTTATGTTTACCCCTTGTTGCCTTGGTGACAACCCAAGAAGACCAATATTTAAAAATAATTTTAAAGTTAGTTTTAAACAAAATATAATTATTCCTTGGGGTTAAGACAGTTTTTCAACTTCTTTTTGGACCAAAACACTCTCAAATGCAAAGTATAAGCAAAATCTACCCTGTAGCTTTCGAGATTGTGGAAAATACATCGCCACAGACACTCCTCGTACTTATATCATCAAATTAGATCTACATAAAAATTTTATACCTTGGCAAAATTTAAAGCCCACGTATAAGTTTTTTCTATTTTATTGTGCTAACAGAGCAAAATTTAAAAAAGGTGTATATAAAAATTTTTTGTTGTTTTAGGTGCGAGCCATTAGAAAGAAAATGGTCAAAAAGATAATAGAAAATGTCACCAACTCTGATTTGAAGGAGGTTGTGAACAAACTCCTCCTTGATTCTATTGCCAAGGACATTGATAAGGCATGTCAAGGAATCTACCCCCTCCACGATGTTTACATCCGAAAGGTAAGATAATTATTTAAGTAATAAAATATTATCGTATTTTCACAAGTTTCAGATTGTTGGAAATTGAAGAATTTTTCCTGAATTTTTCTCAGGTTTTTGTCAATAGACTAATTAAAACCAACCAAAAATCATAGGTATGGATACAACATAAATAAAGATTTAAAACAACATGGTTCAGTTTTAGCAATGTCCCACAAATGAAGGAATAATTATTGAGAAACTAGCTGTTGCCTGTCACGGCTTCACCCGTGTTGAATTCGTTTTTTTATCTCTTTGAAGACCAACGAAATGGAAGATATACATTAAGATTAATACATTGAAATAGTGTGAGGGGGCACCTATATGAGCAAAGAGGAACAAGCCATAATTCTTAAGTCCAGTGGGGCGGAGCCCTAAAATACCTCAAAAAATTTTTTTCCAAAACCGTTTCTTAGTGACTTCCTATGAACAGAGAGGAACATCCATATCAAATATTTACCGCGTAGGTCATAGAGAAAATTTTTAGTCCAGTGTGGTGGAGCCCTAAAGGACTTCAAAAACTATTTTCCAAAATCGTTTCTTAATACGTTTGAGTTAAGAGAAATGTCCACGTCAAATTTTAACCCCGTGGGATCTATGGTAAGTCGAAGGTTCTATGGGGTGGAGCCCTAAAGGAAATTTGCAATATCTTTTCCTAGTGAAGCCCATGTCCATGTAAATTTCAACCCCGTAGGCCATAGAGTAATTTTTAAGTCCAGTAAGGTGCAGGGGCGGACTGGCCCGCCGGCCGAAGGGCCGATGCGCCCTTAATATTCCAATCTTTGCGCCTCGTTCAAAACAATATTTGTTAAAATTCAAACAATGAGCCGAGACACATTTCTAGCAAGCAAGAGGAAAACTCAGAGTGAGAATTTCAGCAATGAATAGCAAAACACAAAGTCGAGTGTGAGACCTGAATTTGACACTGTCGACAACACTGAGCTCTATACAATGGTCGACAAGCGAGAGCAAAGCAGTTCTTCCCTCTCGTACGTGTATGCCTACTTCCGAACGAGTAGAATAGAAGACACTTTACTCTGGGGTCTCTGGTCTGAGCGGCGTAAAACAGCTGTGCGCTTCCCGCGTCATTTTACGCCGAACCCGAATAAACACTGCATCTGTGCCCATCAAGGTCTGTAAAGGAAGAGGCATAACTTCTTCCCAGGTCAGCTGAATAGTTTTTTTTTGTGTTCCGGATATGAAGCGTCTAAACTAAAACGGATGTCAAGTTACGTTATAATATTTAGCATTACACAGCTGATTGAGAAAGCGAATGAAGCAGTCCTGCCATGGGTACGATATTTATCGTAACGACACCATATTACTCTATTTTAAATTTGGATTATTAGTTGATAACAAACCATTAGGTAATAACCAAATTACAAATTATCAATCAAGGTAAATATAAAACTATAAATTCTCCCCTAGTTTGCTTTGAAATTCCTTATTTTAGTAATAGTTGAGACGAAAAATCCCCAACGCAAACGAGAACGATTGTTGTTTCCTGCAGCGTTGGCAACAATTGCAGGTAACAAAGAGTAAAATGTTGGTCTTTTAACACTTTTTAAACTAACAAAACCTCTGTGGCGACATTCACGGATGTCGCAGAAAGTGACACCATTGCTCTTATGAGATGTAGCTCACTTGGCCCTGGCCTACAGTTACCTTGGGTGTCCATAACCTAAACTGTGATCTGTGTCGTCTGTGGTAAACCGTAGTAACGAAAACGTTAAACTAGTGAAGAGTGTGAGAGCTGTCAAATAATATATGTCTGCAGTGTATCAAGTGTGTGTTTAATGTGATACATGAGTACAACATGTACTCTTTATCGTTCCCTGAACTACACAAAGTCTGTAAGTTTATTTTGACCATCCCTTTGACACAAGTTAGCTGTGAGAGAACATTCTCTACACTCAAATTCGTAAAATCCAGACTTGACTTGGAACATTGAACCAAGAAAATTTAGAGGCTCTTGTTATGATGTAAATAGAAAGAGATATAGTAACTTTCTTAGACAATGACCTTGTAATATCTAAGCTGTGTGAAAAAAGCGAGGAAATGAATTCAAGAGACTCTTGACGTATTGAATATACTTTGAACCAGAAAAATTACAACAAGAAGAAAAGTCATGACTTAGAAGTTATTTTTTCACACTTCTCAAAGACTTTAAAGCTATTTATCAATTTTTCTGATGAAATTCAGCTTCGTAACTTTATTTTAGATGTGTCATTTGTGTAAGGGTGAATCTCACGAAATGTAGCATTTTCAACCAACTAAAAAAAAAAAATTTTTTATTATTTTGAATTATTTGTACATTGTGAATAAAAACTTTATATTGTTTTAAATACATATTTATATCAGCAGAGCTGAATTTTGTCATTTACTATTTTTTTCCAATATCTCAAATGTAGACGACACTGAATAATTACAATCCTGTAACGCTTGATAAATCAATAAAAATACAGTAATAAAATATATTAAATGACATAATAATTTTATAAACAATACAATGTACCTTTAATTATTAAAATACAATGTTTTCAAAATTATTTTTCAAGTTACTATGCCAATAATAAAGAAAAATTGTCGGATTTTTAGGTTACCTAGCAACGTAAACACATAAACTTTCTAATGAAATCAACCAAATCTTAGAATAATGCAAATCTTCACTTTTTCTAGTTAATATTAACTGTAAAGAGTACAGTGATTGATTAATCATCAATTTAGTAAAAGTAATAACAAATTTACACAAGTATTCATGTGCGTTACTGAATTGTATTGACCGTTACCGGATTGTGCACTAACCTCCATTCTCGCTCTCATTATGTCAAAACTTACAGAGAGCTTGGGCATAGAGTAAGAAAATACAAGATTGACATTACAAATAATCCTTTATTTTATGAATAATACTAAAGCCATGAAAAATAGTAAAATTATAAAAAAGAACATGGTTGTAAAAGTATCATTCTTACAAAATAATTAGTACACGATAAAAGTGTAATAGTAAAACTACTTTTACTTTATAAAAAATGACAACTAGAAAACCCATGAAATTGTCAAAACAAAGCAAAAAACGGACAACATGGGTTTTAAAAGTACAATAGTCAATTACATTTTACTCTTCTACCTATAACTATCACTGAAAGCTTTGTCAACTTTGTGAAAGTGAAAAATTAAAACGAACATGAAATCTTTGTTGTCACTTTCACTGTCATTATTCAGTAAAACCACATTTTAAATATTAAAATAAGACAATTCGTTAAACCAGTACAGTTACTTGTTGAATTTCTTGAATTTGTAAAAGACACGATTGCCTTTCAATACAACAGAAGGAGTTGGAAGCACAGCCTTAATTTGATTTAAAGGCACTGATACTACGTCTTTTTCATTCACAAAGAACAACTGGCTGTCTTTAGCACAACTCTTCAAAAACATTATGATGACTTCTCCCTGGGTTGGATCGTTTTGGCAGATGCCAAAAAACTGCTTTGATGAAGACTTTTTGCCTTTTTCAATCTGATACTCGACCAAAACATGTGCTCCAGACACAATTTTATCAGATATACCATCCTCTTCTGTTGTGCACTCATACATGTTCATCATATTACTTGTGTCTTCAGCAGTAACTTCCTGATCAAAGAAGTCTTCATCTTCAGAAGAAGCTCCATAAACTTCATCCACGGACAACTTTGTTTTCCTCTTACGCTCTGTGCTGATCTTCTGAGTCTTCGGGGGATCTTGTGAGGATGGGAAAATTTCGCCAAGATTATAATGGGTACAAAGAGATGAAGGAACACATGCAAAGCACGATAGACCTCTGGCATACATTTTTTTGCCGATACACCAAGTAATTTGATGAACCTTCATTATTCCTTTAATTTCTGGGATGTTGAAGCCACTAACTTCAGCCTTAAAGTCACTGATGACGTTCGCAGGAATTTCGTAAAGATCAATGTTAACATGCTTAAGTGCGGACACAAAGTCTTTTGCAGAACAAATGTCTGCACCGCGTAACACTTTGCGATCGGCCTCTCTTTTTAACGTATCCCCAACCCCGTCCATGGGCCCTTTGCCATGGCCGGCTTCTGTGTAGCTCCATGAACAGTAAGTGGCATTGGGAAAGTGTTTTGGCAAGAGTCTCTTAAAAAGATAAATATTTATGCGATTTCGGTACTGGCTTGAGGGGCTATCGGATACAATGTGAACTTTAGTTGTGTCAGGAAGTAAAGTACATATCGATTTTAAGACAGGTTCCATGTGACACCAAACGGCATGAGCTTGGTGGTCAAGATTGTCTGATGCTGAAGCAAAGCAAGTTGTTTTGATGTGTCCGTCTATTTTCGCGTACCATACCCCAGTATTCAACGAAATTTGTTTTTTTGAGGCACCGAAGTGCACCGCTTGCACCTCCTCCTTGTACTTACAAATGTAATTTTCGGAAAAGTCTAATCTGATCAAAATTTCCCCTTCTGCTAGAGATTTTACTTTTTCATTAACTCTTTCTGCCTGATGTTTGGCATAATAGACATGTTTTTTAAAAACATCCATCTCTTTCTTGAAATAGGTTTTCAGTTTTGAAACTTTTGCCACTTCCTGACATTTTGCAGTTTTCTTGATTTCTTTTTTTTTCCCTTTGATCACTTTAACCTCAGTTACTTTTCTCCACTTGTGGTACTTTACTAGAAAATCTTCTTCGTAATGATATTCAATTTGCTTGTTTTTGCAATGCAAACATCTACTCATCATGCAAGCTTCATTTTCTACTGAGCAGACCATATCTTTTAGCACTTCTCGAGGTGTTCGCTGACCAATTATGTTGTGGTTCCTCAATGAGGTTACTAATAGCTCAATGTTAGAATGCTTTATACAAGCACAGGTTTGTCTGTCAGAAAACTTGGGAAATGTTACCCAAAAGGGCCTGGATCGGCAAAATGAAGCTTTTGAAATTTTTATGTCATGCTCTTTTTCAAATTGTTCATGGAGCTGTCCTAGTGTGCTCAATAGGATCCGCCTTTGTTTTTTAACTCCACCCTTCTTTACGAAATCTTTTTTCCCTGGACACATTTTGCTCACACGGTCGTCCTCAAAAAAGTTTCGTAATTGTTCACTCAATTCTTTTGTGATACTTTTTTTTGTTTTCCGTGTGTAGTTAAAAGTGTCAGGGCTTTCTTGGATTTTTTTGTTTGCATTGTAAGGTATGATCTTATTAAAATGTTTCTGCAATCTGTACTTCTTGATTACTTTGTTCCCAAGAACTTTGTGAAAAATTTGTTTTTCTTTCTTTTTGTTGCCGATCTCTTTCATTTGATTTTTGATTTGTTTTTGCAGAGCAGCGCCCAAAAACAACTCTTTTCTTACTCTCGGAGATACTTTTTCGCCTCTTAGGATATTTGATACTGCCTTTCTTGGCGATGGTGACGCTTCAATTTTATTTTTTTCCTTCTCTCGTTGTAATCTTTTTTTATACTTGGCCAGTCTTCTTTCTAAGTTTTTTATTTGTTCTTTTTGTTTCGAGATTGTTCTATACGCCTTTGCTTTGTCCCTACGAACTTGCTTCCGTCCCCGTTTTTTTTGGACAGACTCCTCTCTTACACTTCCTGAGGGAGAAGCTGGAGGAGTATCAGTAACTTCTACCAACATTCGTTTTTTTTCGGCTCTCACTTTGTTCCTTTCCCTCCAATATTTTCTCTTTTTTCTTTGCTCTCTAGGTGTCAAGTCTGCTATTCCTTTTACTTTATTTTCTTCTTTTAAACGGGCATACCGGTCTCTATCATATTTCTTCTTTTCTTCTTTTTTCTCTTCTGTCATCCTTTGTCTATACCTTCGAACCCGTTCTCGTGTTAATTCTTTCTGCCGCTCATATTTTTCCTTTGCTGACTGCTTTGTTGAGCGAGCCATGATATTTTAATGCCCTGAAAACAAAATAAATAAATGTTAGCCTACTTTCCTAACGATGGATGTTATTAGAGATTGTGGTAGTTAAGTACATTAAAAAAAAATGGATTCAGCTCATCAGTTAACTTGTTATTGTATTTTATATTCAGAACTAGGCGTATTAGCAGAGAACTAATTTGACTGATAAAAAATATTTAAAAAAATTAAACTCAAAATTAACATGCCTGTTGTGTCAATATAACATTAAATTAATAGGGCTGCTAGTATTAAACAGGTTTTTTTTTAATTTGCACCTTTATTAAAAATATTAAATTAATATTACGGTTCAGTTTGCTGAAAACCTCTATATCTACGTTGGGGAAGAAAAATTTAACATTCTGCAACCCTAAAATTCTTTTATTTAATTTATATATATAAATTAAATAAAAATAAAAATGTGAATTGTAAAAAAACACCCTCTAAACAAATAACATGTATTCAACAAGAGCACCCTAATTTATAAATAAGGATGCTGTTGTTAAATATGTTATATTTATTTAGTATATTTATTTGTCATGATAATATTTAAAAAATAAATAAAAACTATTAAACTTATTAAAAATCATTTGATTGTGTTTTTAAAAATATGTGTCAAAACATATAGCACAAAGGCTATTATGTTGGCTCAAAGTATTTTTTTTATATTTTTTTATTTATTACAAACATCTAGACATGTATTTACTGTTAATATAATTAACATCTATTAATAAAACATTAAAAGTAACTCTTAAATAAAAATCAAGGAAGTGAGGTAACTTTTAACAAAACGGTAACGTTTTACCTCTCCGGCAACGTTTCCTAAATGAGCGTTACCGGATGGTGATTTCCAGATTAAATACAACGTAGTAACGCAACGCGGCATCATGAGACCTCGGAAGATTGAGGTTAGGTACGAAATAACAAACTTGTTGTAGACGTAGCTTTAACCAATGATCTAGCCAAATAACTTCGTACAAAATAGTGTTACCGTTTTGTTTATGATTTAAGGTACGGAATGATTCTTACCTGAAAATATTTATTTTGAAGTAAAACACGACGTAAAAATCACCAACAACAAAATAACTTTCGTTCACCACATCAAGCATTGCCGAACTACGACAGTTTCGTTCCCGCTAAAACTCGAGGAACGGATTACGGCGCCAATTTCATGTAGCTTTTTTTGCCGTGGGCGGGACAAAGACCGACGAAAGTTTATTGTATAACCTCCAAAACAACGAAATTTCGTTTGATGGCCTATGGTTTCCACATTTACTGTCTTCAGTTGTCATATCGACAAATATTATTTCTTTTTTCGTCGCATATTATGTGTTTTGTTTTGAAGTGAATTAGCAGACGATAGTCCAGTGACACGTTACCGAATTGTATTTTCTTGAAGTAAACTTCTTTATGTAAATAAATTGATTATTTTATATTCTTAAATAGATATTCAATGGAGAATAGGGATTAAGGAAAGTAATTAAACACTGTTTTATTGGCAATTGTTTATTTATTTTAACATGAAATTGAATGGGACTTAAGTTATAACATTTTGTGAGATTCACCCGTAATTAGTTTAGTTGTTGTAAAAATATACCTTTTTCATAACTACCTCATACTCTCATTTCCTTGTCTTCATTACAAAATAAAATATCTGACAAAGTTTTAAGCGCAAATAAAACCAATCGTAATGAAGTTTATATAAAGAAAATTGTAAGAACAAAAAATTGAAAAATTCACAAATGATAGTTTATTTCATTGTCTTAGCTGGCAGTTAGATCAAAATAATAAAACACCCTTTGACTAGGGTGTTTTAGTTTGGTTTTTTTTTAACAGTTTAAGTAAATAATTGTTTTTTTTTTTGTTTTTTTTTGTTAGCAAATTGTATGTGTTGAATTATATTATAAAAAATGGTGTGTAAATTATGTTATTTACAGTGCCATTACATACTGTTATTTTTTGCGGGTTGTAAAAAGGAAGCACATGATCTATATTATTTGCATACAAGGGAAAATATTGAAAATACACAAATATAATACAAAAGAACCTAAGACAATAATTTGTATTTTTTTGGATATTTAATGTCAGAATAGCAACAAACCGTGTGTATAGGATGACATTTTCCATATTTTACCGTGGGTGGGGGGGCAGACCTTGGTGTGCGCCTTTAGGCTAGTCAAGGTTTACGCTCTAATGGGGTACCCAGTCCGCCCCTGGTAAGGTGGAGCCCTAAAGGAATTCAAAAACTATATTTCCAAAACAGTTTCTTAGTGACTACCTATGAACAAAGTGGAACATCCATGTAAAATTTGAACCCTGTATGCTCTATAGTAGTTTTGAAGTCCTGAGGGGCGGCGCCCTAAAGGGGTTCAAAAACTACATTTGCAAAAGCGTATCTTAGTACCTTTGAGTAAAGAGAAATATCTACGTAAAATTTTAACCCGTAGGATCTACGGTAACCTAAAGGTTGTGTGGGGCGGAGCCCTAAAGGAAATTTGCAAAGTCGTTTCTTAATGAATGCCAATTACCAAATAGGAACGTCAATGTCAAATTTAACCCAGTAGGCTATAGAGTAATTTTTAAGTCCAGTGGGGTTTTTTGCCCTAAAGGACTTCAAAATCGATATTACCACAACCGTATCTGTTCAATTTACTAAATACATGAAGCAAACCACACCCCAATAGTTTAATAATTTACTTTCATTATCATATGTTTTCAATATTTGTATTTTAATTCACATGTCATTGTTTATAAAATTCTTTACTCTTGTTTAGAATCTACCTCCATCTCATCTCTCTTTTCAAGGTCTAAATTTCTTTTTAATATCTTAACACGATGGCTACCGACGGTTGGAAATTCGAGTCGCCGGGAGTTCCCAGCAGACCGATCCTAGTACCCTATACTCTCACCACAGACCGAGTCATTGTGACAAACACTAACCCAAAGACCAAAAAATTTTTTTCACTATTTTTATATAATTTGATGTGTAACATATATATTTGCTCATAAAAGTTTGGAAAAAATTTATTTCAGTACTCTTTTAGCATTTTAATTGCGTCACATATGTGTGACGTTGGTCTATAGTAATATTTTGTATTATGTTTGTTTGTTATAGACCGACTGTCTCACATATGTGTCATGAGTTGGATGGCTGGGAAATAAATGAAAAATAGTTTTACTACACTAAAAAGTACTAAAATATACAGGACAATGTGTCACGCAATAAAAAACGCCATCTGGAATGTGTAGTAAACAAACACTAATGGCAGCATGTGAGCAGACAAGATGGTCAACTTTGAAAATCGGTAAAAAATAAAAATTGAGGTCCTACCCAGAGACCAATGTGTCGCACATTCCTATAGACCGATAAACAGGTTTTAGGTCGATTCTGTGGACCAAATGGGCGTGGCGAGTCATTTAACTGAACTGTGACTGCGTCCCATATATGTGTCGTCGGTACACTGGATTTGACCTGAGCGTCCCATATATGTGTCGTCGGTACTGAAAAAACCTTGAGTGACACATATATGTGACGCTGGTCTATATTTAAGGTTTTCTTTTAACATTATGTCACATAAGTGTGACGTTCGGTAGCCAACGTGTTAATTCAGGTCCTTCGGGTATTTTGCTTAGTTTTCCCCTCCAGTATCTTAGTGAATACCTATGAGCAAAGAGGACCGTCTATGCCAAAAATTAACCCTGTAGGTTCTATAGTAATTTTGAGGTCATTTGTGGCAGAGCCCTGAGAGAAATATGTAAACAACTTTTTATTGAGCACCTATGACCGAAGAGATCACTCTAAATGTCAACCCCGCAGGGCCTATTAGATTCCTTGTTTTTTGTTTTTTTTTTTTATTCGCATTGCAATTGGCCATAATTGTAACATTATATTGGAATTTCGAAGACATGTGGGGCAGAACCCTGAAGATATTTTTGTCGCGTTTCTTAGTGAGCACGTAAGAGCAAAGAGGAACGTCCATGTCAAAATTAAACCCTGTAGGCCCCAAAAGTAATTTTGAATTCCCGTGGGCCGAAGCCCAAAAGATGATTTAAAAAAACGATTCTTATTTATTTATTTCATGTCATTACATCAACATTGTGACAGGACATAGCGTCATATATACAGTAGAATTAAAACTAAGAATAACAAAAATGTCTTATTATTAATCCAACGTAACATCCCTACTTAAATAACATTCAACAGAATAAAAATTTTTTGTTTTTAACCAGGTCCTCTGGGTGGATCTGAACTTGGTAATATTATCAATATTCTTTATGTAGAGCGGTAACTTATTGTATATTTTAGGGCCTATATGTTGGGGAGAAAAAAAAAATGAAATTTCTCTAATCTATGGGTTTCAGGCTTAATATAACTCTTAAATCTAGTGTGATGGGAATGAATGGGTTGGGTCATGAATGAGGACAGATTGTTTTTAACCCAACTTGAAATGTCTAAAATATAATGATCATAAAATGTTAAAACAGAAAATTTTTGAAAAAGGTTTTTACAAGTAATTCTAGGAGGAACTCGCCCAATAATTCTAATTGCTTTTTTTTAATTTTGAATACCTTTTTAGAATGGCATGAGTTTCCCCAAACCAAAATGCCATATGTCATTATTGAAGAAAAATAAGCATGATACACTGTAAGCTGAGTTTTTAGATTTACAGCTTGTCTGATTACGCGGAGAGAGAAAATGCAGCTATTTAATCGTTTGACCAAATTATCAACTTGTGGTTCCCAGTTTAGATTTTCATTTACAATAATACCTAAAAAGTTCACATTTTGCTGCAGTGATATCTTAGATCTTGGTATTGTAATTTTGTCTGTTTTATATCTATTATTAGAACTAAATTTTATAAGCTCAAGATTGAGGAATTTCTTAGTGAGCACCTATGGGCAAAGTGTATCTTCCATTTCAAATTACAGCCCCTTAGGTCATCTGGCTTTTCATATTCGTTGTTTCCTAGATTCACATTAAAAATTGGCCATAAGAATAACATTAGACCAAAATTTAAATCGTGTGTGGCAGAGCCCTAATAGGATTTTGCAAAAAGGTTTCGTAGTGAGCACATACATATGAGCAAAGAGGAACGTCCATGCCAAATTTCAACCCTCTATACTCTTTTGGTTATGAAGATTCTTTGATACATGAGTGAGTGGTATTTGACAAAGTAGATTAAACTATCCTAACCTAAACTCTAACTAATAAACATTTTTAAACCAGTTAAATTATTTACAAAAAATAAATAAAAAAATTGTCATATGGTTACGTCATCCTTTAAATGTATCATTTCACTAACAGCTGATAGCTTTGAATCTTCAAGAGCAATCACATAAAATCTTTGAAGTCGTGTGGGGCACAGCCCTGAAGGAATTTCGCAAAACCATTTCTTAGTGAGCACCTATAAGCAAAGAGGAACTTTTATTCCAAATTTCAACCCTGTAGGTCCTTTATAGTTTTGGAGCTTCGTTGTTTCCTAGTTTCGTATTTTAAGTGCTCCATAAGAATAACATTGTAACGAGATTTTGAAGTCGTATGGGTAGGAGCCCTGCAGGAATTTCGTAAAACCGTTTCTTAGTGAGCATCAATGGGTAAAAAGAAACGTCTATACCAAATTTCAATATTGCATGCTCTCTAGTTTTGGAGATTCGTTGTTGCTTTGATTTGTATTAAAAATCCCCCATAAGAATAACATTGTAACGAAATTTTGAAGTCGTGCAGGTCGGAGCCCTGAATTTTGCAAAACCGTTTCTTAGTGAGCGTTTTTTAGCAAATATGAAGGTACATGCCAAGTTTTAAGCGTCTTGGCCTTATAGTTTTGGAGATACTCTGATACGTGAGTGAGTGGTATTTGACAAATATATAGTAGATTTTATTTGAATGGTGTCCTTTACTTCAAGTTGTAGTCTTTTTGTACAAAGAATTCAATAAAAGAACAAGATTGTTTGACGGTCTAAAAAAACTTTGAATTCTTTACCATCAAATAGCCAAATAAAAGAGTTAAAAAAAGCTGCCTTCAAATTTGTTTCTGTACTTTGTACATATTACAGGTTTAGTGAATAAGGTGGTAATCGGGCCCATTTCAATCTGATCATTGAACAAATTAGTTAACCCTTCCCCGCCTGGATCTTGCTTAGTCACCTGGAATGCTGGGGAATAAATTGAAAGTCAATAGTTACAGAGGAAATTGGTGTACAAGAAATAACATTGGAAAAGATGTAAGGTATTTAAATAATAATTGGGTAAACTTTGTGCAACAAAACATAAAAATTCCCCTTTTTTAAATGAAAAATTGGTGGTGACGTTGAAACCCAACCTTATTTAATCTGTTATGAATGTACTTTACTGCCCTTGAGTGTAGTATTTTGATGTGTGCAGGTGAAGGTCCTGAAGAAGCCCAGGTTTGACCTGAGCAAGCTGCTGGAGTTGCACGGAGACGGCAAGGGCAGCAGCGAGGAGCCCGGCGTCAAGGTGGACAGACCCAAGGGCTACGAACCGCCCGTTCAGGAAGCTGTCTAAACTTTTAATTAATAATAAAACATGTTTTATTAGAAGTGTAGTTTTTATATGGTCTCCCACAAATTATAAAAGTGCTTTGTTCTATATTTTATTGTGGTCCATTTTCAGGGGTTCTTTCTCTTGAGTTTCCATTGGTAGTGTCTCTATTTTCTGTAAAGCAAAAGAAAAAATATAAAAAAAATTACAATGCTTAAAGTTTATTCTACCATCAAAACATTTATTTATTGGTGACTGTTGAAATAAGCAACAATAGTAATGTTACAAGTAAGAGATACATTATTTAAAAAAATTCAAACCAGAAGCATAATGAGATCAATATGATAGACCCTACAGGAATTGTTTTTTTTTTTTTTACATGTTCTAGTTTGATTTGAGTTTGACATCATACACCATCATTTTACTAACCATTTGATTGTTTTATTATTTAGCGAATTCTAACACACCGCCTCAAAATGGATCATCTTCACTCACTGCCAATATTCGGCTATCCTAATCCTAATCCTAGTTTTAGTGTAAATAAAGATCACATTTTTTAATCACTATGGAAAATTTTACATTTCTCATTTATTTGTAAACATTTCGACATGTTGCGGTTTTTCAGTCTTTGGGAGAAACATTACTGATTTAACACTTGTGTACTATCATTCTAAAATTAATGTATCTATACTTATTTAATATGCTAAGGGGTTTTTTTTGTGTTGAGAACTTCTACAATTTTCAACCAGTATTCAAGTTTTTGGTGTCGTTGGAAGAATTGTTCACACCTTTGTTCTTCCTGGTGAGTGGGCAGAGCAGATGAGATCATCTTATAAGTTTATTGTGCAACGTTTCCCCAGTTCTAGTATCCAAAAGAATAAGAATAACTTTATTGTCATAAATAAGAACATTCATTTACAACTAGCAAAGCTAGTTCAGAACAGATTACATTGTCAGGGTACAGTACAATAACTAATCCTAAACAACAAAACAGAATTACAGTGGGAATGGAACAGAACAATTTAAGACCTGTTTAGAATTTATCGTTTAAAAATAAGTCAACTGAATAATACATTTTTGTAATTAAAAAATCTTTTAGCCTATTTCTAAAACAGTTTTCGTTACTTATTTGCTTTCAGGGGTGCCCACAGGGGGGGTTTACGACGCAGACTGCGTCGTTGAAATTTTTGGGGGGGGGTCGAAAATTTGGTATTTGGTCCGAGATGGAGGGGGGCGAATTTTTGAAGTATACTTTTATAACGAGTATTAAAACTCAAGTTTTTTAAATACACAAGTCATTTTCGACCGTCAAAAACTGTATAGAATAGGATTTACCATCAATTTTCCTAAATTGTTGGTCAACGAACACACTGTGACTATCTGTAGTCATTTCTCTAAGGTTGGCGAAATCTAGAAGCCTGGTTGCTATGGAAACGGGCGAGCTGCAAATGACGCTCGCTATGTCGTTCGCGGGAGCGGCAGAAGTCGGTGCCAAAGTGTTGACTCACTTGCTCATATATGTTTTTTTACTAAACAACACAAAAAACAAGACACATTAAGCTGTTTGTAATTTCGTCCGGAAAGTAACGTTTTTCATAGCCTTGGTCAATGAAATTTCACGATACTGAAATCTGACTGTTGTGGGTGTGCGATAACCTCAAAACGTTTAGTTTGTAAGTTAGGCCTATTCAAGGTTTCTAGGTTGTTGTTCAATGATTCAAAACCACACAATTATTGAATATTGTTCTAAAAGCTGACAATGTATTGTATTAAATAAGATCGTATTAAAACCATCCACAAAAAGAAAATTATAAAGATTCATGTGTCCCTGATGATTGATGAAACACCAAAACAAACGGAACAATCAAATACCAAGTTTAGTCTAGACGCCGTGCCTTCCTGTTCCTATTCACGTTGTCAAAGACAAACGGTGGCCCCTGCACATTTCACTTTTAAAACATAAGAATTTACCTGTATTAGGCTAAACCAGTAAAAAGGTAGGTTAATGTGTATGATGTTGATAATTATTTTAGTTTTTATCTTAATCTTCCGTAATAATTGCTCTGGCCCGAGACTTTAAAGAGATATAGGACTTAGGCTAACCCTGAGGATAGTCGTGTATTTAAAGGAAATGCTGCAAACATATTCATCATGCTCCTTATCATGTGTATTTCTTTTGAATTTTGCATGGTATGCAAACTGTAGATTAATTAATTAAGGATTATGACAATGTCCAGTGCATGTTTGTAATGCTTGACGACAATAAATATTGCTTATTGCTTAATAATTTATACGTAAATCATGCAAATTGCTTTAGTAGTTACTAAGAAATAGCGTTTCAATTGTAGCCTATAACTTAAGATATAGGCCTATAAAGTTGTAAAAATTTACTCCAAGGCCTACATTCTAACCACTTTTGCAGTTTCTTATTTATTTTTTTTATATAGATTGCTTAACAAATAACATTAAACAGCCAAGCCTACATTTAAATAAATTTCTTGATAAAAGAATTACAGAAAGTTACACAAGAGTATGTATTTAGAACAGGATATTTTTTTCCGGGGAGGGGGAGGGGGGTTACAAATTTTATAGTCGGGGGAGGGGGGGGGTGAGTCTTGGTCCAAAGGGGGGGTGGGCACCTCTGTTTGCTTTAACTCATTAGGTAGTTTGTTAAAAAGTTTTCTTCCCATATATTGTGGTGTCTTTTCAGATAATGTCAGGCGGTGTCTTGGGTACTGGAAGTTGTTTTGAAATCTTGTTTCATAATGATGCTTATGCTGAGTTTTGATTAAATTTTCAAAATTATTCCTAACAAACATCACTCATTTAAAAATATAAAGGCAGGGAACAGTTAGTATACCCAGTTCTTAAAAAAATTGTTTACATGATTTTCTTTTAGAGGAAAATGTCATGAGTCGAATGTCCTTTTTTGCTGCATTTTAAAAATTTTATTTGCATAGGATGACATACCCCAGAATTCAATACCATAAGTTATAACCGGTAAAAAAAGTCCATAATATAGCATAGGTTTATGGTTTTTTAATCAATAACTTCACGAAGAACAATCATTTGGAAACAAATAGAGTTTAACTTCTTAGAAATTTTGCAAACAAAGTTTTTCCAATTAAGATTAGAATCAATCTCAATCCCCAAAAAATTAACTGATTTGTTTATCCCCATTAAATTGCCTTGAAAAATAATATGCTCTTCATCAGAGTTTTTGTTTTGTCGAGTTTGAAACTTTAATAATTGTGTTTTAGATTGGTCAAGCAACAAACCATTAACTGAAAACCAATTTTGAAATTCCATAAACGTATTATGAAAAATTAGGCCTAATTTTAAGTCTTGCGTTGAATTTGCTTTTAAAATTGCAGACGTATCATCTGCATAAAGTACAAGATTTGAGGATGTATTTAAAGGTATGTCATTCAGTGCCGATTTTGTAAATGGGCCCGGTGGCAGCATTGTACCAGGGGCGCAAGAGCCCAAGGCTTTCTTAGGTTTGTTGGGAGCGCCACAAAGAAAATATTTTACATATCAAGCAGATTTTGACGTTGACGCCATAACTACAGGGCTTCGTACTCCTAACAGTAATAATGATAAATGCTTTACGATCAGTAGAGGTCGCAGTATATAGCGCTTACTGTACTGTGTAGTACACAAGTGGCAGGAACATCCGTCCTCGGCGTCCTCTCGAACGGCGCGCCAACGACTAATCCCCACCACGAGTCCATTTCCCCCTGCCGCGCCGCCCCGCCCTCTTGCCCCCCCCCCCACACACAGCCCCAACGTGCGCAAGCACAGTTGTTATCTTTTACAATGCGCAACCGCATTATTAGCGGTCGGAAATAAACACAATAAAAATAATTCTGTCATTATTTCACTTTGTTGTTATGTTGGTAATGCGCGTCTCAAATTGTCAAATGCCTATGGCATTGGGTTAGTTTATTTGGTGATTCATATCCTCGGGAGGGGGGGGGGGGGCAAACATCTCTCGGGCCCATAGCGCGTCACATACAAACCGCGGGCCTGAAGTCATTAATATATATAAGGAATAGCAAAGGTCCTAATATTGAACCTTGTGGTACACCATATTTAATTTTCTGCCATGGTGAGACATGTTTGATGTTATTCTTAATTACTATTGTTCTTTGATAACGACTGTCCACATATGATCTTACCCAAGACACCGCTGATTCACTAAAATTATAATACTTATGCTTTTTACATAATATGTCATGCTCAACACAATCAAATGGATCACAGAACACTCCCATAGTGCTCTGTGATCCATCCAAAGCATCAGCAACCTGGACAATGAAATAAGCTACAGCAGAGATTGTACTACGTCCTGTTCGAAAACCAAATTGTTCCTGAACTAATAAATTATTTTTTTCAAAGAAATTTATTATCTGATTAAAAGCAATTCTCTCAAAGATTTTGGAAAAAGATGGCAAAATTGATACAGGACGATAATTGTCTAAAATTTCTTTACCCCCTTTTTTGTGCAATGGTTTGATTTCTGCGTATTTTAAGTTATTTGGAAATACCCACTATAAAATGATTGATTTATGATTTTACTGAGCGGTCTGTGAATTGAATCAAGAGTGATTTTCATTAAATTTTGAGGTATCTCATCCCAACCTGCACATTTTTTACTTTTGAAAGAGTTTATTGTCCCTGCCACTTCAGCAGATGAAATCAATGAAAAAGAAAATTCTGGATGGGGGTTATTATTATTACTGTATCTTGAAGTAATTTAACTGCTTTTTGCTTTGAGGAAACTGCATTTAACTGTTGAGGAATGTTTGCAAACCTATCATTGAGTAATTTTGAAATTTCTTCTCCATTTGAAACCCATTCATTGTTAACTAAAAAATCCGGAATATTTTGGTCACGTTTCTTAACTCCAAGCTCTCTATTCACTATAGACCAGGCCGCTTGGGTCTTATTGTCTGACTTGCATATTATGTTAGAGTTGTATAACTTTTTAGCCTTTTTACATACAAGTTTGAAAATTTTTTATATTTTTTACATAGTTTATAAAATTAACATCTACAGACTCTTTGACAATTCTACTTAGATATCAATCTCAATTATTTAAGTAAGAAGAATGAGATCCACCATTGTTAAGTAATTTTTTTAGTATTATTACCTGGGTTATATTTATTAGTGATTATGTTGTCAATGCATGTCTTTGTAGTTAGCGTAATTCTTGCAGGAGACCAAAAATTTACAGATAATCCATACATTTCAAGTAAATTTAAAAACTCTTCCTTATATTTAAGATTTTTACATGATTCTAATAAATCAACATTAAAGTCTCCAGCTAAATAAACTTTTTTTGTCTGAATTTCTTTCCAAATTAAGTTTAAAAATTATTCTAACTTGTCAATAAATAAAAATTACTGTCGTAGGATGTTCTGTAAATAGATGCAACAACTATATTTAAAGACTTGATTTCAATACATGAAATTTCAAAAATCATTTCTTCATTATAAATACAAAGATCTTGCCTAACAAGATAATCTATCTCTCTTTTCACTAGTATACAAGTACCACCATGTATTGATGAACTTCTACAGTAAAATTATGCTAGAGTATAACCAGAGATTGAATTAAATAGATCAATTGTACCAACAGTGAGCCAATGTTCACAAAAACAGGCAATTAAAATATTTGAATCCTTCAATAAAATATTTAAATCATCAATTTTTTATGCAAAACCACCCTGAATATTATAGTGAATAAGCCATTTATGTTTGGGTTTTGTGCTTTCTTCTTCACACAACGGACATTTATGATAATTTGAACTAATCTGAATATTTTGAAGATGCAAGCAACTCATTTGTTTAGTGTTGGAAATTGGCTCATGCTCTCAAAAAAATCGTTGGTACCTATGCTAGTTTTGTGTTGAAACTCATCCCTACAAACTTCTACATCTTTGAACAGGCTATCGTTAAACAGATCACTTACATGACTAAACTCAACATGACAAGTATCACTGACTCTATTGATTTGATCACCCAGCACATTACCCTCACACCCATTGATTTTTCCACCCCCCCCCCCCCCCCCACATCACTAGACACTATTGATAACCGTTGTGGTGTCAACCCCGGTGACTGCTGTGATGTCTGCTGAGGGGACCGCTGTGGCGAAGGCTCTGGTGACGGCGATGACAGCTGTGGCCAAGGCTCTGGTGACGGCGATGACAGCTGTGGCCAAGGCTCTGGTGACGGCGATGACAGCTGTGGCCAAGGCTCTGGTGACGGCGATGACAGCTGTGGCCAAGGCTCTGGTGATGGCATTTTTGACTGATGTGATGACGGTTGTGGCTGAGTTGGAGAAAAGGGCCGTCCATAAATTACGTCATCGCTTTTTGGCCATTTTTTGACCCCCCCCCTCCCTAAAATCATCCTACCATCATAATTTGTCTGACCCCCCCCCCCCTCTCGGAAAAATGACGTCATTATAACAAACCTCAGTTTAGAGTAAAAATAATGCTTTTTATACGCTACACAATAAACTAAAAAGATTGACCAATCAAATCTGAATTTACCTTCAGGAATAAAGCCAAAATAACTTTCTCAATGGAAAAATAAACTATAAAACAACGCCTTAAAATAGTCTAATGTATTTTATTGATAATTATTTTATAATAGTTGAGTTGTGTTAGAATTTATCATTGTTTTAGTGTTGAAATTTGATATAAAACATCATATTTAAAATGACGTCATATCAAAGCCGACCCCCCCCCCCCTTGCACATCACCGTCATTTTCAATCTGGACCCTCCCCCCCTATTTTCAGATGACGTAATTTATGGACGACCCCAAAGCAATGTACAGGCCTCGGTCTGATGTGATGCTGATGTAGTTGGTATTGTTAGATTAAGAGATGATGCACTGGATTGGAGTGAGGTGTCTTCAGTAGGGCTGATGGAGATTTTTTCAAAATATTTATGGGATAGTGTAAAAATTGTCCGTTTCAGGCTTTTTACAAATGAAGAATGAGATCCACCAATGTAAAGTCTGTTATTAGAAGGTTCATTGCATGTCACAAGCAATATAGAGGCACCAGTACTTTGCCTAAAATTCATCAGATTTGAAACAAAACGTGGCAACGGCACACAATCTCTCACGCAACCCATTGGGGAACAGATGAGAGTCTTCAAATTGCGAGTTTAAAATCATTAGTTAATTGTAAAAAGGCGTTGTCATAATCTTTGATGTAATTTGAATAGTTGTTAGCATTGAGGAAATATTTAGGTTTAGTAACCAGACTGTAGACTGTTGCTCCATAACTTGTTTTTTGGAATGTTAAATTGCTACCAAAATAGTCCAAATCATTAGGTCTCCCACATTTCTCCTTAAACGCAACTGCAACCCCCCGACTCATGTGTTTTTTGCTGTTGTCAAAATCTTTGAAAATGCAGTGAGCAAATCCCACTTCCATGTTGTTGCAGTACTGGTCAATAATATCTCTCATATCACGTTCGATTAGTTTCAGGTTGGTTTTTGCCTCCAATAGAGAGTAGCTGATGTTTAGCTGTAATGTCATAGCAAAATCTGCTATCCTTCTAGAAAGAACCTTTTTGACCCACTTGTTCAGGTGTTGGCCTTGTTTACTGAAGAAATTTCTTGAAAAGTCACTGATGTTGATAATATTAAGGTCCTTCAGCTGCCTTAGCTCATAGTTCACCTTATAAATTGTTTTGTCGATGAGGCTGTCCCATGGGAAATCATGGCGGTGAAACTGTGTTACTTACACAACATTTGTATGATTGTTGGCCAAAGCAAATTTTCTTAACGATTCAGTTATATCTTTATGTAGATTGACTTTCAGATGTTACATCACAAATGTCGTTGGCACCAGCAATAATAACAACGGTATCATCTTTTGTCCAATTTTGAATCTTGTCGCCTGCCTTTTCCAGAATATGACTAATGGTACCTCCAGAACTAGCCGACACAAAAACTTCCACACTCCTTGGCAACAACGCTTCTAATAAATTTGCAATGTCTTTTCCGTGGCTATCTGCATAAATATGAACTTTATTTGTTTTCTGTTTCCCATTAGGTGGCACTTTGTGATTCCCATTAGCTTTTGACTGCCTTTTTCCTTCTAAATTCCTTAGCCTATTTGATTTAACACCATCTTTACTTTGTTTATTGTTCACTCTCTTCTGAGTTTGTAATGGTGACTTGACCGCATTTTCAGGAACAATACTTGAGTCATCCTCAGGTTGATTGCTGCTCAAAGGTGAATACCTATTTGTTAAACTTAAAAAATATGGTTTTGGGCTTGGGTGTGTAATTGAGCAGCTTTAGATCTTGAAACTATGTGTTGTGGCTTAACAGGGTTGAAAGAAACTGACGTGGAAGCTACTGGTTGATATGCAAGTGGGGGTGTTTCCCCAGCAACTGCAGCTGGATTTGTAACTGATTTAGTAAGGGTGGGGGAAGGAATATGGTACATCATGGCTGTGACAAAACACGACGGCTTCCGACGACCGTTTCTGGAGAGGGAGAGGGTGGAAGGAAGTCACGTGATTCACAACGCATGCGCAGAGTGGATTTTCTGATTTTGTCTGATAGCGTTTTGTCATAAAACGAAATTTTCAGTACCTTCGCCAGACGAGGAAAAAACGCCTTAAGGCGTTTTATCGTCGTGTCGTGTTTTGTTCGATGTAGTGTGCGTCAGCTCCATTTAAACTCATACAAACTGAGCCATATAAAACGCCTTCCGTCAAAATGTCTTGTCGTGTCGTGTCGTGTTCGATGCAGTGTGCGGCAGGCCTAAGTATATCTGTAAAAATTAACATATATAGGCCTACCCCACAATCAACATGGTTACTTTGTTGAGGAACACACACCTTGTGTAGAGAAGTGAGTTCCCCCAACCCCAAATGCTTTGACATTTTCTGTATAACTTGTTTGGCATATTCTAGATTATAACCAGGGGTGGACTGAGCCGCCGGGACACCGGGAAAATTCCCGGTGCGCCCTCCCCATCAAGGCACCTCGGCGCCCCTAGGACAAGATTTTTTCATTACAAGGAATTTTTGAAATATTTTTTGAAAGTTCAATATTTGTGAATTTTTATTTTTCCTAAAACGATAATTATGTGTTTGCACTTCATGACTTGAACATAATACGTTTATCTTCATATAAATTGAATGTCCAACTTTGATAAATTGCTCCAACTGGGAACTCTTTCGTGTAGCAATAATGACATAGTTGGCTAACCTGTGCGGCGAAACAGCTGTCAGCCTGGGCGCGATCATTGCGACTTAGTATACGAGTAAAGGTCAATCCCAGGGGGATGATTTTGTTAAACCTTACACAAAGTGTATATTTGTATTAATTCTGTAATATGTACAATTTTGAATATAAATACGCGTATTAAAACGACTTTTGTAATTTATTATTTTAATAAATCGACAATTTTAACAGGTTAGCAACGATGCTATGTATTTGCATTTTGCAGAAACTATGCAGTTTCCAGGCAATCTTCGTTGTAATTAATTTCCTGATGATTTTTTAGCACACCACTCCACTTACAGATTACCTGCAAACCAAGGATCTTGACTTAGGAAAAAACGGCGCCTTTAGGATTTAAAAGGTGCTAGGTCCAAGTTTGCAAAGCTGCAGAGGTCTTCATCACTAAAATAACGAACAAAACCGAACACTTGTCGGGTACAGTTCCAAATACGGAAGAAATCATCATAGGAAGAAATCATCATAGAAACAAAACTGCCTGGGGTGAGAGTAGGAAGAAGAAGAAAATGCCGGGGGAAACTTCATCAGGAGACGTGGCCTAATTGAGGACAGCAATCGCCGATTTGAAGTAACCGTTTTTAACTGTGTTATAGATCAAGTTGTCAAATATATGAACGAAAAGTTTTCAGCAAAACAAAGTCTATGCTTAGATTTAAAACATTTTGATCCCAAGCGGCTTAACAGCATTGACATTAACTCTTCTAGCTTTCAAAGGATAATAGAATTAGTTACCGATTGCGAGGAGGGGAAACTGGAGGAGGAATTAGTATATTTCAATCACCGTGTCATCACCAGTAGTTGTCGAAGCCGGTAAACATAACAGAACCAACCGATGATTTTGAGCTCTCGGAAGAAGAATTGGTTTCCAATTTAAATGATGACAAATAAAGAGACCCAAACGATTTGCAGTATATTCAGTGTAGGCCTAAAAGTGTTAAAAATGCAATACTTGCTTCAAGTGTGCATTCGACGTCTTACTTGAGTACAATTTTTTTGTTTTCAAGGCTGTACACGAACCTTTTTAAGTCTTAACCTTTTTTTTAAGTCTTTAAGTATATCTCTTGACATTTATTACCAACTACCCAAGTGCCATGTGAACAACCCTTTGAAAAATTAAAATATATCAAAACAAGGCTCCGTTCTTCGCTCACGACTCACTGATGAACACCTTCAGGCCTTATTTTTCATGAACGTGGAGTGAGATATTCTTGTCAAGATCAATAATTATTAGATAATCGACAAGCTGAGTGAGAAGAGTGAACAATTACGAAGACTTCTACACTTATAAACTGTTGGTATGTTGACTTAACTTTTATGGACAGCAATATAAACAAACAGTAATTGGTAACAGTAATGTAAATAAAATATGTTGGTCTTGATAAAGATAAAAACTACGGCTTTCAAGTTTAATATTTGCCTACAAAGCCTTCAAATGCTTATTGTCAAGTTATTTTTACTTTCATTAGTTTGATTTTTAATATCAGTTTATAATGTTTATTGAAAATTAAGTAGTTACTGTTTTAACACTTGTTTGATTTACTGTATTTTACAAACTACAGTAATATACTTCTATAGATACATCATAAATTGTTTAAACTTGAAGGGATTCTGTTATTATAATCATTAGAAATAAAGACCAAAGTATCCATTTTTTTGTCCATTTTTTTCAACTATGTCATTTTCAAGTAATTAAACTATAAACCCTTTAATATTGTATGGTTACAGTTTTAATTGCTAGAAAATTATAAGATAGTCAAAACATGTATAATAAATACCCTTATTATATAAATAATAATATGTATGCCATATATGTATATATATATGGCGCCCCTCCGGTACCCATTCCACCGCCCTTTTCATAGTGTCAGTCCACCCCTGATTATAACTACCCTTTGAATCAAAATAGTACAAATTATTTTGTGTCCTTTCATACAGCAGTAGACTCCAATGGGATCCCCCTACTTTAACTGCTGCCAGAGCGTCATTAATTGGAAATAAAAAGTATGACTTTTTGTCAATATTTAGAGGTCTGACAAACACATCAGTGTCATCTGAGGTCCTAATCAACTGCACAAGTCCAGGATTCATCAAGAGAATGTCATCATTTATTACCTTGGAGTTTAGCATATCATAATACAGCGTGACTGAGTCATCAGTAAGCCATTTTGATTCCATTACTGATAGACAAGTTGATAGGCGATCTGATGTACCCGTTTCTGCATTTACAGTCTTGGGATTTATTTTTGTGTTTGGGGACTGTAGGTCAGAGGTTTGGGTGTGAGTATTTGTAACTATTAATGCATTCTTTGGCGAAACATCAAGTTTTTCATTTAATGTTTTCACTGACAATAATGTGGTGTTTTCTTTATTTTGAACCGTAGTAGTTGAGTTATCAGTTCTTTTAATCTTTGAGGTTAGGGTGACAACTGGTGAGTTACCTACCTTTTTGGATCTGGTTTTAGGTATAAGTTTTTTTATTTACTCCTGGATAGTAGAGCTGTGAGTCCTCTTCAAGTGATTTCTTTAAAAAAAGCATTTTTAGATTTGGGGTTGCTATATTTTAACAAATTTTCTTAGTACTTAAATATGGATGAAGAGGTACAGCTTCCATAATCATAAGAACCAAAAAAAGAAAACATTGTAAACAATTTTCTTATTTTTCTCTTCAATTTTTTTCTACTACTCCAGGCCAAGCTGGATAGCCTCTAAGGGTGACAAAAACCTTTTCACCGAGTTTAAAAGCATAATCATCCTTTTTGCCATCCATTTAATTTTATAATACTTTACTTATTTAAACAATAAAGTATTAGAAATTATTTATTTATTATTATAAATCAATTAATCAAACTATATGGCAGTTCAAAAACATTCAGACAGATAAACAAGGAAACCAGTATTGTTGCAGCTAATTGTTGGCCAAGTCTACCTTTCTTATCAACTTCAGGTCAAACTTCAAGTAGTGACAGAGAAGTGCCTAATCTGTATAACAGTGGGCTGTGACGTCACTCCCAGCTGGTGTACAAACAGGCATTGCTGGCATTGGCATGATATGCTCTATACAACCGGTTTGAGACACAGGTTTATGTTTGCCGTTATTTTACTTATCAGTGCTTTATGACTTACGTAGTTCTACTGATTTATCCTTTATTATACTAAGTGTCCAGTTTTTCCAAAAATTATTGATTTTGCCACTTTTAAACCAAAAGTCATGCAAGTATCCTTCACTTCTTTACTATATTTCTTTGCAAAAGCTGTTTTTCACTATCCAGAAAAATGTGTTGATGCAGCCATAGCAGCCTATCCACCTGTGAGTAGTTAATTTACACTGATGATATTATATTTAATGACCAAATACCCCCGTCGCAGCAGACCTGCGTACTCAGAAAATTTCCAAAGAATTTTTGTTTTAACATCAAAGAACTTTGTGGCTATATTATATAATTAATAATCTTTACAAGGAAATATAATATATTTAATGACATTATATTTCTGAGTAAATTATTTCTATTTAATAATTTATATACTAATATTTATATTGCAATAAATGACTTTTTTAACAGTAAAAAAGTGCATATCCAAAGCTTCCATGCAAAAGGAATGATTTGTTTACAAATAACAAAAAATAAACATTTCAAATTTGACAAATATGCGAAGACAGCTGATCAGCTGATTAGGAACAGATACCTTATTATCTCCATCTCTCTTGCTCCCATTATACACTTATTTTCCATGAGAATACCATGGGATTTAGCATGTAGGTTTGCTGCCATGTGGGATTTTTATCAAATCTTAATTAGTCACCACCTAGTGAAGGTTCATAACAATTTTTATTAAGATATGTTGATAAATAAGCGATATATAACTTTTTAAAGATTTACCCATAAGAATAACATGGGAAACTTGATTTGAATTTTCTCTATAACTAGTTAAGCTATTTTAAAGATTCAAAATTCTAAATTGTTTGTTTTTTAAGCTCTTTTAAATGGTTTTAGTTAAAATTGATGAATTTTGTAAATTTAGGTCCAAAAATGCCAAAAACCCATTTTTGACCCCTTTGAAACCCCATAAAACCCCCTTCCCATAGCCCGACAATGCTGGTTTGCGAACTCATGAAAATAGACCTGGTTTTACATCTTCATACCAAATTTCATCAAAATCGGAGGTCCGCTTCAAAAGTTATCGGTATCACGGACACACACATACATATATATATATATATATATATATATATATATATATATATATATATATATATATATATATATGAAAATGAACGAACGGTGTTTTTGGCTTCTGGGGACCTCAAAATGAAAAAGTAAAGTGGTCCCGGGCTTAGGTCTTACCATGGCTACTACCGTAATAGCGTATTCCCTATAGGGAAATTCGCTAAAAAACCTTTATTACCAAAGCTTTTACTCACTCCCGCCTTGTATGTTTCCAAATGTGAACCACTAACCTAAATTTACACTTTAAAAACTTCAAAATATTTAAAATTTTGCAAAATTTGTAAGAGCTCAATCACAGAACACCCTTGTCAAAAATTTGTCAAAACAACTAGCTTTGTATTCGCACAAAGCTGTATTGAAACAGTTTGAGGACATGACTTCAAAAATTTTACAATGAGCCAAAAAAATATATTTAAGGACTTACCATTTTTGTTAATGTGGTAGTCAGCTTTACATTTGCATTTTCCACTGCAGTAGCATTTCACTGATCCACCTAAAATGAATTTTTAGCTCACTTTCTGTTTTATAGAATCACATAGTAAAACAATTCAGATTGGTCCACTGTTGATTTCAATTGAAAGTGACCTTATAAATTAGTGGAACCCATATTACAATAAAGAGATATAAAAGTATTTTTATTTGGTGTAATGGACTACAGTACACTCTCGTTCATCGGACTCGGCGACATCGGAACTCCGCTTCATCGGAACTGAAAATCTGGATATTATTAATTTTTTTCTTACGAAATAAATATTTTTTCCGTTTTTTAGCCCCTTCAATTTTCATTCGTTCTATCCGCACAACAGTGAAGTATCACATTTTGCGTCTAACGTCATCAGGCGTTTTCCATAATCTGTACGTATCGATGTGATTTACTAGGCCGTGGAGTATTCGCACAAAAAAAGAAAGAGGGAGGAGGTAGGAAGTGAACATCCGTTTCGACCGCTTCCCAAACTGTCATTCAGTCTGTCTCTCGTCGCGACTGCACCTGTGTTACGTGGAAGTCAGTTGACTGCTGGAGGGCGCACCGAAACTGCGATCCAAAACCCAGGTAGACGCCGAAACTGCGATCCTTACCCTAAGGGCAACCCCAGGCAGACGCCGAAACTGCGATCCTGGCACAGAGGCCGCCCACGGGACGATACTGACGATACTGTACGCAAGACGATACTGCTGCTCTTGCTCTCAAACTGAGAATGACTGATATGTTTGTGGGGGAAAATAAAGGAGGAATGTACACCCTGAAGTCTTCGTTTATTGGTCCACGTTAAGAGTCATCTTCACCCCTGGGCCGGTAGCCCATTGTTGCGCAGTCGGCAATTTGAACTATACGGCTTTTAATGCAAAACATGGTAGGTATTTGATTCCCCTGTTTTGGACGCCGTTTTTCAACCGATTCTATTTAAACTTGGTAAGTGTTTAGTTGAATAGTTATATTAGGTCCCTCATACCTCGAAATTTTAAAAATTTTACAAATATTGCTCTATGTGACGTCGCAAAGTAACTCGATTTTCCTTGGTAATTTTTATTAAATTTTCAAAATTTTGAGGTATGAGGGACCTAATATAACTATTCAACTAAACACTTACCAAGTTGAAAGAAAATCGGTTGAAAAACGGCGTCCGAAACAGGAGAATCAAATACCATGTTTTGCATCAAAAGCCGTATAGTTAACATTGCCGACTGCGCAACAATGGGCTACTGGCCCATTGGTGAAGATGACTCTTAGGCACGGCGCGCACTACTTCGGAATCGGCTCGGCTCGGCCGGAATCGGCCCGGTGAGTAAATTTGCTTTGCGTGTAATGTAATGGAGACGCGCGCACTACATCGGGACGGCACGGCACGGATCGGCATTTGCTGATCCATTACGTTACATGCAAAGCAAATTTCCGATTCCGGCCGAGCCGAGCCGATTCCGAAGTAGTGCGCGCCGTGCCTTAGGCTCGGTTCACACGAGCGGTTGTTGCCGCCGCGGCGCCGCAGCGGTGCCGCGGCGGCGGCCGTCGCCGTTCAGTTCACACGAGCGGTAGTTGGCGGCGGCACGGCGGCGGCAGTTCGTGGAAATGTTCTCCCCACTATTGTTGAATGCATTAAGGCTCAGTATTCTGTCAACCATGGAGAGGTCGAGAGTGAAACAAGTTACTGTGGCATATTTGGCTTATAAACATTTATACCGTGACAGGGAGAGAAAATATTGGACACATCGGTTGATTTTTCCCCGCTTCAATAAATAGCTCATTATCAAACCCAGAAGGATCCATTGTCACACGATGGCTAGAAATGGCGAGAACAAACAGAAACACGGACTGATCGCCACTCGGGACTGGGGGCAACTGCCGCTCGTGTGTATCGTTTCGGGCTTCGCCCCCTCCCCTCGATTTTGATTTATTTCTAGAGGGCGCTGTACAATGTTGACCAACTTTTATTACGAAATCTTTAATGGGACTTGTAATTTAACAGTCGATTAAACTTACCTTCAGATAAATTTTAAAGCCAGATAGTAAACAAAAATAGATCTCTGTCACTTCGTAACCAAAATACATGTACTTTAGGCAATGAATACAGAGTCTTATAAGAAGAACAGACCTTATGGATTTAATTCTGCCGGTTTAATTCGTGGTGATTTGCACGAATACAATAATTTATTGTAAAATAGAAAACATATTATTTTGGGAAAATAATGAAAGTCTTCTTATTATGAACGCAATGACATTCATTTATTGATAACATAACCATACCATAAATACACGACATGAGGAGTGAAGCGAAAGTTTTGTTGTGTCGGAAACATGGGTGGTTGTGGCGGCGGCAAGTGGCGGCAGCCGCCGCCGCGCCGCTCGTCTGAACCGCCTCGAGTGTCCCCAGGTACTGCTAGACCGCCGCGACACTGGCGGCGACCGGCGGCGACCGGCGGCACCGCGGCGGCGTAGCAGTCCCTGGCGGCGACCGGCGGCAGCTGGCGGTGCCGCAGCGGCGCCGCTGCCGCCGACCGCTCGTGTGAACCGGCTCCATTTGACTCAATGGTCCGCTACGCCGCGCCTGCGGTGCCGCTGCGGCGCCGCGGCGGCAACAACCGCTCGTGTGAACCGAGCCTTAAGGGGGTGGTATGCGCGAGTTTAGTAGCCTACAACTCTAAAGTCCCAGTTCATTGGCATTAGTTGAAAAGTGACTTTAGCGACACGTCGGACGGTGAAACATTCTAGAGCCATTAGCCTACACCGGACGCTGGAATCCCCGCTGGACACTCCGCTACCTGCTGATGGGCCGCTGTGCCAGGATCGCAGTTTCGGTTGTGGGATTAGCGAACCCTTTTGAGGATTAAAACTAGGATCGCAGTTTCGGTGCCCCGCTGCTGGAATATGAGTAGAATATAAATATGGAATATGAGAATAACGATTTTGGATCTTTATTTCCTGCGTTGTTTTTATTCCTATAGGGTCATTTGTTACCATGTCTTACTGAGTTAAATGTCTAAACAAAGAAATAATAAAAACAGCTGACTCAACTGTCAAAGTACAGACCTTGAATTCCAGTTTAAACCTGATGCGGGTTCGAATGGTAGCCAGTTACTTGTAAATTATAGTACTGAATGCTACTAATAAATACAATTTACGTTTCTTTTTTTAATCGCACTTTATATTGGTGATTATAAATAAAATTGAGGTGAAAGAATAAAACAACTTTGCAATTCGTGGGATTGTAATTCATTTTAAAACAAACGAATTAAAAATTAATTAAATCAGCTGTTAAACATAGAAATATAATCCACGTGTTACGGATTCATTATGTGGTTCAACAAATATATATTAAAGTGCACCACACGTAGGCATATTTAAAAACAGTCTAAAAGTCAAGGAGTGAAGCGAACGAGCTCGTCTCTTAGAAACAGGCATGTTTGCACTTGTCATTATGGCACTGTCAGTTACTGATATTACTATGAAGAATTATTTTGGTTTCCCTAGCAAATGCTCGGTCTCCAGGTATTTATTATGAGGAAGAGTGGGAACATGCTGATAACGAGTGATATAGGCTACTCTGGTATTTATTGTGTTGAAAAATAATCAGTTTTAGGTATGTTATTGTTATATATTGTTAGCATTGACATTTAGCGACTTTTATATGTTTTTTTAAAGTTAGCAAGCTTTCCTAAAAATAAGAATTCAGCCCATATGATGATTAATGCTGTATTTTCTTTGATGCTAATAATTATTATTATTGTAATTATACAGGGTACCCCGCTTCAACCTTTACAAACTTTTCCAAACTTTTACAAAAAGTTCCTGTAAACATATGTCCTAAAATGCTTCGTTAACCCGCTAGCCGCCATTTTGTTTTTTATACTAAATAATTTTTTTATTACCGTAACGGATAATTGTATTAGGTTAATATTTGGCACGAACCTTCACTATAACAATACCCATTTTCAGTAAAAAAATTATTTTTTTCCAATGTGTATTTTCAAAATTAACCATTTTTAAATTTTAAACTCAAATATCTCAAAAACCGTAAATGTTATAAAAATGTTACAAGAGACAAAAAAGTTGACAAATTAAATTATCTAAACATTGATACCAAGTTTGGAAGGATCCGATAACAAATAACGGAGTTATTGAGATTTTCTCTTCAAATAACCTAAATTGGCTTTAATCATAATGCAAAATCAGTGTTTTTCTGCAGGAAAACCACAATAACTCCGTTATTCGTTGTTGGATCCTTACAAACTTGGTGTCACTGCTTAGATAATTTAATTTGTCAACATTTTCGTCTTCTGTAACATTTTTATAAAATTTATCGTTTTTGAGATATTTGAATTTAAAAATGCACATTGGAAAAAAATAATTTTTTTTTACTGAAAATTATTGTTATAGTGAACGTTTATGCCAGATATGAACTTAATACAATGATCCGTTACAGAAATAAAAAGTATTTAGTGTAAAAAACAAAATGGCGGCTAGCGGGTTAACGAAGCATTTTAGGACATATGTTTACGGGAAATTTTATGCTTATTTTGACGTGGGCAATAACCTGGAAAAGTTTGTAAAGGTTGAAGCGTGACACCCTGTATAAGTAGGCTACTAGGTATTTGAATATTTAAAACGTCAAAAATCATGCTTTAACATTATATTATACCCTATATTAATAATTGTGTTAAAATGAAAGTTTGATAGTTACACGGAACTCAAACCCCCCCCCCCCAAATTTTTTTCTGGCTACGGCTTTGGAGAAATATAAAAAGGCAAAGGACACCTAACTTCATTTTACAGAACAGAGAACAGGAATGCCATTAATATGAACAGTGGAAAATTGATTGGATTTTCATGCGTGTAAAAATAATAGTTACACTAATTATTATAAAGTAAATCAGTCGTTAACAGCTTACGTCTAAATGAAACAAGTTCAAGATTGAAAAAGTCCACAGAAACTGACACTTGATTCCCAAGCTGTTGCATCCTGTACAACAGAGAATTCTTCAAGTAATGTGTCCTATGGCAACAGCAGGAAAACAATTCACAGGACCTAGTTCCAGTTGATATTCTAATTTCAATACACGGCAGCAGCTCCGGACAGTCCACCAGACTACGAAGAATCTTGAAAAGAAAAGATCAAGTCTGCAATAGCTCTTCTATGCCGTAGGGTTAAGAGTTCCAAAGTAGGTTCAGTGTCGATATTCAATCGATCGCCAAGTTTCCACTCCAAGAACCAAACGAATCTTCTCTGCAAGGACTCAAGACTATTACAATGGCCAAGTTGATGAGGTGCCCAGATTGTTGATGCATACTCCAACAGGGATCTGACGAGCGACTTGAAGAGGTGAAGAAGAGAAACAGATAAGCCAGATCGGGAAACACGAAACAGAAGACCAAGCATTCTCGAAGCTCTTGCACAGATGTTATCAAGATGGTTATCAGGCGTTAAAGTTGTATTGAAGTACACTTCTAGGTCCTTTATCACATGGCAGGGAGGAACCTCTTGATTTGATACTTTAGATCAGAGTCAGAGGGCTCGAATTCCTTGTAAAAGGAATGACTTTACATTTTGAGGGATTCAGTTTCATGGCGTTGGTTGAGCATCACTCATTTATAGTATTATCCAACGACGATTGAAGCTGAAGGAAAATTTCCCAACCGGGCTAAAAAGCTTAATATCGTCAGCAAACAATAAGATTACCTTTGTGTTGATAACTTCCCTGATGTCTCTCAAAAATAAATTGTACAAGTATGATAATAGTAATGATCCTTGTGGAACTCCCGATCTGACCAGAATACAGTGTGCCTGAAAACTTTACACAGGAAGTTCCCTGATCCAGATAAGACTCAATCCAGGAAAGTAGCGAGCCTCCAATACCATATGAACTTAGTTTGGCAATCGAATGCGCATGACCGACTTTATCGAAAGCCTTACTGAAATCCAAATTGAGGCAATCAACTTGTTGCCCTTTGTCAAAATTGGAGAGAAGGTACGCTTTAAAAATCATCAAATTGGATACAGTAGAACGGCCGCTAAGAAATCCCGTGCTACTCTTGTAGATTAAGCTCATTGAAAAGTTGCAGTGAGTTGTTGGCAAATCCTCTCTCGAATCTATTTAATCTCAGCTTCAAGAGTGGCGTCTTTCATGCATGTTTGAAAACTAGTTAGGTGGTTCCCTCATACGAAGAAGGCAGTGTGGTTTCATTCGATCCAAAACAATAGATTCCAATACTTTAGCTAGTGGAGATTGGATGGTTATGGGTCAATAATTTTTTGCATATTCTTTGCCGCCTTCTTTGTATGAGGGAACCACCTAACTAGTTTTTTCAAACATGCATGAAAGATGCCACTCTTGAAGCTGAGGTTAAATAGATTCGAGAGAGGATTTGCCAACAACTCACTGCAACTTTTCAGAATACATGGGGGGATTTCATCCATACCACACTCCTTATTTGGGTCTAAATTGTTGAGCTTCATTTTAACTTCATTCACTGATGTCCTTACAGAGGAAACGCTATTGATTGTATAGCAGCCATTATACTTGGGGATGATTTGCAAGTCATTTGACACTGGAGAAGTGTTGAGCGAAGAGGTTTGCCATATTGCCATTACACCAGGATCATTGGATTCCACATTGTCCAGTTTAAGACTTGTCACCTCAGATGAAGTGCTTCTCAGATTTTTTACATGATTCCAGAAGACCTTTGGGTTCTTGGGAATTATAGAATCAAATATGAGCAACATAAGACCTATAATCAAGACTTGATTTAATACGGCAGGCTCTTCTCAAGTATGAAAATCTAGAATCATACCAATCACTTCTATACCTTTTGAACAACACATATGACATTTTTTCTTTTCTACTGTCAAGGTTTTAAGCTCAGTGCTGTACCAGATTGGAAATGAAGACTCGGAGATCTTTTTCAGTGATGTATTTGCTCTGATGCAGCTTTGGAGACTGGATACAAAGTTGTCAAAGTCAAGATTTCCTGACAAGGGAAAATTGCAAAGCCCTTGTGATTCAATATCAGCAGACATATTCGGGATATTACATTTGGACGGAAGGATTTTTCTTCGTTTTCTTGACCTCCAATGCGGAATGATTTATGTCTTCATACACAATTTTGTCTTCAGCCACATATTTATTGAACACATAAGGTCACCGAAGACAAGGTCTAGGATGACACCACGTTGGTTTTGAATGTTGTTGTGTTGAGTGAGTTCATAGCTTTCAGCAAGATGCATTTTGGACGATTCAGTTTTAGATTTGGCACTTTGAAGGAATCCAGCTTATTAGTTTCAGTTAATAATATTATGTGCCAAGATGACAGATTACTTGTTGAGTAAAATCATGCATTTTAGATTTGATTCCAATTCACGTTCTGATAGTAACACTGAACACTGAAGTATTGCCGTTGATGTATCTAGTTTTTTTAATTTTTTTTTTAATTTTTGGAACTCCATCAATATATTTGATGATTAGATTTCGCTCACCGGCAGTTGTACGGCTGTCAAGTTCATTTCCCAAATCTGACAAATCTTTAAGTTCCCGGCGATTTCTCTCTCGAGCCACTTTCAATCTACTCAGAGAGGGGTCACTTGTCGAGCCAAATCCACGGAGAGAATAGAGGGAAATCTTTTCTTTCTTAAATGGTCTTAAAGATGATCTTCATGGGTCGAACTCTTCCTTGCGTTCTATTTCCAACTCTAAAGCTCTCAAGGTCATTGATGTTAATGTTTGTAGAGGCAGATGCAACAACAAAGGTGATCAACTTGAGGTCGAGAGTTTTTCTGACTTTACTGTCAGAGCTGGCAGATTCAGGGACATCAAACAACATTAAATTTCTGGACCAAGCAGTACAATCATTGATCTCCTCAATAGCTGTGTTCAGATAAATAAACTTGCCAAGATACTGTTTTTGTACAAAGTTCGTCTCCATTTCGGATACTTTAGCCCAATAGTTTCAATTCGAGGTTCAAACTCATCGATCTTTAAACTCGCAAGCTCATCCTTGATCATGGCAGTGTCCTCAGGAACCTTTTCGAGTTTCTCGACTTTTGTTGTCAGAATATCAATCTTTTCAACCAGAGTTTCAAAAATGGAATTGAAATCAGCCAAGTTCTCTGGGCCTTTATCTGAACAATCGACACGGGAGCAAAGCCAGCATTTCAAAGAACCATTACTTGCCAATTTTGTGTATTCAGTTTTAGGAACACCAACACAAGTTCGGTGAAACCACCTCCATCACATTCTAACCCTTCATCAGGTACGATAACTTCCTTTATGCAAACAACACAGACAGTTTTAGCGTAGGTCGCCATGAGGTACTGTAGAACACTGTATATATGTTTGATAATTTGTTATAGTGTTGACAGTGCCTGGGATATTTAGAAAATCCAAAATCATAGCTATCCTGAAGCCCGGAAAAGATCCAAAACTGCCTGAAAGTTATCGGCCAATAGCTCTTTTAAGTGTTTGTTATAAGCTGCTAGAGAGGTTGATTTATAACAGAATCCTCCCTATTCTCAATGCCAGCATCCCTGTTGAACAAGCTGGATTTAGGCCTGGTCGCAACTGCTGTGACCAGGTTCTGGCTCTGACTTCTTTCATTGAGGATGGGTTTGAGCGAAGACTGAAAACCTCTGTGGCTTTTTTAGATCTGACTGCAGCATATGACACTGTCTGGAGAAAAGGCCTCCTAGTTAAATTTTACGACCTTATTCCTTGCCCTTTCTTGTTGCGTCTCCTCAACTCAATGCTCTCCAATAGGATGATAAAAGTATATCTGGGACGCAGAGAAAGTACGTTTAGGCAACTAAAGGATGGCCTGCCACAAGGGTCAGTGCTCGCCCCCCTGCTCTTTAATGTGTATACTGCCGACATTCCTGTAACTCGGTCCTTGAAGTTTATATATGCAGACGATATTGCATTGGCATATCAACACCAGCATTTTGGACAAGCAGAGGAAACACTAACAAATGACCTCACGACCCTCGGTGAATACTTTGAAGCCTGGAAGCTTAATCCAAACCCAACAAAAACTGAGGTTGCTTGCTTCCATTTGAATAATAGACTGGCCAACCAAAAACTTAAAATCGTATTCAACGGTGTTGAGCTAAAACATAATGACCACCCACAGTATCTGGGAGTCACTTTAGATCGGTCTCTCACGTTTAAAAGCCACTTACAAAAAACGGCAGCTAAGGTGAGAACCAGGACTAACATTGTCCATCACCTTGCTGGCTCCACATGGGGAGCTAACGCACAAGTTCTGCGAACCACTGCTCTGTCATTGGTATATTCAACTGCTGAGTACTGTGCTCCCGTGTGGTTAAATAGTGTGCACGTTAGAGAGATCGACGTCCAGCTAAACAGGACCATGAGAGCTATTAGTGGTACCCTCATGGCAACCCCTGTACCCTGGCTCCCCGTGCTGTGTAATATCGCTCCTCCTGAAATAAGACGAAGGGATGCACTCATTGGGAAATACACAAAGATCTTATCTGCTCCACAGCTGCCCATCCATGATTACCTACCCCAGAATGCGGGTCGATTGAGGTCCCGAGAACCACCGCTACGAACAGCCTCCCAGTTGATGGACACGAACTTCACCATCCATACTAACTGGACTTCCTCCTGGGACGCTTTTCAAGGTCGTAATCACTTCTTGATAGCTGACCCGACCGTAGCGGTAGGTGGTATGAATCTTCCTCGGAAGCAGTGGACTATACTCAATCGTTTCCGCACTGGAGTGGGAAGATGTAATTATTGGAAGTACAAATGGGGAATGACACAAGACCAGTCATGCGACTGCGGAGCAGAGTATCAAACTATGGAACACATAGTCGAAGAGTGCCCACTGAGTGCCTTCCCCGAAGGATTGGCCGGTCTGCATAGCTCAAGTGAAGCTGGGCTGCAATGGCTGAGCGCCCTGGATTTAGCTCTATAAAGAGAGATCTGATTTTTATTTTAGTGTTTAGATTTTTACTTATACTGACTCAGGTGCTCTGCACCGCAGAATTTATTTATTATTCTTAAACCATGGTGGCTGGCTAAATGAGCCATACGATATATATATATAGTGTTGACAGTGAAAAGCGACGATATCTAGAAGGCCGTGTGTTTCAAAGAGTCAGGGTTCAATTCATTTATTACACTGTATATTTATGCGAAATGAAAAGACAATCGGGTTGTTGGAACAGGCTGAGTTATCAGGGCTGGACCTGGTGGTTATTGTTATGGCTTGAGAAATAATTACAGTTTGTTATTTGGCATTCAGACGTTTGTCACATAGAAACTCACAGTTTTAAGAAGCTATCCAACAAAATTCAGGAATGGGAAGTATAACTAAGTAAACACACAATTAATTGTGGAGAGCGAAATAACAGGTAGGCTACATGAATCAGTTAGCCACCACAGAGTAAAAGGATCACAGTGGTTTTCTAGTCGGCTCAAAATGACAAAATCACATCACTATTTACACAAAATAGCATTTTTTAAAGACAATGTATACTCATAAAATATTATCAACTGGCCTTTTTACCCTCAAAAAGTGATTACCCTTAAAATTACCCAAGCCCAGTAAAACTACCCTCAAAAGGGTAATTATTACCCTTAAATTCCCAACGCTGCACAGAACACGAACACAGTGTTTTTTGATCACTACAGGCAAATAGCCCTCAGCTCCGACTAAAATTACCCTTTTTACCACGAAATTACAATCTAATATTTGAACATACGTCAACCCGTTAAGAGTCATCTTCACCCCTGGGCCAGTAGCCCATTGTTGCACAGTCGGCAATGTTAACCATACGGCTTTTATGCTGAAACATGGTATTTTATTCCCCTGTTTCAGACGCCGTTTTTTCAACCGATTTTCTTTAAACTTGGTAAGAGTTTAGTTGAATAGTTATATTAGGCCCCTCATACCTCGAAATTTTGAAAATTTAACAAATATTACTCTCTGTGACGTTGCAAAGTAACTCGATTTTCCTTATAGTAATATTTGTTAAATTTTCAAAATTTCGAGGTATGAAGGGCCTAACTATAACAGTTCAACTAAACATTGCCGAATTTGAAGAAAATCGGTTGAAAAACAGCGTCCGAAACAGGGGAATAAAATACAATGTTTTGCATTAAAAGCCGCATGGTTAACATTGCCGACTGCGCAACAATGGGCTACTGGCCCAAAGGTGGAGATGACTCTTAAAAGTCGGTTTTCCCGATGCGATCACGCTACGGTTCACTAGGATCCATGCTTCAAATTTATGAATTAGAATTGTCGGAGAGAAAATACATTCATTTCCACTTTTAACATTATTTGTTTAAACTGTGGAGTAATTATTTGTCAGTAATTATCAAACCCAAAAATATAAGAAAATCAAAGTAATGTTGAAAAACACTGAAGTTATAATCGTTTCAAATGTGACCGTTCTTTTTGCACCCCCCCCCCACCCTTTTTTGGTCCCTGCATTGGTACTGACAAAGAAATTTACTACATCCCCAACCATGGGGTATTTTATTCCCTGCCCTCCTCATCAACAATTCTTCCTGCGAGTAGTATATATCTTTTAGTGGATTTCTTCAACTATGGTTTGGTCTCGAAAGAGAACAATTGAAAAACAGGAGGAAGTCCAGTTTGTATGGATGGTGAAGTTCGTGTCCATCAACTGGGAGGCTGTGCGTAGAGGTGGTCGGGACCTAAATCGGCCCGCATTCTGGGGTAGGTAAACATGGATGGGCAGCTGTGGAGCAGATAAGATCTTAGTGTATCCGTAATGAGTGCATACCTTCGTCTTATTTCAGGAGGAGCGATATTACACAGCACCGGGAGTTAATTGAGCAAGCATTTTGCATCAGTAATAGTTTTACTACTGCTACGTAGGCCTAGGTTGTCGAAGTAGGCATTATTTTATCATCTAGCCACTTCTTTTTTGCCCCCAGTTTGAAATACAAAGACCTCGATTATTAATTTCCAAACTGTGAATCAAGTTATTTAATTTAGAAATTTGTTCATTACAGCTACTTATTTCACCTCTTAGCCTAGTTCAATCATTGTCTTTGTCACTTAACAGCTTGTCAAATGATTGTCTCTCTCTGAAAAACAATTAGTTAAACGTTTTTGTAACTCCTCTAGCTGTTGTTACAATGCAATTTTTCCACATTCAGAAGCATCTCTCTCCAGTTCTATTGCGTCCTGAACACAGAGAGATTGTTTTAAATCAGATTTACGTTTATTCTTTTCCTCATTGAGAAGATGCTCAAGATGAGAGATCTCATCCTTGAGTTTGTTGCTATAGACTCAGCTAGCTCAAACGTCTGAGCAGCTTTGCAATCGAGGCGTTTTATGGTGTCAACCACGCCACTTACTACGTCACTTAGGTCTAGTTATGTGTGATTAAATGCTAGCTTATTTAAGTCTAAACACAGTTTAGACGCTAAAACCTCTGATTTTAGATCTAGGTTTGATACTTTGAATAGTAGCGTTTCAAGCTCCAAAATATTTTAAAACTAAGTCAATAAATAATAAAAATATGGTTGTTAGTACATTTATTACACAAACAAAATGCAGCAGCAAATACAAAGATAAGTGTCCAGAGATCAGTCGTTCACGGCGATGTAGTCGGCAGTATCCGATGATGGAAGTAAGGCCGTACAATTGATGTTGCGCCTTACTGGCGCCGCTCCGCCAGACAGGACTGCCGCGGTGCGGTGTCACTGCAGTTGCAGGCGTTGCCGCTGTCCGCTCTCTGCCGTGCAGTGTCAGCCGGCGGGTTGACTGCGTCGCTCGGGGCAGGGAATTCATCGGTCAGTGAATTCCCCGCAGCTTGGTACCGGCAGCCTGAGTAGTCTGCGCGAGATGGTTGCGCACTGGGCTGGACACACCGGAATAATGTCCCAAGCTGACTTCCACCAGATTAGTTTTTCATCAAGTTCGGCACATTGACAACTTACGGAATGTTCTCCAATTGTATACTTGGGCGGTAGCACATGTAGATTCACTGGTACTAGTAAATTAATTATAACACTAAGTATAACTCACAATTTTTGCAATATTCAACAGAGCAATATTCAAGTTTTTGTTGAAGTACACTTGACAGACAGGCCTGCCAACCCACCTCCTGTGAATATTTTTTGTACCTTCCTGTGTGTATTTTTGTTTAGTGGTGTGTGAAAAAAATTAAACACAAATTTACAATTATAAAAAAAATAATTTAATAAACAACTCAATGTGACGACTAATTAATAATCAGAACTAATTTATACATGAACAAATAACTGTCACGACAAAACCTATATAGAACTCGAAAGATCACTTAAGGAGCTATATACCAAACGAAACACCGCGTGGTCCAGTGTCTCCAAGTAATAAACTTTAAAATCTCTGTATAGTTTTCGTTTATGTTTCATCGGGTCTGCATAACGTATTGTCCCGTAACATAAATTAGTTAAAGGTAATTCTTGAACTTAAAATAATTTAAGTTTAGATGAGAGTAGTGTCTTTTGGCCACTCCTGGCCCAGTTCAAGGTCAGCGGTTGGAAGTGGCAGGTGTGGGGTTGGAAGTGTGGGGTGGGGGTGACAGTGATGGATGGGTTTGGGAAGTGGGTCAAGGTCATCCGGAGGGGGTTTTAAAAAAGTGGGAGCCGCAGGGGCTCGGTGGGGGTTTTGGGAGGGGCGGCGCCGGGCCGCGGGAGGTTATCGTTTATTTTTAAAATTAAATTAAAATAATAGTTGCATGATAGGAGAGCTCCTAGGTGTTTACAGTGCGAGTCGATACAGTAGAATGAGACATGTGTCCAAGGAAGAACGATCATATAAACCCGGTAATATAGTGAATAAGAATAATTGGATAGCGTCGTCAATAGGTGTAACAAGATTGAAATGTTGATACTGCAGCATGTCAGTTAAGACAGCGTGCAAAACAGTATCAGTACAGTATGCAGTGTTGCACAGGCTAGGTTTTGCAAAGTACAACGGGTGAAAACTGTAGTATTTCTTAAGCTTAGCCAATGTAGTACGCGGTTTGGAAACTGTGGAGTTAGATTGTTTCTGTAAAATATGTTTTGTGCGTAAAAGCTTTAGTTGTAAAGAGTGCGAAGCCATAATAATATATGAAGGGGAGATGTGTACTCTCCGACAATCGGCGAGTATATGACCGGCGCCCGCGAGTGTGCCTGAATATATAGAGAGACTAATTAGCATAATAAGTGCAAACATATGTTAGAGTAAAAAAGTGTAAGTAAAAAAGTGTTAGACTAGGTGTTAGAGACTTGCGGATAGTTGTTCACTGTTGCCCTATCGCCACTATAATGACGCGCGCGCGGTACCGATGCCCGTTATATGGGGGTTGTGCGGCCCCCCCCTTCCCCTTCCCCAACCCCTCCCCCTGAGAGGATGACATAAAAGAACAGAACTTCGGAGAGCTCAGTTATTTGTCGGGCGGCGCCGCGAAAGGTTGTAGCAGGGGGAAACATATAGGCGAAAAAAAAAAAATATTGGTAGCCGCAGAAGTTACTTAATCATTCAGGTGCAGGATTGCAAGTAATGTTCCGTGCATGAATAAGTAGGAATACAATTGTGAATTGTACAGGTAAATCTTGTACTGTAGCAATAACTATAATATTAGACGGTTGTAAAGTGTTTGACCTGCTGGTGTGCAAGAAATATCCCGTTTACAACTAAGTAGGATTACAATTGCCAATTGGACAGGTAAATCTTGTATTGTAGCAACAAGTATAATAGTAGACCGTTGTAAGGTGTATCACCTGCAGGTGTGCAGGAAATGCCCTGTGCACAAATATAAAGACTAATTAGCATATTAAGTGCAAACACATTTTAGAGTAACAAGCGTTAGTTATAAAAGCGCAAGAGACTAACGGATAGTACCTCACCCGACCGATTCCGCCACCGAAATGGCGCGCGCGCGGCGGCAACCCCCCTTTTTATGCGATCGATGAGTCACGTGCGACGCCCCTCCAACCCCCTCCCCGAGAAAACCGCATAAAAGAGCGAGGTTTGGGAGAGCTCGGTTATTTGTCAGTCGGCTGCGGCTACGGTCACAAGAGTCGGAGGAAGAGACGGATAGTTTAAGAAAAGTATCGGTAATAGCGGAAGTTAATTAATTAATTATTCAGTTGTAGGATTGCAAGTATTGGCCTGTGGATAAGCAAGTGGGTCTGCAACTGTGATTGAACAGGTAACTACCGTATCATAGCAATAATTGTAATATTAGACGGTTGTAAAGTGTATAAGGTGCAGGTGTGCAAGAAATGGTCCGTGCACGATGAAGTAGGATTACAATAGCCATCTGTACGGCTTAATCTTATGCTGTAGTGATAACTATAATAGTACCCAGTTGTAAAGTGTCTAACCTGCAGGTGAGCAAGAAATGTCTCTCGTAGTGTACCAATAATTATAATAGTAGATGGTTAGCAAGTGTATTATCTGCAGGCGTGAAAGAAATGTCTCGTGTAATGTAGCAATAAGTATAATAGTAGACGGGTGTAAGGTGTATTACCTGCAGACGTGCAGGAAACATAGCGTGCACTATTGCACAGGTAAATCCCGTAGTGTAGCACTAATTATATTAATATGACCGAGAAGTAGCGGTTAGAGTTTAAGTGTTGTTAAAGTAAGAGGGTAATTTGCATATTAAGGAGGAAACAGGTGTGTAAGAATGGAACCTGCAATTAATCAGTGTGAGTTTCCTGCACACGATGTTAATTAGCATATTTTAGTAAAAAAAAAAAAAAAAAAATGGAAACTCGACACGAAAATAAAATTAAGATATATAAAATAACTGGTATAGTGTTAAGAAATAGTGTAAAAATAATAAAAATGTTAAAATAAATAGTGTGTTAAAGTACTATGTGGTATGAACTCACGGATTGGTTGTTTACCGTTGGGGTGTCAGCTCCCTATATGGGAGGCGCGCGAGCTTCCCGTCGTTTATATACATGCGGATGGTTACTCATGCATGATCCCCCCCCCCCCGCCGCCGCCGCCGCCGCCGCCCCCGCCCCCTCCCACAGGCTGCGTGTACCGGCGATTAATTTCCGTTGGAACTATAATTAAGCGCCGGAAGAGGGCAGATAACAAACTGCGATAGTTATGCTGTCACGCACGCGACGGGGAAAACTGCGCATGTAGCTGTCAGCGGATGTACTTGTCAGCGGATGTAATTAGATGTTATCTAATGCTAATTAAGAGGCACAAGGCTCCACCTGCGTTAGGGGCGACCCACATGTAACAAAGCACATCCGTTGGGGATTTTCCACTGACCTTACTGGAAAGTTCCGCGCCCCTCAAACCCCTCCAGGCCCCCCACCACTTTGTGAGCCGAGAACCTCTTTGGCGACTATCGCTGAGTTAGTTCGGAACAATTCGTCGGACGCGATGGTTGTTCCGAACTCAGAGGGCAACTCAAATGTATAAGCGGCCGATATATATTTGAGTTACTCTTGTTGTTAGGCTATTATTATTTAATATTAGTTGTGTGTGTGTGTGTGTGTGTGTGTGTGTGTCTATGGTTTTATGTAAAGCGTTATTTGGTTTTAGTCTTAAGATGTGTTAGTTTTAAGGTTTAACTTGCGCATTGCGATGTTAGCATTAAGGTGTGTTATGGTATTATTTATGTTTAAAAAATGTGTTTTTAATTTTAAGTATTGGTTTATGGTGTGTGTGTGTGTGTGTGTGTGTGTGTGTGTATCTATGTTTGTGTTTGTTTATCTGTGTACTAATAATTTTTTACATTTCACAGCTAGCTGTTAGGATGGGTAGATTAAATTTAAATTTAAATGTAACTTTAAGAAGTTGGATTGAACTTCATTAAATATGGGTGGGACATGCGCGTTGTGCCGTAGGTAGCGCATATTTCTATTGTTTTTGATTTTTGTTTTTTAATTTTGGTCAGGCAAAAATATGTTTGGGCGGGTTTAGATTAAGGGTGGGAGGTTAGAGTTGCGTCTTGCACTAGCTGTTCCAGTGTCCCTAACTACCACATGGTCAAGCCCAGTGCCAAATGGCCCGAGACTGGCCGCCCGTATCACAGCTCACCAAACTGGATCGCCAAAGTGCGTGCGGGCAAAAAAAATTGGGATCCCTCGCAAGACGTAACTTTTTGGGTTGGGATTGGGAGTGTTTGAGGAACACAGGGTGGTGGAGACGGTCCTGGCCGCCTCCATCACCTTGGATCATTATTATTTTTTGGTGACCTTGACCTCAATCCACTCATGCATAACCCCCCCCCTTCCGACGTCACAACGTCTTGACCTTGACCTTGACCTTGAACTTGACGAGCCCCCCCCCCGCCAGCCAAGTGCTAACAAATTTACTTATAACTTGAGAACGGTTTGCCAGAATAGGGCAAGCGATACATCATTGGAAAGCTCTAATTAGGAGTAATATTGTAGTAAAGACGGAATTAAATTATTTTCTTTTAATAAAACTTTATTATTAAAAGAAACCCCCACTCATTGACTTGCCTATATAAGAGTGTCGTGGTGAAATGAAAGATTAGTAAACATAGCATCTCCAATTTTAGTTGATGATAGACCCACCTTTGGTGTATATTGGCGTAACAGTGATCTGTTATGGCTATGGGTGGAGGCATATGTGGAGTATTTGCAATTGGAAGAAAATATAGGCTTTAATCATTACTTTTCAGCTTTAGTCTTAACCTACTATTTTTAACATCTCACTAAAAATCTTACCGTCCCCCCTCCCCACTACAACTGGGAGGTTATAAAAAGGGAGCAGTAGAGAATCTTTTCATTTCGCTGCTAAATTTCAAAGAGTAAACATCAACAAGATGCATCAATGTGAAATTTGCTTAGAAACCTTTCATGATAATATTCTACTAGAAATACACAAAGAGTTATTCCATAATAATAATGAAGATGTAACAGAAACCGAATATGAAGATTTAAAACTATATGGAGAAGAACAACAAGAAGAACAACAAGAAGAATCATTAGCAGGACCCTCGAATGCTATACCAAGTTTAAAAGTATATGCTTTAGAAGGTAAAGTAGTAATGCACCACAAAATTCAAAATGAAAAATTGAAATTGGAGCAGTTTTTTAAGGAAGTGCGTACAATTGCAAGGAGAACACTCACAGAAGAATTAAGAAGACTAAACTTCATTAAATTTAGCATATTACTACATGCTATGTTTATTAATGTAGAAGGAGAAATGTCACCAAGAGGATTCATAACAAAAAACCAGACCATCATGGCAAGTTCAGATATTAATTCAATAGTTGAAGATTGTTTAGAAGAGATATTAACAAAAATTCAAGAACATGAAGGCAGAGGATCTGGTTGGAGTTTGGTTAGTATTGAGGGTATGGATATCAGAGTTCATAAACACGGCTACGGATTAAGGGGTAGCAGTTATATTCCGCTCCCAAAGAAAATTTCAGACACCAAATCGTGCATAAATGTTCAAAATGAAGATATGGAATGTTTTAGATATGCAATGACGGCAAAATTTGTACCACCTCACCATGCGGATAGACCCAGTCAAGAATATGAAACACACAGATATAAATATAATTTCAAAGGATTGACTTACCCAGTGGCCTTAAAGGACATCTCAAAGTTTGAAAAACAAAACCCTGGAACATCTGTCAATGTTTTCGGTTTGGACAGTTCAAATAAAGTGTTTCCATTGCGTGTGGTAAAGAATGAATTACCGGATCATAGGGACTTGCTATTACTTACAAGAGGTGATGTTTCACACTATGTATGGATCAAAAAGTTTGAAACTCTTGTTAATAACCAACTGTGTAAAACTAGACATAAGAAGATAATTTGCAAACGATGTTTCAATTTTCAACAAGAAAGAAGAAATGGAAAAGAATGGTTACAAGAGCATAAAAAACTATGTAACAACAACTATGAAGCAAAAATAATGTTACCATCACCAGATAAGGCCGAGCTAAAATTTGAGAAGATATCTCATCAGTACCGTATTCCCATTGTTGTTTATGCGGATTTTGAATCTACACTTGTTCCTATTGAAAATAATGATGATGAAGCCAAGAAAAGTGTTAAGTACCAAATGCATGATCCAAACAGTTTTTGTTTATTAATTAAATCTACACTGTCAGAAGATCATTTAAATAAATATGATCTAACTTCAAAACCTGTCATATATCGCGGTGAAAATGCTTCTAAAATTTTCCTTGACCACTTATATTCGATAGCAGAAAATGTACAAAAATTGTATAGTGATATTGTAACAATGATACCGATGGATGAAGAAGAAGAGATTCAGTATGAAAATTCGACCCATTGTTATTTATGTAAAAATGAATATACTTTGGAAAATCACAAGGTACGTGATCATGACCATCTAACAGGTTATTATAGAGGTGCCGCATGTAACAGATGTAATATTAACTATCAAATTCGCAACTTTATACCTGTAATTTTGCATAACCTTAGTGGTTATGATGCACATTTTATTATACCGGAATTGGGACGAGATGATGGAAAAATCGATGTGATAGCGGAAACTACTGAAAAGTTTATTAGTTTTAGTAAAACAATTGGAAATATGAAGTTACGTTTTCTAGACTCTTACCGTTTTATGCCATCTAGCTTGAGTAAACTTACTGAAAACTTAAAGAAAGAAAATTTAATAGAAACAATGAAGATTGTAAGTAAAGATAAATTGGATTTGGTTCTCCGCAAAGGTGTTTTTCCCTATGATTACATCGATTGTTTGGAAAAATTTGAAGAAACATCACTTCCGCCAAGAGAAGCCTTCAAGAGTAAGTTGTATGAAGAGGACATCAGTGAAGAGGACTATCAACACGCTTGTAAAGTATGGAATGAACTAGGAATGACAACATTGGGAGAATATTCCGACTTTTATGTTAAATTAGATGTGACTTTACTTTGTGACATAATGGAAGAATTTAGAGATACCTGTTTTGAAGCATATGGATTGGACCCACTTCATTCTTATACATCACCTGGACTAGCATGGCAAGCTATGCTGAAAGAAATAAAGTGTAGGCTTGAACTTATTACAGATATTGATATGGTTTTGATGATAGAGTCAGGTGTTCGTGGAGGATTGACACAAAGTGTAACTAGACATGTAAAAGCCAATAACAAATATCTCCCAAACTTCGATGCGTCACAACCAACAACATTCTTAGGTTATTTTGACGCAAATAACCTATATGGATGGGCTATGTCAAATCCTCTTCCATATGGTAATTTTAAGTGGGCGAACCCAGATTCGATAGGCAATATAATGGACATACCCAAAGATGGAGACATTGGTTACATTTTGGATGTGGACTTTGAATATCCTGAACAACTGCATGACCACCACTACGATTTACCACTATTGCCAAAGACGGAAATATCACCAACTGGTAGATGGCCCAAATTAATGATGACGTTAACCAACAAGTCAAGATATGTAGCTCATTATTGGACAATACAGCAAGCAATAGAACTGGGATTGAAAATAACAAGAATCAATAGAGCAATACAATTTAATCAATCTTGTTGGTTAAAACCATACATCGACAACAACACAAGAAGAAGGACTGCAGCAACATCCGCTTTTCAAAAGGACTTTTTCAAATTAATGAATAATTCAATATTTGGCAAAACGTTGGAAAACAAAAGAAAACATAAAGATGTAAAATTAGTTAGCAATCCGGCAAAATTGCAAAAATTAGTACAAAAACCAAACTTTGGAACGAGTATAATTATTAACGAGAATCTTGTAGCTGTTACCATGAACAAAATCTCAATAACAATGGATCGTCCTCTATATGTGGGAATGTCTATTTTGGATATTTCTAAAACCCACATGTATGACTTTCACTACAACAAGATGGTGAAGTTTTATGGAAGAGAAAACATCGGGATAGCATATATGGATACAGATGCTTTCATTTATTGGATAAGAACAGAAGACATGTATGAAGATCTACGTACTTTTGTATATACTACTGACTTTGACTTTTCAGATTATCCTAAAGATCATCCCAACTATGACTACAATAGAAATAAAAAGGTGTTGGGCAAGTTTAAAGACGAAACAAATGGTGTACCAATGGAAGAAGTTGTCGCTTTAATGTCCAAACTGTACATCAGTGAAAAGGATGAACATCAAGTGGTGAAGAAAGCCAAAGGCATCAAGACTTCATATCTAAAGAAGAAAGTACAGTTTGACCATTATAAGAGATGTTTATTTGAAAATGTGGAAACAACCGCAACATTCAACACCATCAGAAGCTACAACCATATACTGTATAGTGTAAAACAAACAAAGTGGGCATTAAGTTATAAGGATGATAAACGCCACATTCTTGAAAATAACATCAACACATTGCCATTCGGCCACTATTCCCTAATCCCTATTGATCAGTAAACCTTTTCTTCGTCCTTTACCTTCTTCCTTTTTCCTTTCGTAAAGAAGAGGGGACATGACAAGCCCAATGTCATGTTCCCTCTTTTTTACACCAACGTAAAATGGCCTTGACCTATATCCTAACCGTATATAAAAGAGGATAAACCATTCTAGAGATCAGTATCTTTACAAGCGATGTAAAAGACACAACTGAAGATGGAAGACTTAAAAAATAAAATTGTAAATGAACTTCATAAGCCAGCAAGAAGAAAATTCCCTAGAAGAAGTACAGTTATAAAAGGAATGAATGATCTTTTCCAAGCCGATCTCATTGAAATGATACCACATAGTAAGTTGAATAAAGGATTCAAATACATTTTAGCGATTATAGACTGTTTTACTAAAGTGGCTGATGCCTTACCGCTAAAGGACAAGACTGGTAAAAGTGTTACAAAAGCTATGGAAACGGCTATACAAAGAAATAAATTCAACATCAAACATCTACAAACTGATGATGGGAAAGAGTATTTTAACAAAGAATTTGCAGCTTTAATGAAGAAGTATAAAATAAATCATTATTCTACAAATTCTGAAGTTAAAGCTTCAATAATAGAAAGATTCAATAGAACATTAAAAGGAGCAATGTATAAAACATTTTCCAAACGAGGATCATATGTTTGGTATGATATCTTACCGCAACTTATAAAAGAATATAACAACAAGTATCATCGAACCATTGGTATGAAGCCTAATCAAGTAAATAGCAGTAATGCTAAGGTGGTATTAAAACGTATTAGGAATAATACAGCTCCTAAACGTGAAAAAATGCAGCCTAAAACATTTAAAGTTGATGATAAAGTTCGTATAAGTAAGTACAAAGGAGTATTTAGTAAAAGATATCTGCCAAACTGGACTAATGAAGTATTTACAATCTATAAAGTGCAACCAACAACGAGGCTAAACCATTTTCTATATTTATATTCGATGGTGTATCTTGTGAAAATCATGACACTATTAGAAGTTATTTTGCCATGGGGAGACATTATAATATTGATAGCATTTATATTGGCCAAACTTACAGCAAAATTCCAAAACAACTAATAAGAGATAATGCAAATCTACTTATTATCTTCAAGCAGGATGAAACAAATTTAAAGCACATATATAATGATCATGTAAATGCAGACATGTCATTTGATAAATTTAAAGAAATGTGTGGCAAAGCATGGGCTGAAAAATATGGATTTCTTGTTATTATGAAAGAAGAAGCTATAAAAAATGGAAGATATCGTATAGGATTGGATAAATTTGTATTAATCCATTGAACGATTAATGATACGTTTAGTAATAGATTGGACCTCGCAGCGTAAACATGGTGAACCAAGAAAAACTATTAAAAGAAATAAAATCACTGAGTGACTCGATTAGACTTAAAAATCGAGCATTAAGAATGGGTTTGAATGAAAGAGAAGAATTCCTGGAGACTACATTTAAGCCTATTACAGAACCTTTAAAACAGATAACAGAAACTATTGGTAAACCTCATTATGAAGGAGATGTTTTGCTACCTGTTTCCAAATTTGAAGTAAAGAGTTTAAAAAAGGAAGAAGATGATGATTCTTACACAAGTGATAGTGAAGTTTCTCAAAAAGAAGAAGAAGAAACAAGAGAAGAAGAACCAGAAATAAATGTTCAAAAAGAAGAAGAACAAGAACAACATATACCTGAAGCAGAACAATCAATTCCAAATCTAACAAAATTAAGTAGTGATATATTGCAACAAGGACCTCTTGGAAGAAAGTATATCATGAAGATGTTACATGAAATAAAAGCAAACCCAAAACTACACAAGTCACATGTATATGGAGCGAGAATTGATGGAAATGAATTAAAAATAGGAGATTCAAAAGTACATTTGACTGAAGATGATGACATTGTTATTGGTGAGCATAAATATAAAGGAACAAAAGGATTATTTGAACTGATTTTTAAAAATATACCTATAAAATATACGGTACAAGATTTAAATACTTTTAAAGAAATTTTGCAAAATACTAATGCTCATAAGAAGAATTACTCCAAAGATTCAATGATAAATAGAACACGCGCAACTAAATATACAGTTGTAATAAAAAGATTGTTTCCGCTGAGAAAACTACCGACATTACGAACTGCGCCCGCTTTGAAGAAACCGCTAAAGAGGAAGTCTTTATCACTTATGGACTTATCACTTATGGATGAATATGGTAAAAAGAAAAAAGGAGAAACTTCGACGTCTGGTAAAGGTTTAATGAAAAACCTATATAATACAAATGTGATTTACTATAATGATATAAATAAATTGGTTGATAGAATGAGACTATTACATGAAGCCATGGAAGCTGGTCATACAGGCTTAAATAATGAATGGGTGGCTTTAGTTGACGAACTTCGAAATCGTGGAATAGTTGTATAAATCATCACGGATATATAAGAGAGCTGTGAGCATACAGTGGATCAGTTCAATCATGAGCGTCGACAAGTTTGGACGGTACTCCGGGCTAGGAGTACAAGGAGGAGAAAACAGAAAAAGAAGTGGATTGCCGCAAACACCTGAAGGTGACTATGATATGAGTAACAAACGTTTAAAATTTGTTAAAGACCCAGAAGAAGATACTGATGGAGCAAATTTAAAAACAGTAAAAGAAGCAACTTCAACATCATTGAAATTAAACAAGAATACTTACGATGTTAAATCACATAGAATAATTCATGTTGGTAAACCAACTGACAGTTCTGATGCAATTAATAAAGAGTATTTATCATCTGAACTTTCAAATACTTTAAAATTACAATGGGGTAATAATTTAAAAGATGGACAGACATATGATGCTGGAAATCATAGAATAACCAACGTGGCAAATCCAAAAAATGATAAAGATTCAGTTAATAAAGAATATTTACATTCTATAATACCGGAAAAGACTCAACGCGGATTTTCTTTTTATAAATTTATAATAAATGACATTGGATACCCAAAGGAAGATGGGGATGCTGTAAACCTGAAATACATCAAGGACAACTGTATTTTACAAGATGGTGATGAAATCGATTGTCATGGGAAAGTGTTGTCAAATGTAAAGTTCGCTTCTCAACCAAAAGACGCTGTTACTATGGAACAGTTATCTAAAGAATTAAAAAGGGGAACATCGAATTTTGTAAAACATGAAGATGCCGTGCTAAAGCGAGGAGATACATTTATACATGGAAATGAAAAGTTTGATTTAATGCAAGGAAATAATGATGAATGGGATGCAGGACATAAAACAATAACAAATGGAAGATTTGGTATAAAAGATACAGATGTACCTCTAATGGTGCAAACATTAATTGCGAGTGGTGGTACATTAGGTACATACAATGGTCGTAATAGAAGAATAAAAGATATTTATCCTGGTTATGAAGATGATGATTGTGTTACATTGAGACAAACAATAACTTGGGATAAACACTTTGGGACCAAATATGATGCAAAGATGAAGAAAATAATTAATATTTTACCAGGAGAAGATTTAAATGATGCTGCTACTATTGGACAAGTCATAACAACGTCGAAAAGTGATTCGACTGCTTACACGTGTAATGATAAACGTATTATGCAGTTACACGATCCCCAACATCCAAAAGATGCTGTAACTTTAGACTGTTTAATAAGAATAGTGGGCAATTTACTTATCGATACCCACAATCATATAGCTAGTACAACGAGTCATGTGATGATTCAACCCGATGAACGAGAAGCTTGGATTAAAAATAGAATTATAAATCAGTATATAATTAATTTGAATAATTAAGTATTTAAATATAAAAATTGTGCATGTGTTATTCATTTATGTAAAGCAGCTCGTGGAGTAAACACGCTGGTTATATAAGACGACATAATGAAGACCGCAATGCTCAGTCGTCGTCAAGACAGCGGCAAGAAAGGACGTGGTATAACATCAGCTGCGTTATCCCTGCTAAGACGGATTCCTGTTGGTGCTGTTCTAAATCGAGCAATAGACGCTTTACCATACGAATTTCATCTGCCCGGAGGCTATCAATATTGTGGACCCGGAACTAAGTTGGCAAAACGTTTAGCAAGAGGAGATCCTGGAATTAATAAATTAGATCAAGCTTGCAAAGAACACGATATAGCGTATTCCAAGTTTGCAGATTCAACAAATAGATCAATAGCGGATAGAGCGCTAGCGGAAAAAGCTTGGCAAAGGGTTAAATCAAGTGACGCCAGTATTGCGGAAAAAGCAGCAGCTTGGGCAGTGACAACAGCCATGAAGACGAAAGCTAAGTTTGGTGGTGGAAGACGACGCGGGAGAAAACCTAGTAAAAAAGAAGCTGCAAAAAGAGGCGGGAACATCAAAAGAAGACGTCGCACTAACCCTAAAAGGAAAGTCAAGAAAACATCCATATGGTCAATGGTAAAAAACGGATCGGGTCTTTACTTAAGACCGTACCGTGTGTATTAAATGAGAAGAATAAATTGATAATTCCAAATGAAGCATTAACAAACTATCAACTGTCAAAATATGTGAAATGTTTAAGAATACCATTCTTCAGAGGAGTTTTTATGAAAGATACATTACCAAATAGAGTGTGGAAAAATGAAACTGGAATAGTAAACTTAGACTCTAATTATGGACCAGGTACTCATTGGGTATGTTATAAAAAACTTGGAGAAAATGTTTACTACTTTGATAGTTTTGGAAATTTACCGCCACCAAAAGAACTTCAACATTATTTTCGGGACTCCAAGAATATATTCTACAACTACAAAAGAGAACAACCTAGCAATACAGAAATATGCGGACATTTATGTTTAGAGTTCCTAGCGAAGAGCGTCAGTCAGCTTTAAGATGTCATCGTATACAGTGTCGCTGAGCGGAAATTCGTCAACATTGAAAAGTACACTTTTCCCAGCGTTACGTTTATCTACGGACAAACTATGGGAAGCAGCATTATTGGATTTGACTACATACAATTCAATTCCCAATGTTACAGAAGGGAAAAATAATTTACTACATTATTATGAGAGTAAAGATGAAAAAGGAAATTATTCACAATTGAAAATAATTCCATTATCTACAGGAGCATATGAAATAGACGATATAAACCAAGTATTACAAAAAAAGCTTGGAGAAGAAAATATTTCTATAAAAGGTAATAATAATACATTAAAAGCAGAAATAACTTCAAAGTATTATATAGATTTTAGCTTAGACCACTCAATCGGCAATTTGCTCGGATTTTCAAAGAAGAAAGGAATTTTAGCTCCTGGAAATGATTATACTGGCGATACAACAGTAACAATATTAAAGGTGAACAGTATTGATGTAACGTGTAATATTATACACGGATCATATAGAGATGGAGTAAATCAACACATATTACATACATTTTACCCCACAGTAGCTCCTGGTTTTAAAATATGTTGACATCGTACTGAACATATTGGATCAAGACGGCATTAGTGTTGACTTTAGAGGAGAAACAATAACTATACGGTTACATATCAGAGCAGCAACATAAAGTCAACATGGGATTATCATTTAAACCACAACGGAAGAGTCGGGAGCTCAGTAGCTCCTCAACATTCGACGAGTTAACACCGGACAACATACGCTTCCTGCAAAAGATCGGACTAAAACTTGCCAACCATGGATATACTGGATATAGCGCAAGGACCGACATTCGACGAAACCCTATGGGAGAAGGAATATCACACTCACAACCCTTACACTTCATCAAAATTAAATAATAATGATGAAATAAGGATTCCCATTCAACAACAAGATATCTACACATTACCATGTGAAAGTTATTTATATATCGAAGGAAGAGTAACAACATTGGATGGAAAATCTGGTTCAACTGTTCCTTTTATAAATAACCCTATAGCATATCTGTTTGATGAAATTAGATATGAGATATCTGGAGTAACAGTTGATTCAACAAAAAAAGTTGGTATATCAACAACTTTGAAAGGATTGACTTCAATAACACCCCATGAAAAGAATTCTTTAATCTCGGCTGGATGGGTGACTCCTGATAAAGACACTATTACTCCTAATTCAAAAGGTTACTTTGATTTTAATGTGCCTTTACGATTGCTTTTGGGATTCGCAGAAGATTACAAGAGAATAATAATAAATGTAAAGCAAGAACTGGTACTGCTCAGATCTTCAACGAATAAGGATGTAATACAAGCGCCAAGTGGAACAAAAGATGCCGATTTGGAATGGCAACTTCAATTGGATAAAGTTGTATGGAGAGTACCACATGTCAGATTGGCGGATGAACATCGAGTATTATTATTGAAAAAATTAAAATCTGACCGTGATATTGTAATACCATTTAGAAGTTGGGAATTTCATGAATACCCCATATTGCCTCAAACAGAAAGACAAACATGGACTGTTAAAACCTCTACTTATTTAGAACGAGCAAGGTACATAATAGTCGGTTTTCAGACTAAACGAAAAGATGTTATAACTGCGCACGCTGGTCAATTTGACCATTGCAAGATAAAGAATTGCAAAGTTTTTCTAAACTCTCAGTTCTTTCCATATGACAGTTTAAATGTTTCATTTGACAAGAAACGTTATTCCATTCTATATGACATGTATGCAAGATTTCAATCGTCATATTATGGTAAGACAAATACACCACTACTATCACCAGAACAATTTTATTCAAAAGCTCCAATTGTTGTAATCGATTGTTCAAAACAAAATGAATCTGTGAAATCTTCAAGTGTAGATATAAAAATTGAAATGGAATTTGAAGATAAAATACCAGATGGTACTTCAGCATACTGTTTAATTCTACATGACAAAATAGTTACTTACACACCGCTGACAGGAATTGTGAAGAATGTACTTTAAAAAAGATTAATACAACATCTGCACGATTTGTAAGGTTTTTACAAAAGATCAACAATATCTAGGTCATCTGCGAGTATAAAAGCGAGAAAGAAGAGCTGGAAATTCATTTCATCTTTGATTGTCGTATGGGTAACATCGTCCGCAAGATGAGTTCTGCTACATCAAGTGCTAATGAAGAAACTACACCTCTTATGGCTGACAATAGTTTGGATATAGAAAGACAAGTTGAACAGGAAATGGAAGAGTTCCTCAAGTTTAAACATAAGAAGACAGACGAAGAGGAAGTTGAAAAAGAAACGAAGAAAAGGAAAATTGAAGATAACATTTCTACCAACATCTTAATGGAGGTATTTCTTAGAATATTTTATCCTATTTCTTCTTGTATGACAAAGACTGTGTCTGCTGGAGTAATGAAATCATTGGATTACTCTCCAACTGTTATTTTGAATCACGGATCTAAAATGGTAACCTTCACTGAATCTTCTTGGGAATCTTTTATGAAACATATACATCTTTTGGAATGCTATTTGAGTAACAATACGTTTGGAAGAAAAACAAAACTAGGTTTGTTCGAATCAAATATTGAAATCGATATTGTTAAACAACGTGGTCAACAACTAGTTCGATTTAGAGATTTAACTAAATATAATATAAAAATACATTTGACAAAAGAAGAGTTTTACGCTTTAACTTGTGCTACTGGTCCTATAAAAAGATATTTAAAACAGCTAATATTCTCAAGTACAATTATCAAAGATTATTTAACTGATGCATTGGATAGACAACCATATGTTCCAATCCTATACGGTCCAGTAGATACTTCAATCTTCAATAGGATCCCGCATGAAGTAGAGATGTGGAGACAGTTACACCACAATCAAACCAACTTTAATTTAGATGAAGAAAAAAAGCAAGAAAACAAGGAAAACGAATCACGTTTCAACAATCAACAACAAATTAAACAGACAAAGAATATTTTAAGTAAGAAGAAGAAGAATGTTGGAGTATAAAAGGCTGTCAATCCGCATTGACATACCAGTTGTCTACTGAACGTCATCATGGATAAACGAGTTTCATTCTCTAAGAAGACGGAAATAATGGAAGTAAAGCGAGGTATCATAGAGTTTCAGGCATTCCGTGGTAATGATGGAAATTTTATAATTAAAGAGTTAGTGGTACTAGATATGATAACATCTGTTGTTTATCATTTTTTATTCATGCCTCCTTTGCCGTTCAACAGATTAACAACCAAAGCTAAAGTAACAAACAAATGGTTGATGAAACATTTTCATAATCTAACATGGGATGAAGGTTTTATAACCTACAATATGATGCCACACATTATGAATCATTTCTGCAAAGAGTTCAAAACTATTTTTACAAGAGGATTGGAAAAAGCAAATTGGATACAAGCATATACAAACCATGAAGTGATAAATGTGCAAATGGAGAAAGATTTTTATTGCTACTTTGCTAACATCTGTATTGCATCTAAAAACTTTAAACATCGGCAGTCTCAATGTGCTTTAAAGAACGCATATCGTTTGAATGTCTATCTCCAGCAAAGTGGTGGGGGAAGCGATGGGTATAAAAGCGAGAGCGGCACTATGACAATGCATGAGTATTACTCTAACCTCCGAGGAGTCAACACCTCTGACGCGCAAGCACAAGAAGAAGAAGACGAACAATAGTAAGAAAAAATAATGGCATCGCAAACTTTTCTACAGTCGCTTGTTGATCAATTCAACAAACATTCTAAATCTACAATACTACCGACTAAGAAATGTTCAGAATTGAAAGAAGAAAAACATTACATTATTCACACTATTAAGAAGATGGAAACATCAGTTGGAGACGCCATCAATTGCACATTGAGTGAAGCACCCTACACACCTGGTGATGAACCGAAATTTCAAGTATTTCTTCCCAAACGCTTCGTTCAACTGCTGCAGAATGAAGATTTACGACTGATTCACCCCGGCGCACTCTATTTGGCATCCCACGGTCCTAGTGGAACCAACTCTACTGAACTTACACTTCATGTTATGCCTACTAGCAACTAGTCTGTAGTTTATATATACTGTTGTACATGTGTGTAACTGATTTTAAATAAATAAAAAATAAAAATGAAAAAAAATAATAAGAAAAGGCAACATATCGATAGTGTTTCTGCACTATCGATATGTTGCTTTTTTTAAAAACACGTTTGGATGACCTTGACCTAGTTTCGAGGGTATATAAAGGCCGTAATTTTCTTGAGGATCTCATCAGTCTACGACTACCTTTCGTGCTGTACACATCTCTGTTGGCTCTCCAGTTATTACGAATAACAACATGTCTCTTAAGGTTAAGTGTGCATCATATGATACCACCACCATTACAACTTTTGAAGAACTCGACGATTTTATTAATGAACTGCGAGTGTTACTTGCCGGTGGTTATCGTTTAAATATTGATGTTTACGCTAACAACATGAGGATGTTTCCTAAACAGAAGTTCTGCAACGAAGAAGTATTCGTTTCCACACAACCTTCAACTACAACACCATCTACTCAAAGTAATGTTAAGTTCCAGAAATATTACTAATGTTAAATAATATCAAGTGGTCGCTGTAGCATCTATAAAAGGACCGTGTAACCTAACAGAATCATCATTTGCTCTCCAACTGACGCAGCGAAAACAACTACTAATACCATGTTGTACAGAATGATGATTGAATTCAATGGAAAAATCTACGGAAAAGACTATCAAAGTGTAGAACAAATGACGTCCGATCTTCAAGTATTGACTAAAGAGGGATTCCAACCAAAATTAATTCTAAAATTTCCTGAAGTACATCCACTCTCCACTGAAGATCTCATCGCCATGGCTAAAGAAGAAAAAGAAAAATACAAACAAGATGTAAAGAAAGAAAAAGAAAATGAAAACTCAGTATCTTAAATAAATACATCTTACACTTGTAAGATGATCTTTTTTAAAACTCCATTTGGATGACCTTGAGATTACCCCCACCACTTTTCCTAGTCTATAAAACACGCTATCCTACACTATACAACTTCATTTCTTGCCAACACTTAGAAGCGCCAACATGGAAGAGAAGAAAAACGAGGACGCACCGCGCTACTGTTGTGAACAAAAATGCACCGATTTAGGAAGATGGATGGTAGACGGATTAGCTTGTACAAAGTGTGAATTCTTCGGATCCTGTTACTGCAAATGCAAGACAAAGCAACTACCACCACCGGAATTGCGAACCATCAAAATTTATAAATCACGATACTTCCACACTTGCTGTCCCCAGAGGTGTATCAAATTTCATCCGGAAAAACTTGTCAATTGTCGAGAGTGCAATGCATATTATAAAGACCACTTTTGTACATGCATCATAAGTGCGTGCAAGTACAGATCAGATTGGTCTACTGATCCTGTTGAAGCTTCAGATGTATAGCTGTAGTCACTGAATGCAGCCCTTTTTTAAAACTCCATTTGATTGATCTTGAGATTACCCCCACCACTTATTTTTTACAACATATATTCTACGGATCATTCGATACGCTTCTCATTCTTATTTCATTACTCGCACTGAGAACAACATGGATGATAAATTCATTTCCTTTCAACATTTAATTACCGACAGAGAAGAGATGGAAGAACTATTCCAAAACTTACTCACACTCATTGATAACTATCCTTTAAGATGGATCAACATCACAGTGCAATACGTCAATCCTACCAAAATATTTTCATCCTCATCATCATCTTCTGCCACCTCCATGTCTTCATCGTCGCAAAGTGCAGAGGAAGAGGAACAGACAACTAATGGTGTTAAAATTGTTAAATTAAACGACGAGGAACAAGAAATGCAAGCTCTGGTTAAATATAAATTTAATATTTAATTTACAAACATTATTAGTATTCCTAACTTAAAAATACAACTAATGGTTATCTTAGTACACCTCCTACTACCTACCCGAACGGCGTTTTGCTGCGAAATGCGCTGGCCAACGATTCGCATGGGGGTATATCACCCTTCCCCCACCACGCCACCACCCCTCCACTTCCCCCACCACGCCACCACCCCTCCACTTCCCCCTCCACCGCCCTTGCCCGCATATAAGCGAGCCGCTGACTGACGCTCGCCATTTGTTTCCCGACTCCCGTACGATGAACAACGATCCGCTAGCACTAATGAAATCTACTTTTGTAATTAGAACAAGACATGATTTAAAAGATATAATGGAAACTTTAGAAGATATTATAGACAAATTCCACTGCATCACTATGAATTTGGAACTTGCTTACGGTTGTCCAACATGCGATAGAGTTGAGACTGAAGATGAAGATAGTTTGCTAAAACTCACTCCTGCATCCTCCAAAACTACACCGACAGCTGACGACGACGTTTGATCGGACACACAACTGTTTTTTTTAACCCCCCACCACTTTCCAGTAAATATGCTCTGTCCTCATCTTCGTTTCTCATTTCATCGCCAACTTTCCGACCGTCAACACCGCTCCCGTTTCACCTACAGAAATTAAAACAAGCACACAAACATGATGGATGATTTTTCACTTAAAACACAATTGGAAGAGGACAGACTCAAACTAGAGATCAACAGGCTGCAATTGGAAACGGAAAATCAACAAGGGATGGTTCGCCTGCTGCAACTGTTCAAATGCGTACTGTGCATGTTGTGCGTCTACCTTCTCTTCGCCACCACCTTCGGCGTCTACCACTCCCTCACCAGTGGACGGCACTCCAACACCTCTCTGCACAAGAACACGACTTTGATTTAATTTTAAAAATAAACTAAAACCTCCCGCGGCCCGGCGCCGCCCCTCCCAAAACCCCCACCGAGCCCCTGCGGCTCCCACTTTTTTAAAACCCCCTCCGGATGACCTTGACCCACTTCCCAAACCCATCCATCACTGTCACCCCCACCCCACACTTCCAACCCCACACCTGCCACTTCCAACCGCTGACCTTGAACTAGGCCAGGAGTGGCCAAAAGACACTACTGATGAGTAATTATATTTATTTTATTTTTATTTTATCTAGTCTTTCAACGGTACACAAACATTTACAATCATATTCATAATTTAAACAATATCAAGTGCAAAATAAAAATAGTCTAATAAAAAGTAAATACAAAATAATGAACAAGACATTCAAGATTGGCTATTAAATTTTCTAAGGCAAAAAATGTTTTGAACCATCTTGAAACGGAAGGCAATAAACAAAAAGCTATCTGGGTTAATGAGACTATCCCAAGCAAGAGTGCCAGGCCTTTCAAACAGATAACTGTTGAAAATGATTTCGTTAATCTTGTTTGTGATCCCAAGAGGTTGTTGATTCATTTAATACTTTCGTCTCAAGTATTTACTCAAAACTTTATGGATCAAAAGTCCCCGATGCATTGTCTAACTGTCAGACAATAGTGAGGGAGCTAACTTAAAAGGTTAGCTCCCTCACTTTTCTTATACCCAACGGATATGTGAGAAGTCTTCAATATTATACAATCCCTCAAAACAAGTGACTCTTCTGGACCCGATGGAATTTCATTAAGAATTCTAAAAAGGTTGTTGAGTTCATTGATCATCCGCTATGTCACCTAATTAATGTTTCTCTTGAAAAAGGAGGTTTGCCAGAATGTCTGAAATCATGTATAGTAAAACCATTATTTAAGAAAGGAAATGCCTTAAAAAAATTACAACTATAGGCCAATTTCTATTACATCCACTTTTTCTAAGATCCTTGAAAAGATCTTTCTTAACCGCCTTTACTCTTTTTTGTCTTCTCATTATGCCCTCTTTTCAAAACAGTTTGGCTTTAGGAAAAACATTCGATGCCTTATATAGTTTCATTCACAGTATTTCTACAACCTTGGATGATCATAAACACTAATTTGGGATATTTTTTTGCCTTAGTAAGGCATTCGTCATGGTGAATCAAATGTTGTTATACTGGAAAAATTGAAATATTTTGAAATTAGGGGCAAAGCTTTCAATTGGACCTCGTCTTTTCTTCAAGGAAGAAAACAAGAGGTTGAAATATCTTTTATGAATGAAAATTGTTTCTTATGTAATAAAAAATTAGAACCGATTGTCGTCACTGCTGGAATTCTTCAAGGCACGGTTCTTGGACCTATCCTTTGTCTTCTTTTTGCTAATGATATGCCATAAAATATCCCCTTCTCAAATCTTTGCTTATTTGCAGATGACACCTCTTTGAGTGTTACTGACGAATCTCATGAGAATCTGGAACTAAAAACTTCTCCAGTGCAGTCTTCTGCTACATTGGTAACAGGAAAATAACCTAATCGTCAATACAGGAAAAACCAACTTTATAGACTTCCGCCTACGAAATTCTGATGATAGGCTAAGTCAATCATTCCAGTTGGTGAGTATGATATATAATCCTGTTCCTCTACGAATTTCTTAGGTATTATCATTGATTCACGTCTAAGCTTTGTGGAGCATATCAATAAAGTATCAAATAATATTAATAGCGCCATATTTGTTCTTAGAAGATTAACAGATTGGTCAAGTAGGGAAATTCTAATGACTGCTTATTACTCGTGTCTTTATCAACATACATATGTGCTACGGTGTGGAAATATGGGGATCAGAAAAAGTCAAAGTCAGAAAGATCTTTTCTCTTCAGAAAAAAGCTTAGAGGCTATTTTTTTTTAATACCTATGCAAGAAGCCTGTATGGGTATAGTTTTATCAGTGGCGGATCTAGGAGGGGGGGGGCGCCGCGCCGGTGCGTGACGGGTGCAGGCCCGGGTGGGGCGCCGGCAAAGCAGGGCATGTTTTTTCGATATTTTTCAGTGTAAACTATTTAGTGTCTGCTATTCATATAGCATATGATACTGTGAAATAAAAACATCACCCGTGAAAATATTTGTTTTATTATGATATTGTCCTTTTCTGGTAATTCAACTAGACGACACTGTCATTTTAGCGTCTCAATTAGTACCCCCTCTCTGTAATTGGGACACTAATTATGCAGCTTCCAGAGTCCCTCCTTGTGTGTATGCCGAATCTTCGTATGATAACGTTGCGTATTATAGGCGAGGAGTGGGAGTGACGTTTTCCATCCCATCCTCAAGTTTAAGGGCCTTTTTAATCGCGTTGAGCGACGAGCTTCAACCGTTGTAAGATACCTTGGAAGACTCTCAACGGGCGAACGTCGGGTGCCGGGTATAAATGCTCCTTTTTAGTGCAATGTATTTATTTTATGCTCCTCGAAAGACGAGATGTATTAAAGGATCTGAGTTGGTGTGGTGGAGGAGAAGGGGAATCGAAATTACTTGATGTTGTATTGCCCGCGCAAACTTTTCCTGTCCCAACACGAAATCAAGAACAACAGACAGTGCAGAGCAAAACACAATGCTGTATATGTATTTCTGATAAACCCTTTGTCATGACTACATATTGATTCAAACGAGATCACTTAATTATTAAGATTTATATAGTACATAAAGTAGTTCTAAAGAAGGTCATGTCTGAAAAACAATCCTGGTTGGTATTGTAGAAAACGAAAATCTGATTTGAAAATACGACGAAAACGAAACGCAGTCTAAATTGACGTCCAAGTTTTTATCAAAGCCAGAACCGTGTAGATTTGAAAGTGGAGAATATCAATTGGAGGTAAAATTCATTAAAATAATAACGTTTTACAGGATTACTATATCAAATAGCAATCATAAATTTTGCAAAAATAGGCTACTTAAAAACTAATTATAGTATATATCGGCACTCGATCCCTGTTGGCAAAACATATTACATTATAATACTCTAATACGAGGAAGGTATATTTGTATGTTAATATAACTGTGTGTATGTAGGCTACACACGGATGTCTTAAAAGGCTTCAACGATTTTCTTCAAACTTTTCAAATAAATCAATTCTGGGATAAAAATGATAGGGCCTATTATGATCAAATTTTACAAAAATACAGGTATATATTTTTTATCAAAAATACAGGTATCTATGCCAGGACATAAGTAAGCTACTTTTTAATGTTATTTTGAACTGTAGTATTTAAGATAACATAAATTGAAAGAAGACTATATACTGTGCATTGTGTAAAATTTCACGTTTCTAAGTCTTATGGTTTTTTGTTCTACTTCATATTAAAATTAGCCATGATATCATCAATGATGGCGGTGAACGCATCTCCGCCCGCGGCCTGACACCGGACCTGCTACAAAAGTAGGCCTACTTAGCCAAGTTTACAAAGCGCTGCGGTGGTTAGGTTGTGTATGTTATTGATTTATAGGTCAGAAATACTTGCACTAACTCAAAACAAATCATACGGTAGCGATGCGTAACACCGTAGTATATAGACAGCTATAACTAACCCAGCGTCGCGGCCTCGGGCGGAGATGAGTTCGACGGGATAATTGGTGGCATGGCTGACATTAAGCAAGCCCAACTCAAAAACCGTAAAACTTAGAATCGTGTGATGTTCACATGATGTGCAGTAAATAGTCTTCTTTCAATAGATGTGTTTTTAATATCGCAGTTCAAATAACATAAAAAATTAGTTGGCTTAGTATGTATAACCACAGAAAAAGGAAACGTATATCGTTTCCTTTTTCTGTGGTATGACAGACAAGTACGTTCTTTCGTTATAATTAGGTCAGCTGACTCAACTGTAAAAGTACAGACCAAGTGTCCAAGTTAAGGGTGCGCTGGTGCGCTCTACCTCGGCGTCAAGATCGTCGAGCGAGACTGTTAACTGCCGCTATACGCGGAATCTCACATTTTGGAAAATATATGACGGATGATTATAGCCTAAATTTTGTTACTTTAATGCTTTTTTTGGTTTCAGTGTGAAATCGATCGGTGGCCTAATAACGATGTTTTTGAAATTTCAGACCTTTCGCATCTCCCTTCATGCGTCGTTATCTATAAACTTTTTACCAATCTTATTGCAGATTCTTGTTCTTAAGATTATATTGTACTCACGTATCGTCTTATTTTTTCTCAAGAAATTGTTTTTAAAACTTAGTACAAAAACGCTTATTTCAACATTATTAGCAAGCACCCTGCTTAGTAATTTAAATTAATATCGAAATTTTAAGACGATAGCGGAGTACAAAATTATATTACGAAAAGAATGACACCAAAATATTTTAAATCGTTTTACAACTGGGGCGACAACACGGAGATTCTAAACCCTTGCATTCGCGGGCGGCAGATGGGTAGAGCGCACCCTTAACATGAGGTTTTGCATTTTAGCCTTAATTACCAAATGGTACTATAATTAAAACAATCTATGTTTTTTTTTTAATTGTACTTTATATGAATATTTAGATAAATAAAATTAAAGTGAAGGATAATACAACCAAGCACTTTGTAGAACTGCAATTTAATTTAAAACCAAAGAAATAGTAACAATGATTAAATCATCTGTTAACCAAAGAATTAGAATCCACGTGTTACAGATTCAACATCTGATTCGACAAATAAACCAGAGTGCAGCATCCACACCATTAAAATAGTCTGAAAGGCTGAGTCTCATCACTCGGTTCCGACGCACGAGTTTTCTTATTATATACTGGAAATTTTTTGTTCAATTAAATGTACCGTTTCCGTGTCTCTATTTAGTTTTAATGTGACGACAACTTCACTATTGAAGGATTAATGTAATTGTAACTTTAAACACTTAATAATGAGTCAAAAAGACCCGAAACCATTGTAGTGAAACTACCTACCCTTCGGATCACTAGACAGAGCAGAGATATTGTAAACCACTCTTTTGCTACAAGTACGTGATCCAGAGAATCCATAATGGTACTGTATTAATAAAATTTTAACATATTAACCTATCAACCTATTTCCGATTTAGCCTAGTCTATAATATTTAAAAGTGTTAATACGAGACTGTACCATTTCAAGACGACATAAAGATTATGAAAATCTAGGTAGCAACCGTGATAAGCCTACGAAAACTAACTGAAGTGTTTAAGGTTAGTGTATGCATTGTACTTCACGATGTAAAATAATTCTCAAATATTAATAATAATAAGAGCAATGAAAGTTGATACATTGGCAAAACTGTTGTTTGTACAATAAAAATTGAGTTGCGATTTAGTATTGTTTCCCACAACGATGAGTGAAGAAATGATCTAAAACTGCCATTTTGGACACTTAAATTTCAAAAATTTCTCGGAGGAGGGCCCCCGAAAACCCCGCCGATTCCATACCCCCCAGACCCCCCGGTTAGCCCCCCTCCCTTGTTACTGTCCTAGATCCGACACTGATTTTCATCTAACAACATTCTCACTTTTCCTTGTATTTATATATTAGAATGCATCAACTTTTTCTTGACGCTTTTCAAGGTCGGAACCATTTCTTGATAGCTGACCCGACCGTAGCGGTAGGTGGCATATGAATCTTCCTCGGAAGCAGTGGACTATACTCAATCGTTTCCGCACTGGAGTGGGAAGATGTAATTATTGGAAGTACAAATGGGGAATGACACAAGACCAGTCATGCGTCTGCAAAGCGGAGTTCAAACTATGGAACACATGGTCTAAATTGCTATATAAGGGACAAGAAAGGTGAAAAATAACTAAGTAATTAAAAAAGGTAAGTAATGATTTACAAAAACATATATATCTATCTATATCTCTACATACTTAATAGGCAACTTAGTTTTTTGTACAAGGAACTCCTAGCTCCTATAGTTTTCAATCGATTTTAATGATTTTAGTGTCTAGTATAGAGCTCTGGAGTCGGGGTGAAGTTGTTTCTAAAGTAAATTGGTAAATATCCACTTAAAAATAAGTGTCCTACAAGTCCTTAAAGTTCGTAATATTCCCATTTGATTAACATTGGTAAGGAAAGTGATTGATTTTCAAGCAAACAGCTGTAAAGTGTAAACATCGGACATCAGCGAAATTACTTTCAACCTTTTCGCACGAAAGAGGTTATGTTTAACCAAAAGGAGTGTACCTACATTGTTAACGAATTGCACGTGGAAAATATTTAAAACAAAGATGTGGGTTTTTCACAAACTGTAGAATCAACTGAGTGGTCTCAAATTAAAGGTTTTGGCCGATGGCAGAAGTGACTAGAGAAAAATAAGAGCGTGTCCAAAAAGCTATGAGGAAATGATAAATAACGTAAATAAACGACCTATAGAGGAAAAGTATGGAAATAAAGAATACCACATTAACATCAAAACGTCTGTTTTACTTAAATTTTAAAACGATAACTATGACGCCAATGATTGAAGACAACCTTTAAATTAATGTCCATCACTGAAAATAGCACTGAAAATAGCCTTGCCTACTAACTTTAGGTGTCGCTATTGATAAGAAAACCTGCTAGAAGCGCCACTGTTTCTTCAACTTATAAATTAATTGATTATTTACATCGATGATAGGCTAATCGAGAAAATTGAATAGTTTAATCCATATAGTGTAAACTGTGCTGAATTATACCGGGTGTCCCAGACCACCCATACACCCCTTTTAAAATCTACAGAATTAATTTTTCACAAAAACAAATCGTTTCGTTATACAAGTTGCGCTCCATCCATTGATGATAATTTCAATGTACAGGGTGTACCAGAAGTAACCTATCCAGACCGGAAGTCATTTACGAACCCCACTTTTTGGTATTTTTAGATTCTAGTCATAATTTTAAGACTACTTTACAATTTCATGTGTACCCGTAATCCTAACGGTTTGGGAGATAATGGTGGTGGAAGTTTAGTTTTTTCCCAATAAGAATAACATAGAGAAAACTTTCTCTGTGTTATTGGTATGGATAGGTTACTTGTAGTACACTCTGTACATTGAAAATATCATCAATGGATAGAGCGCAACTTGTTTCCCTATAATCGCACAATTGTTTTGTGAATAATAATTGTGTAGGGCCTAGATTTTAAAAGGGGTGCATGTACGGGTGGTCTGGGACACCCGGTATATTGAAAGAGTTTAATTGTGACATTGGTGCTGGTTGCCGGACATGTTATCCATCTCACTTCTATCATAATGGTTATATTAATAAATTATTTTCTCTCTCAAATTATGGTTCGATGGATTTTTCTTCTTAAAACTTATGCGTTCACTTCAAGATTCGGAGGTAAGTGGTTGAGGAGAATGATTTCGCAAAACATTAAAATTAAAAATTATTTCTTACATGGAAGTATTACCCATAAAGATCATATAGATTCATATCCATGTAGATTTGGATATGAATCCATATCTGGCAATATAAGACACCCAGATCTCGTTATATCTGGATAGCAATCCAGATATGACACCCAGATCTGGTCCCAAATCTGGCCAGATATAACCAGATATACTCATATATAACCAGATCTGGCTAGATATTAAATTTATATCTGGCCAGATCTGGAATAATCAGACTTTTACATAACACTGCCTCCGAACTGACTACGGGCCCAATTCAACAGTCCTTTTACGATCCTAGCAGAAAACGGGCCCAATTCGACATCATCCGTATACTAGTTATTGCATTAATTCACTGTATTTCTTGGTCAAGCACAAGGACACTTTAGTTTGTTTAACTGATTATGCCAAATTAAGCCGTCTATATTAAAAGCAAATCAAAGTCATTTATTACTTTTGTAATGTAGATTTCTATATCTCTTTCTATTGCCAAAGAAAGCCCCAGGAACACAACCTTTCATGGCCAATGGTGTTTCTACAATAAACTGAAAAAAATAAAACTTCATGATAAAAATACAATCAACACTTATTCACTTGACGTTGTTGTCTGGCTTCCAGACCCGCGCTTGCGCCTTATGAATTATTATACATAAACTGATACTGCTATCTGCCGCTAAGTTGGGCACCTGACACATTGGCGCTCCTTCTGTAGCGGGAGCACTGATGGCGATAAGCTATAGTTATAATGCTAAACAACTCAACAGACCTGAGATGGGGCCTCCTGCCAAAGATGACGATTGCAGAATGAGCCGATTGACGAGTTTAATGTAAATAATTTAAAGTTACATTTAGGGCCATCCATAAATTACGTCATCGCTTTTGGGCCATTTTTAGACCCTCCCCCCAAATTCATACTACCATCACAATTTGTCTGACCCCCCCCCCCCCCCTCAGAAAGAAGACGTCCTTTTGAACAGACGTCTGTTTTAAGTAAAAATAATGCTTTTCGTGACAGGTACTTAAGTTCTATTCTTTATGGATTTATTAAGAATATAAATTAACTTTTGAACCCCATTTTGGTGGTAGTTTGTTGAAAGAACTATTCAAACCAGATATATTATTTACAAACCAATGTAGTACCACATTATTTATAGGATCGGAAATTGTTGAAAAATACGACGTATTTCAATACCCCCTCGTCGTATTAAAATAAACTATAAAACAACGAATAAAAATAGTCTAATGAATGTATTTTCTTAGATAATTATTTTATAATTGTTGAATTGTGTGCCAATTTATCATTGTTTTACTGTCAAAATTTGATATAAAACATCATTTTTAATTTGACGTCATATCAAAGCCGACACCCACCCCCCTTGCACATCACCCTAACATTTTCAATCTGGACGCCCCTCTATTTTCAGATTACATAAGTTATGGTCGGCAGAGGTGCCCACCCCCCCCCCCCCCTTTGGACCAAGATTCACCCCCTCCCCCCACCAAACCACGACCCCCCCCCCCCCCGGCTATAAAATTTGTAACCCCCCTCCCCGGAAAAAATGCCCTGTTCTAAATACATATTCTTGTGTAACTTTCTATATTTCTTTTATTAAGAAATTTATTTAAATGTAGGCTTGGCTGTTTAATGTTATTAGTTGAGCAATCTTTAAAAAATAATAAATAAAACCTGCAAAAGTGGTTAGACTGTAGGCTTTGGAGTAAAATTTAAAACTTTATAGGCCTATATCTTAGTAAGTTATACAATTGAAACGCTATTTCTCAGTAACTGCTAAACCAATTTTCATGATTTACGTATCAATTACTAAGCAATATTTATTGTCGTCAAGCATTACAAACATGTACTGGACATCGTCGTAATCCTTGCCTTGGAGTAAAATTTAAAACTTTATAGGCCTATATCTTAATAAGTTATACAATTGAAACGCAATTTCTTAGTAACTGCTAAACCAATTTTCATGATTTACGTATCAATTACTAAGCAATAAGCAATATTTATTGTCGTCAAGCATTACAAACATGCACTGGACATCGTCGTAATCCTTAATTCTAATTAACCTACAGTTTGCAAACCATGCAAAATTCAAAAGAAACGCACATGCTAAGGAGCATGATGAGTATATTTGCAGCATTTCCTTTCAATACACGACTATCCTCATCAGGGTTAGCCTACGGTCCTATATCTCTTTAAAGTCTCGAGCCAATGCAATTACGGAAGATTAAGATTAAAAATAAAATAATTATCAACATTATACACATTAACCTACCTTTTCACTGGTTTAGCCTAATACGGGTAAATTCTTATGTTTTAAAAGTGAAATGTTCGGGGGTCATCGTTTGTCTTTGACAACGTGAAGGAAGGCACGGCGTCTAGACTATCTTCAGGGGTGTCATGGTGCCGGAACGCCGTTCCGGCACTGGTTTTGGCCGGAAGGAAGTGGAGATTTAATGAAATTTGGTATAACAAATTTAATTGTAAATAAAGAAATATTTTCAAAGCAACAAGATTACAAGTTAACTAACGATATAGCGTTCACCGACTGCCGAGTACACGGATAGGAATACAGGTTACGCGGTCCAACACCAATTATGTTCTCTTTGGTAACAGCGCTCATAGCGGCTGATCAAGTACATTAGCTCTTATTTGGTAACAACTACATCAAACTACAGTGATATGAATGCCTGCCGCCAAAGACAGTATGCCTGCCGCTATCATCAGTATGGACAGTTGTTTGATGAGAAGTGACGAGAACTGTATCGAATTTTGACTGAAAATATATGTCATAGCCTCTAAAGTGACCTAGATTAGCTGAATGCATTCGGGAAATAATGCACGATCGCTTTGCGCAGAGTAAGAACGTCCAAAAGATGTTTGTTCATATGAATTTATGTAAATCAGAAAAACTAGGAACATCCTAAATCTTTCAATTTGCTTACAACACCCACGTTGGCTTTTAAAATATGGGCAATGTTTTCGAAATAGCTATATTTTACTTTATTATGTATTTTTCTTCCAGAGGTTTAGATATTGTATAAACGTACTCTGTTGAGTTTCCTTCCTCGTTGTACTTTGCCTATTCTTGTTGGATTATTTATTACGCTTGCTCTGTGTCTAGTCAGGCCTTCTAGCCTATTAATACATCGCCCTGTAAGTTTTATGAAATAGGTATAGGATTTAAATAGTTAACCAAATGTAAAGCACAAATAGTTTAGTTGTAAATAAATAATTGATTGTAATCATGAGCGATTCTAACACTGGTGATACCGCTTCATTGTTGGCATCTGCCGCTTTTGCAACAGGCCTAGCCTACTGCGGCTACGTACGCCTGCCAAAAATAGTTTTTGAGTTCGGCTTTGAATTTCCTTTTAATCAAGTTAAAGTTAGCAGACAGCGTAAAAAATAAACTAAAAAACCTCGTCAAAAATTAAAAACACGAAATTGGGCAATTTAACATAAAATCATAACATAAACAATTCTGTATGTGTAGTTGGGGGGTTTGAGGGGGGGTAGCGGGGCTTTGGGACGCTCTACCTCAAATCTGGGCCTGGTGTATCGTTCCGCCACTGCAAAAATTGCCATGACACCACTGACTATCTTTATAATTTTCTTGTTGTGGATGGTTTTAAAACGATCTTATTTAATACATTTTCAGCTTTTAGAACAATATTCAATAATTGTCTGGTTTTGAATCATTGAACAACAACCTAGAAACCTTAAATAGGCCTAACTTACAAACTAAACGTTTTGAAGTTGAGGTTATCGCACACGTACAACAGTCAGATTTCTGTATCGTGAAATTTCACTGACCAAGGCTATGAAAAACGTTACTTTCCGGACGAAATTTCAACCGCTTAATGTGTCTGTTTTTTGTGTTGTTTCATAAAATAAAAACATATATGAGCAAGTGAGTCAACACTTTGGCACCGACTTCTGCCGCTCCAGCGAACGACATAGCGCGCGTCATTTGCATCTCGCCCGTTTCCATAGCAACCATAGGCTTCTAGATTTCGCCAACCTTAGAGAAATGACTACAGATAGTCACTGTGTTCGTTGACCAACAGTTTGGGAAAATTGATGGTAAATCCTATTCTATACAGTTTTTGACGGTCAAAAATGACTTGTGTATTTAAAAAAAATTTAGTTTTAATACTCGTTTTAAAAGTATTCTTCAAAAAATCACCCCCCCCCATCTCGGACAAAATACCACATTTTCGACCCCCCCCCCCTCAAAAAAAATTTCAACGACGCAGTCTGCGTCGTAACCCCCCCCCCCCTGTGGGCATCCCTGATGGTCGGCCCAAAATTCAGAAGTTTATAATTGTGATATCAAAATATTTCACCACATTACATAATCTAACATTTTAATTCTAATTTTAAAAAATTACCTAATTTTTGGGGGACAACTGCCCCCTTGTCCCTCCCCCAATGACGCCTATGTTGGTGTCTAGATACAAATATTCTTATCGAGTGAACCAACGTATACAAACAGATAAGTCAAATGGGCCATTGTTTAAATTAAGATATTTTCTGAAAACTGTCATTGTAGCCTACACATTTATTTCCCGAAAGAATAAAATGTTAAAGTTTATTTAAATTTTCTCCGTAACCAGTTTAACTCATGCATGGGCGGAGTTTACCTCTGATTGCTGGGGGGCCACAGGGGTCAGTGATAAAGGACATTTTTAAAAACCATCCTCTACATTCTGGTTACACGCAGCCGTCTTTAACTAAGCCGCGGTGTTCGAAGTTTGAAGTAAGCAATTATGGTGGATAGCTCAATCTCTTACAAGTATTTTGGGGATATCAATACAGTCATGACTCTCGGTCAGTTTTTATGTAACCCATGAGTTTTTATGGGACTTCACTAGCACTCCCGTTATCTAGACTTCCAATATATTACCTGTTAGAACTGTTTTAATGATTTATTAACTAAAAGATTTTCCATACAGTACATGCAAGACATTTTTATTAAAAGATATTACATACAGGGTGTCTTTAAAGTACGTCACCAAACTTTATAATTGGGTTAATTGGGTAACATGGTTAATTGGGTCAAAATAAGCAAAAAAGTTCATATAAAGGTATATCCTAAAATGCATATTTACCTAGATATCCGCTATACTATTTTTACACTTACTAACCAATGTCCATAAAAATTCTACATTTAGTTTCACTATGTGTATTTTCAAATAAGTTACTTAGCGGTAATTTTAAAACTTCAATCTCAAATATATTAAAACTGGTATAGGTTATAAAATTGTACAAAAGACAACAAACTCTAAAATTTAATTATTTAACCAATAATAGACCCTTCCAAGGTCGTAAGTATCAGACAACATTTAATGGAGTTATTGCGATTTTTGTATTAAAATAACCATAATTCACAAAATATAATACAAAATCAATGTAGGCCTATCTCGGCTAAAAAATCACAATAACCCCGTTATTTGTCCTCAGATCCTTATACGAACTTGATATCATTGGTTAGATAATTAAATGTTAAAATTTTTGTCCAATGTACATTTTTTATAAAACTTACCAGATTTAATATATTTGGGTTTTAAAATTTAAAATGTCTGCCATTATGAAAATATAAGAAAAAAATAGACATTGGTATTAAAGGTCCATTGAAGTTGCATCAACAACTGGCTGGGTAGCTGAGTGGTTATAGTGCTCGCCTTTGAATCCAAAGGTTGCCGGTTCAATCCTGAGAAAAGTTAGTAGCTTTTTAAGGTTTGATTCCGGACCCAGTTGCCATTTGTCATTGGGCTATTAATTAATGATCCTTTCTAACAACTGGTCGATGTTAGATAAGTTAAATAGTAACAAGACTGGGGTTTGGACCGTTCCCCGTCAAAACGTTAAAAAATGCCACTGGCGTAGATAGACACAAAATAAAATTAAAATAAAAATAAACAACAATCCGTCACTGAAATAAAAATTCTTAAGTGGGAGTAAATTCTTAACTTTTTCTTAAGTGGGAAATTCTTAAGTTCAAAATGGTGGATATCTAGGTAAATATATTTCAAGATAAGCCTATACCTTAATTTGTACTAATTTGATCCAATTAAAAATATTATGAAGCTTGGTGACGTACTTTAAAGATACCCTTATAGTAAAACCCGTTTTTATTTTGAACGGAACAGCAAGTAAAATGCTTTATTTAAAAGGCGAAGGAGTTGTCCTCCGCCATCATCTACAGAAAGACAAGACTAGGGACCTCTAGTCTTCCAGGCCGAACAATTATCAATCATGAGTACGGTGTTTCGTGACACTGATGATAAACTAACGCTCCTTTCACACATCACGGTTTTGCCCGTACGATTAAAAATCGCACGGCGGACATTCCAATAGAATCTTATGAGACCTTTCACACAGGCACGGCGACGGTTTTTAACCGGCTGCCATTGCTTGTACGGTTTTTAATCTCGCGGTTTTTCCCGCACGGCTAAAAACGTGATGTGTGAAAGGAGCGTAACTCTGCCAGTATAGTAGCCTACAGATGCATAAAAAGTCTAGTGACATACGGATGTATAGAAAATTTACAATAATTGCATATCATGTTAATTTTACATCTTTACTAATTCAAAGTGTAAATATACACATAAAGCTATTTTCAAGACACATTTAACCGTCGTAGCGGGGCGCGGCGCTTACCCATCTGAGTTTGACTGTCAGTTTTGCCAACTGTAGGGCCTAAGGTTATATTCCCTTAGCGATCTACGGAATATCCCTACTTAGTAGTTCGCGCAAGCAGTGTTTAATTAATCTATTATTATTATATTGTTGTTTAATTTACTTTCCAGTATCATACATGAACATACGTCGAAAATGTAAATACAGAAAATAGTGTTATTTTTTAGAGTAAGTTAAAGTGAGATAAAACTTTGAGTGTTAGCTGAATGCATAATTATTTAGGTCCTAAACTTTGCTTTTTTCACATCAATTTTTTTTAACTGGGGGGGCCCGGCCCCCCAGGCCCCCCCCCGAAACTCCACCCATGAACTCATGGTTAAAAACAATTATTTTTTTTAATAATAAGAAGTTAAATTTATCAGAGTTTTTTTAACTTTCATGAAGTTGAGTAGTTTTACCTTTAACTTCAAGAATTTAAACACTCGTATAAATGTTCATCATTTATATTAAAAAAAAATTAAACTCATTTTGATACAATTTTGTAATAATTTTAAAATTATTTTAATATAAGTTGACTACTGCTTTAACATATGTTAAAGTTATTATAAAATTTAAAACCAATTTTAAAATTAATATAAACTTATATTAAAATTATTTTAAAACAAGTTTGTACCATAATAATTTTAAAATTATTTTAATATAAGTAGATAAAAATAATATAAAAATTATTTCAATATAAGTTTATAATAACTTAAAAATATTTGGAAGCTAAAAATTATTTTATAGTTATTATAAACTTATATTAAAATAATTTTAACATAAATTTTATCAGCTTATATAAAAATAATTTTAAAATTATTTTAATATAAGTTGAATATTTTGCTTTAAAATTATTGTAAACTTGTTTTAAAATAATTTGAATATAATTTTTATCGACATAGGCTATATTAAAATAATTTTAAAATTATTACAAACTTATATTATCATAATTTTAAAATTATTACAAACATAATTTTAATATAAAACATATTATAAACTTTTCAAGAACTTCTTTTAGACTCATTTTTATGTTTCTTGGGTTTAGAGTAATTGTCCAGCAGGTTGAAATAAATTGATTTATTTTAGGGTTCCGAACGGTAATTTAGTGCGAATTCCAAACAAATTACAGGATACAACCGGGGTTTTCAGGGGAGATAGCAGAGAAATAAGCAAACATAGTTGGCAACACTGACTGTGAATCATTCATTATTGCACTTCCGCCATTTGTATTGAATCGATAGTGACGGTTAGCAAAAGTAGTGTTCTTTAGTGTTCTTCATTAAGTTTAATTTTAATCCTCAATTTTTCAGAAGAATACGGTAAGAAATTAATTTGAATAGCACAATTATTATTGCTAGTTGTTAATTTATTTAGATCGAGACTCCCGAAGGTAAATGCGTTCCTAAGCTGGTTGTCTACATTTCATTACATGTCTACATTAATGCCATTTCATGTCTACATTACAGTTATCTTAATCAAATAAAGAGTTCCCATACATAAACTTAAATTTATATTAGCCTTTTTACAAGGTAATGTAAGTTTGTTACTTAGTTATCATAACACTCAAGTGGTTACCATTCTGCAAATAAATAACTTAGCTTAAAATTTATTGAGTCCAATCTACCGCCGGTAGGTACATGTCGTTCCCCGTCTCGCAGTGTTTTTTATGTTTTTTAAAGTTTTTTTATGTCCGTGTTGTGTGTGCCGTGTAATGTGACGTCTGTAAAGAATTTTAATAATTTCAACGATCTTCAAATGAAGTGATAATTTTAACATGTATTATATTCTTGTACGGCCTGAAGATGACTCCATGGAGTTGAAACTATAGTTGGCCACACCGCAACCAAAGGTATATATTACACCTTTAAGTAACTTATAACAGTAATCCGGAGGCTAACTCACCTATCAAGATGAAAATAAAATTTAAATGACTCCAATAGGTCATCATGCCTTATATTATGCCGTGTTGGCTGTTCTCCCTATTATGCTATGACGGTTAAAATGAATTTAGACTAGATATAGAATTAATTGTTTGTCACTCAAAATATTAAGTTCGGTTAGAGTATTGGGTTTAAATAAAGATATCCATAGGTCTACCATCTATGACTAAAGGAAGAAAAGTCAGTTAGCTGTATATTGTAAAAATATCAGTTGAGTTGTACGGTGAATGGGCCTAAATCTTTGCTTGAGACCATAGACTGGATTATCTGTGCCAGGTATGTACTTCTAAAGCACTGAAGATGCAAACACATGTGTTGACAACAAAATGTTGCCAATTTTCCTGGCGTAGCTTAAATTAAAACGGCAAAAATACAAATTGCAGAAAAATTTGGGGTGTATGCAACTAAATTTTTTCCCACTCTTGATGGAAAAAGTCGGCAACAAAATGTTGCAGGCAAAATATTGCAGACTGAATTTCTGAAACTCCAGTGATAATGCAGCTTTAGTATATTAAAAAAAAGTAGACCCTAGGTTATTCTTATTTAAAAGTTAACTTGAATGTAATGATGGTTTATTGGCAAATGCCACACATTATACTGAATTCCAAGGTTTCAGCTAATGAGTAATAAGTCCTAGGTCTAACTTTCAAGAGGCCGTTCCTCAGCCTACCTAATCGTAGGATTTCTAGCAAGAAACCTAACACTACCTACTAGACTAAAGTTTGTTGGGTCCGTAGCTATTATCGATGTTCTTGAGGTTTTGTTTATCTTTCTTTTCGATGGGCTTAAGTTATCTATGCCTATTCAATGGTTCAGTTTTAAACTTCATTATTAGAGAAGCCAATGACATTTATTTGGTCATTCGGTTTGGTTTGGTATGGCTTAAAAGTTATTTGTCAGTTTCTTTTCTGCTATTTTTAATGCGAGTATCCATATTTTAACCATGAATGTTTTAAAATGTTGAGAATGCATTTAAGGAATCGGCTAGGCCTAATCATTATGTTATTTACAAGTTAGCTATATCCTTACATACTTTATATAAAGGCTATATAATTTTAACTTCATTTATATTATTGTATACCATAATTTATTTCATTTCATTAAGCCTACAGAGAATAAAGTATTGTATTATAGGCTATCTCTACTGCAAACATAGATAATAGCGATGGAGTCGGATTACGAAATTTCGCCCTATAGGCCTACTAAATCCTTTTACAATCAAATAAAAAATTTCTTAACCTTAGCGGAGACCTAAACTACTTTGATTGTTGATAGTCCTTTTCATAAACCAAATTAGGCTTTGTAGCCATAGGTATTGTTGATAGTCCTTTTCATAAACCAAATTAGGCTTTGTAGCTATATGTATAGACTTAGACAAATTCACGTAGGATATTATGCACTTTAGATATAAGGTTCACTACATAAGTTGACAAATGGCCCAAAACAGCTCAGATCTGTGGGGGGTAGAGGGGTTATTAAAAAAACAGTGGACTTGCATAGTACCTATTTTAAAATATGTATGCAGCACCTGATTGTCCAATACTTTAAAATGAATATTAGTACAGATTTATTCGTCAAGTTATGCCTATGTGGTAATATGTGGTGATTCTCGATACAAAACTATTCTTTTATCTTATTAAGTATTTTCCCCTTTAAATAAAATGCCTTGTTAACACGTTCGCGGCGGCGAGGTTTTTGCTCGAACCTCATCACCATCCTGAGTGTAAAAATTGTAAAACCCCCTGTAGCAGCAGCGCACAGTAAAAACCCACGTGGTCCCAAAATACATTGTACTATTGAGCAGTGCTGTGCAAAGCTTCTAGCTCAGATCCTGGCTTAAAAATAAATAATATTGTAAAGCAGTGCAGCTTGGGAGCGATCGCACCCATCAGGATGGCATTAGGGTTCCGCGTGGGAGCGATCGCTCCCATGCTGCCTCGAACGTGTTAAAGGCATGTATTGTTTTTAACACCAATATTTTGGTCGGCCCCAACTAAAATGTCGGACAAACTCTGCCAACAGTTTTTAATGTCGGTCGGTTCAAAATATTGGTGTGTGAGTGAATGCTCAAATCAAATCAAAATCATTTATTGCCGAGACATATAAACATGTATAGAATGTCGGCCTTAGTCAGTAACAAGACTACAAGATCGCGCCACAATCATCCTACACTCATCCCTCATTCATACTTGGCTTTAAACTACCTATTGAGTTAGGTCGCCATTTCAATAAAGGTATTAAAGGTATTAAAGCAACGTCCAATGATACAAATTATTTCTTATACTAACAAGATCATTAGCCTAATTTTTTTATAGAGAGGCCAAATAATCCACAAATTCTTGTACATCATAAACAGCAAAATTACATAACATGAAGACAATAGATTTTTTATTTAAACACTTAATATTAAGACTTTTAATACTACTTGGTAACAAATTGTACATTTTTTTACCAAATTCAAAAAAGCTGTTAATTGTAGTCACAAAGTTACACTGCTGGACTCTAAGAAATGTATGCTGCCTAGTGCCTAGTGGTCATGGACAGAACTAATTAGTAGGAAAATCATTTAAATTGGTCTTGATATACAATAAACAATCTAAAATGTATAATGAAACAACAGTTAAAATTTTAAGTTCTCTGAAATATGGTTTGCAATGAGTCCTACTACTAACATTAAACATTATTCTAATTGATATTTTTTGTAAAATTAAAAGTTTTCTTAAGCTACTTGAGTGACCCAAAACAATGATACAATATTTTAGATGACTGTGAATGTGGGCGAAATATACAGCTTTTAGTACATCTATGTTCACAAAGGACCTAAGTTTCCTCAACATAAAGATACTCCTTGACACTCTTACACATACCGAATCAATATGAGAATCCCATTTAATATTTGATTGGACACTTAAAACTAAAAAATTTACATTATCATTATGGCTACATTTAAAACCAAATTCTAAATTTTGAGTTTTATCCTCATTCAAACACAGAGAGTTGGCTGCAGTCCAATCTACAATTATAGAGTTCGATTCAAGATAACACTGATGTGCCATAACAGCATCATTACATTTAATCAGAAAGGCCACATCATCAGCATACATATAGGCACTTAAATTACAATTAACAATAGATGAAGGTAAATCGTTTACATACAAAACAAATAGAGTAAAAAAAAATAATCAAATTTATCATGTAGAGAACTTAAGCTAGGCTATACAAAAATAACCAGTTAACTTTACTAAGTAAGGTCAAAAAGTAACAAACATTAATATCATCAATAGGTCTAACCAATCTACAATCTCCAATGCAAACCTTTGGTTCACGATTACTCGGCAGATAAAAATCAGTGTGTGTGAAAGGGGCCTAACTCAAAAGACTGAGGGTATAGGTTGCAACAAGACAGTGTCACAATACTGTATAGTGAATGTTAGCTCTATAAGTAATTTTTTTTCTAACTGTGATCTCTGTAAATCCAACTACTACTACATTATGTTAAACTATACTTATCTCAAAGTAAAATCGTTGTCTGAAGTTAGACTGCATCATCGAAAGATGGTGCATAGGCCCTATGTATCTTCCATCTCGGTATTCTGCTACAGCTGTTTGAGTTTTCCATTTTGGTTTCAGTGTCTATTCTATTATTTTCAATTGCATCCCTTAAATAAAATATATATATATATATCTAGAAAAAACGTATATCTTTATTGCCGCACTGTTGCCCAACTTTCAGCTCTATAACGTTTTTATTATGGTATTATTAGGTACTCTAATTTTTGTTTTATGCGACAACATTTTTTAAAACTTAGTGTGTGGCATGCTGGGAACATTTAGTGTACTGCATTTAGTCTTTGTTGTGCTCATTCTTTTCTTTGTAACTGTGCAATCATCAGCATTACTCCTAAATATGTAAAGTTTTCTATAACTTGCAATTTGCGGTTTTCAATTTTTATTTGGGATTTATGGGCAATTTGAACAGCACTGTCAAATTACACCATATTTTTTTAAATCTATTATAAGCCATAATAAATTAAGTTAGGCCTACCTAGTAAAGCTATTATGAAATAATAATTTACGCTATAGTAAACAATAATGTCATTTTGCTAATTGCTACTATAATTTTGAGACATTCTATATTTTGGGTTATAATTGTTACATTAGCTGTGAAAACGATAGAATTAGGTAAAGGAGAATTGTTATCTATACTTATTCAATATGCTAAGGGTTTTCTTGTGTTAAGAACTCCTCCTATAATTCTCAACCGATTTTCAAGTTTTTGATGTCGTTGGAGCTTGGCCTGAAGTTGTTTCCGCCAAAAGTTGATGAGAATAATATAATATAAATCGTTACAAATATTAATGTTTGCATCATTGTTTGTATATGAAATTATAATTTTTTATAAATTTAAAAACGGATTAATTCAAACCGGTGCGGGTGTCCATTCTTATAATACCAGACATCGAAATCAACATAGACAGATAGATCATAGATTAGAAATTTCAGCGTCACTACCACAAAATCTTGGTCCAAAACTGAATAATAAACTGCCTTTGACGTTAAAAGAACCCCAAACTACAAAATCATTTTAAAATAATCTAAAAAAATTACCTATTGGAGAGGGTTTTTTACTCAGTTAATGAGTTTTTTGAAATCTAAAAAAAAAAAAAATGTTTTGTAATAATGATCGTTTTATTTTATTAAAAAAGATTTAATTTTGTGTTTTTTTTTGTTATTTTCAGGAACAATGTATGTTATGTTAAACAAATGACGTTTGTAATATAATTGTATATTGTCAACTACAAATAAAGAAATTGAATTTGAGAATCGGACTAAAAATAAGGGCGCTATTTACAAATAAAATTTGAAATTTTCTCATTAGAATAACATTGAGATTGGTTTGAGCATTTTAAACATCTTTTAACGTACAGCTGTAGTTTTTGGTGATCACTGATATTCACAATTTTGGATTGGTCGGATTTCGTTGCTTTTGAACTAAATGTAACTTTTGTATTGTATCAAAATAAATTGCTCGATGTCAAGCAACATGTGCACTAGTTTTATGTTAATAGACTGTCATATTTTTATTTTATATTACTATATGGTACATTACGTTTGCAGATGGCTGAGAAAAAGGGTCGTAGAAAAAAAACCCTAGAGATGTTTTTCCAGGATGAAAGAGATTTAGCTCAGATGGCCTTGGCCCAGTTCCAAGGAGAACATTTTGATGAATGTCTGCGGCAACTACAAAAAATACACGAAACAAGACCAAAGGATCTCAAAGTTATTCACAATAGGATTGTAGCCAAGTTCCACAAGAGAGAACTCAAGAATACCGACCAATTCAGCAATTCATTGAAACAAGTTGGAAATCAGGTAAACACATTGGTTTTGTAAATGACAAGGAGAAGCCTAATTAATAAAGTTGTACTATTAAGTCAGCAGTAATTAAAAATAAGTTAACATATTTTTTTGTGAAGAATTATATTATTTTAAAGTTACAGGTCGAACAATGTTACTTGCTGTCATTTGCTGACTTAACTCTGTGCATAAGTCATCAAATTCATTATTTGCAGTACGCTTAAAGGTTTTGCTAAAATCGCCCCACATCCAATTTCTGGCACTATGTCTTACTACCAGTGACTTGCCAAGGCCCCGCCGGTTTTTGCAATAACATGTTAAAATATAATTTGGTGAATTTATATTTTTACCAATAACTTTTAAAAATATTCAGGACTTGGGACCAAGGGTGCATTCTGCCCTTCCTATATAGAGGCCATGACCTTCAGGTTAGATGGTCGGTGGGGAGGGGGGGGTGTAATAATGTTCATATAGGTGTACCAAGGCAAAAACTTTTGGGGTGCTTGTATAACAAAAAAGTACACACAATTCCTACCAGTTATGAAGTTTGATATTATACAATTTTTCCAAAGTTTGGGAGCACATCAGCATGTCCCCCCCCCCCCTAAATTAAATACCTCCCAACCCACTCGACACCCATAATGACATCCTAAAAATGTGTCTAATAAATTTTCTTTTTCTTTCAGGTACCCGTCAACATAGAGGACCCGGAAACTCTAAAAAATGCCGACCATTGTGTGTTATTTTACAACCAGGCTGTTGTTTTGTACCATCTGCAACAGTACCAAACGGCACTAAAAATTATGAATAAAGTGTTTACGTTTGTGGAGGAACTGGGTGAGTATCAATATAAGGGCTGCCACAAAAAACGTTATTAAAAAAAACTGAAATTACTCAGGAATAAAAAAGTTTCAACCCCATAATAATAATAAAAGCCCATATAATAATAAAATATGAAGTTATTAATTCCGAATAATGTAAGAAATAAATTATTATGGCCAATAAGTAAAATAAAACTTGCCTGTTGTAATATTTTTCCTTTATAATATTGGTTACCTGTGGGCCTATTCTAGTGTTGTGGTGTGAAATAATCAAAGTCAGTTTTATATTTGAAAATTTAAACTGTACAAAAGTAACACTTTGTGTGGTCATTTTTTGAAAGTTTGTATGTGGTTTTTAAGTTATTAACTTACTAACTTAATTGTTGACTACCTTTTTATGTTACCATGAAATAAACCATGTGTTAATCATGGGCGGATCCAGCCAATTATAAAGTGGGGGCTGGCTGGTACCCCTACCCCTCAAAAAATATGTCGTAAAGAGAAATAAATTTAACGATTTTTTTATATTTTAAATGTTCTTTTGGAATGGAAGTAACACCTTATAAAAAGAAGAATAACACCTTATTGAAAAGAGTTTTGTTTAGGTCATATTTTTTATGGTATGTACGGTTCAATGTATTAATAATACACGGGTAAAAAGCTAAATTATTAGTATTGTAACTAAACCAAACCGTTTTACAAGATTTATATGTTAGAATAAAGGGTAAGATAGGTGGATTTGCAGAATTCTCTTCAAGTGCAAGAGAGTCCTTAGGATCAAGTCCTTTAGGCCTGGTACACACAAACGTTTTGCTTCTACGACAACGCAGCATCATATTGCAGTGGTGTTTGAGCAGTGCATATACGAAAATGGAGTGGTACACACGTAAAGTACTTTAAAGTACTTTACTTTAAAGTGTGAACTGGGTCCTCTGCGTCGACGCCGCTGCGTGCAAGCAGCGTATTTTAACGCACATGTAAACCGGACCTTAAAGATACTAGCCAGTGACCAATGCAAGTCTTACTCCCACTTCATGCGTATGGTAACACCACCGCGGTAGGTGGTATTTTTAACGCCCTCGTAGAGAAGTTGCCATTTAATCCATATTGGGGAAACAATCAGTTGATGGATGCTTAAAATTACCGCCTATCGCCGTGGTATTACCGTTGAATTCCCTTTGGCCCGGTTCACAGGAGCGTTAAAATACGCTGCGCTGTCGCTGTGAGTCTGGTACACTAGCGTTTACTTGAGTATTGTACATGCACTGCTCAATCACCGCTGCAAATTGATGTGCATCACGCAGCTTTAAGTACACTCATGTGTCCTTAATTCAATTAAAATTGTCAGCATTTTAATGGTTGGCTGTGAGAATATGTTATTGTTTTGAAAACCTCACTTTTGGCATCCCAGGTTTTACTGTATCGTTGTGGAGCATGGTTATTTAGCTTGTAAAGCACACTACTGAGTTAATTAAGACTGAACTAACATTGTTTTAATTAAAATTATTTAATTAAAAGTAGAATGACTTTTATCATATGTCAAATATTCCTTTACGAAATATTCACCTTTGTCAAATATTCAAATACCGTTCTAAAACTAAATTTCGAGTATAATGAATCTATTCTAAAAATTACTGGATTTGAATTTTTTTCATGTTAATTTGAAAGGACAAAACAGCAAAAACGAACCAATTAAAAAAAGGTGACACATTTTAGTTTTGAAATTTATTTTAGAAATAACTGCTCTATTGACCTTCAATAAGGCGGTCGCCGGTACATGACAGCGGCCCCACTGCGATACCGATCTGGATACACTTCGATATTAGGCCTACGCTCCTATCACTGAAAAAACTGTTTTGTTGAGGTAACAAAAAAATTTGGTTGAAATAGGGACAACTATTTTTTTTGTTGGACTAACAAAATTATTTTGTTAAAATTTTTTGGTTAAAGCAACAAAATTTTTTTGTAATTGCAACAAAAAGTTATTTTGTTAATTCAACAAAATTCTGATACATTTTGTTGAATTAACAAAACCATTTTGTTGGCCTGAGTTATTGCAAAGTATTACTTTTACATAAAAATTCATGAATTAATGCATTTATTTATGCCAACCAACAGATTAAAAAAACGTAAATAAAACTAATCAAAAAGTATACACCTGTGACAGGATTCGAACCTACAACCTCACACTCAATGACCTGACGCTCTAACCACCTGAGCCACGGGAGCTGTGAGATTAGCGATTCTTATTTACTACTTAGCCATTTTTTACTCGGCCTCCGTTCAGACCTTAGTTAAAACTCAAAAATGTGAAATAACTTACTAATTGACGTTGAACGTTTATTTGACGCGAAATAAATATTCTGTGCTATGTGGGTCAGTAAAATATTTGGTTGGGAATACCAAATTTTATAACCAAACCCATTTTGTTGATCCAAACCATTGGTTTTGTTGGTTTGACCAATTTATTTGGTTCCCTCAACAAAACGAGGGCAACAAAATAAGTTTTGTTGCCAGAACAAAACATTTTTTGTTGGGATTACAAAATTTTATAACCAAAACCATTTTGTTCATCCAAACCAATGGTTTTTGTTGGTTTGACCAATTTATTTGGTTACCTCAACAAAATGATGGCAATAAAATAAATTTTGTTGCTCCAACAAAACAGTTTTTTCAGTGATGCACTGAGCGATATAGACTACGTCCCCAGTAATAAATCGGCTATTTATAGTGAAATAATTATTTTTATAGTGTTGCTCTTTAATTTGAGATACTTTTTCTGATTAAAAAAACAACTTTAATAAATGACTAATATTTTTTTAAGTGTTTCAATTATTATAATTTTTTTAGAACTTAGCTGAAAGGGGGGGGGGCTGTAGCTCCCCCAGCCCCTCCCCCCCGGGTCCGCCCATAGTGTTAATAAGTTTTAGCCAATGTATGTTTTCCTCTTGTACAATTCCTTATGTTACAATAATTGAAACAATGTCGAAATCAGTTGTTCTTCTTAGGAAAATTAATAAACTGATCTATACAATTAACGTTGGATCGATAAATGAAAGAGTTTTTAATGAATAAAGATACATTATTGCAAGTATTACCAATGAATAAGTTAATTCTAGTTTGTTTTTTTTAAATAAAAGCAGGCTATTATTTTCTGTCCAATGTTTGTTAATTAATTTGCTATGGGTGAGATTGAAGATTGAGTAATCGTCAAGAGAATTTCTGCACTTAAAAAGAAATAATTTTACCCTTAAGACTTGGTTGGATGGAGAACTAATAAAGAAGAAAAGAGAACTATTAATTAACTATAACAATTATAGCCTTATTCTCACCCATCATCTTGTAATTAATCCTTTTAGTGGAAAAAATCCAAGTAAAAGGAGCATAGTTGCTTTACCTTTTCTTTTTTCCCCACAGACAATGACCTGAAACGCAGGGTGTGCCTGCTGACAATAGATCTACACTTGTGCACACAACAACCGGCTAAAGCCCTCAGTCTCACAGAGCACATTGAAGAGCGTTTTTTGCCCACAGAAGAAGAAGAAGAGGCCGTAAGTTTCAACACCCCTCTCATGTCTTACTAATATGTTAGGTAAATGTTAGTAAATGAGTAGTGATTAAATGATTTATTTCCTTGAAAAATTAAAGTAAACACAGCGTTGCAGTGGGGCCCGAGTGGTTCTGTTGTACAGTAAACTTCCTATAATTTGCCATGTCTGGGACACATGCCGGATTACAAAATATTCAGGATTACATGTATAAATGTCAGAAAAATGTGAATCCAAGAAAAAGTAACATTAAAATATGTATTTTATTCTTTACAAAGCATTACTACTTAGGGTATAAAAACACGGCATAACATACTTTGATGAAAAATACTGTAAATGATTATGAAATTAAAATGAGATTTATTCAATGTCACCCCATGTTGGCAGGCTTGGACTCCCCATAGGCCCAGTAGGCCCGGGCCTAGGAGCGCAAGCTGCCAGGGGGCAGTTTATATTTATATTTAGACATTTAGCTTTTATATGTTCGCAGCTACAAAATAAATTTTACAATGAGTTATCATATCGCAAAACAATAGCTTGATACAACATTGATATCAGGAGACAATAAATGTATAACAAGCAGTGGTTGCCAAACTTAAATTTCAGCTTATTCAAACCAAATTGGTTGAAAAAATTTAAACTAAAACGTCTGTTCTTAATGCTGATTTGTATTTGTTATTTCAACAGCTATTATTCAATCGATTACCCTTCTTTCATGCTATTAACATTAAAATTTTAAAGGCCTATAGGAATTACCCGAGGGGCCGATGTGAATTATAATGGAATTCTGCTCATCTACAGGACACTTAACAGTTCATTCTTAAGGGTATGTGGATTTCTCCTATGATTCTCGCCAACTGAGGAAAAAACATTGAAAATACAAGCTTGCCTATTAATGTAAAGATTTAAAATTCATTATAGATTCTTAATTTCATTCTTTTTAATACCAATTACTAAAATGAAGTATACCAAAGTTAATAAACAATCTTTCTATTAATAATTAACATATTAATAATTCAAAACTCAATATAAGTTAGTCTCTAAAGTGTTAATTTAAGAACTATGGCTCTGTCTTAAAAATAACAAGCATAATACACTAGTAGCTACATTTTAGTACCGGAAAGGGAAAATAGAAAAGTGCGAGCTAGAGATTATTTTTAAATAAAATTTGGCTTTGCCTTGTGATCAGTATGATTGGTCAAAATTCGATGCTTTACAAAGCAAATATAATCTAATTTTAGTCTCAAAGTGATACAAGATTGTTGTATAATATACATGTTTTAATGTAGCTTTTTTAATGTAGTACAAACGTAGTACATACTCATTGTGTTAAGATCGCGATGAAATTTGCTTTGCAAATAAGTAACAAATACTGTAACAGTATTTTATGAACAAATTGACAAACAGTAACCTCAGGAATATACGGGGACACAAAAAAATAGTCAATAGTCAATAGTCAATACTCTTTATTCATTTGTATACATTAAGTACATGAATAGTGTCACAACAATTCTTAAAACTATATACATATATATTTTAATATAACTTTACACCTTCTTTGAACTCTTCCAATGAGTATGGTGATAAGCCTATCAAGTATTCTTTTAGTTTGTTTTTGAAAAAGTGAGGCTTTGTTTCTCTTTTTATGGTGTTGGTGATATACTTAAGAAAATGATTTCCCATGTACACTGTTTTTTGTTTGGATAATTCTAAATTATGATTCTCAATGACATATTTGTGCTTAAAACGTGTGTTGTAATTATGGCTTTTAGCATCTGAAAAATTCAAGTTATTGCTTTTCACAAATATAACACTGTCAAATATGTAAAGGCCAAAAACCATGAGAATATTCAGTTCTTTAAAATGAGCTTTAACGGATTCATTATAGTTCAACTTTAGGATTGCTCTGATTGCTAACTTTTGCACTTTTAAAATTTCGTTCATGTTTTTTGTTTTCGTGGCCCCATATATGCATATACCATAGGAGATATGGGATTGTATGTGGGAGAAATAAATTAATTTTAGTACTTCAATACTACAAAGAGACGACATTCTTCTAATTGCATAGAGACCAGAGTTTATTTTACCTAAAACATTTTTTGTGTGCATGTCCCATGACAAACTACTATCCAAGGTTAAACCTAAGAATTTAATTTCATCCTTTAATTCAATTTCTTTGTTTTTAATTTCAAGATTCGGATTTATACAATTTTTATTTTGTTTGGTTTTAAAACTAACACTTTTTGTTTTTTCTGAATTTAATGTTAAGTTATGAAAGTCAAAAAATTGTTCAATGCTTGCTAATTCAATAGATGATAAAATTTCTATCTCTTCCTCAGTTTTTCCCGATATTTTCAAATTGGAATCATCTGCGTAGAGACACAAGCTTGCAGATGGAGTAAAGTTTATACAGTCTTTTAGTTTTCCTAAATAACACAAAAACAGTATTGGGCCTAGAATAGATCCCTGTGGAACTCCCAGCCTGATTTTGTTTAGCTTTGAATTAAATTTTGTTTTTACATTTTTTGTTGATGTATGATTTATTTGTACAAACTGCTTTCTATTAGTCAGATAAGATTTAAACCAGTTCAAAGAATTATTTTTAATGCCTATTTCCTTTAATTTTAAAATTAGCAATTGGTGATTCACACTGTCAAATGCCTTAGATAGATCCATGAAAACTCCTAAGACGTGGTCACCTTTATCTATAGAGTCAATGATTGATTCTATAAAACTAACTGCGGCTGTAATTGTAGATTTATTCTTTCGAAACCCATGCTGAATGTCCTCTAAAATTTTATTATTTTCTAAAAAGGTTACAAATCTGTCATAAACTACTTTTTCATAAATTTTTGAAAATGATGGTAGCAGAGAAATAGGTCTATAATTACTAACATCCAAAGGGTCTTCTTTTTTATAAATTGGTACAACCTTGGCAATTTTCAATTCATCAGGAAAACAGCCAGTTACAAAGGAAGAATTGATTAAATGTGCCAATATTTTGCTTATCTGTCTTTTAACATATTTAATCACCGTCATTGGGATGTCATCATGTCCAGAAGATGATTTATTCTGAAAGGAAGATATTATTTTTTGAATTTCATCTTCATTGCACTTGCAAAATTATCAACATATCACCGTTATGTGGATGACATTTTTGCTGTTGTAGATGGGAATAAAAGACAAGCTCAATCAATATTATCAAAGCTCAACAACATCCATATCAAACTAAAGTTCACATTAGAAACAGAGGAGAATCAAGCAATTAACTTTTTAGATGTCACAATAAAGAAGTCCAACAACCAGTTTGATTTTGAAATATATCAAAAACCAACAACCACAGACCACACAATTCATAAGACATCTAATCATCCTTGGTCACACAAAATCGCAGCTTATAACTCCATGGTCCATAGATTACTAACATATCCCTTGAGCCCAGAAGCATACAATAAGGAGTACTTCACTATTAAGCATATTGCAAGAGTAAACGGATACAGACCACAAATGATAGACTCCATAATAAAAAAGGAAAAACAAAATCAAAACAAAAACAAAGAAAAACCTGAGAAAAAATATATAAAAATACAGTATTATGGAAAAATTAACAATGCTGTCACCAAAATCTTCAAACGAAATGACACAACAGTTGCTCATTCGGTCAACAACACCTTACAAAAGTTTTTCCATACCAAACGAGCCACCACTAACAACTATGAAAAATCAGGCATCTACAAAATTAAATGTGACGACTGTCCAAAATATTACATCGGTCAAACTGGAAAATCCTTCAACCAAAGATTTAAAGAACTCATACCTAAGAGACTTCACCATCAACAATCCTCGTATGCAGAACATTTAGTATCTGAACGCCACAGCTATACATCAGTCGAGAAAAACATGGAAATAATTGAGATTTTACCAAAAAGCTTTAAACTTGATGTAAAAGAAGAATTCACCATCTACAAAGCAAAAAAGACTGATCCCAACAACATCCTCAATGATCAAACTTCTTTCAAATCAAATATTATATTTGATACATACATAGACAAACAAAAATGCAAAGAAATCTAAAGTGAAAGTAAGAAGAACATCAACATAGACAGCATTGGAGAAAATAATAATAATAATAATAAGACAACACCTTCAATGAATCAGTTTTATCTAGTTTGTGATAAGAGTGAGGTGCTGGCCAGCCCAAGTACAATTTTAATCAGTTTTATTCTGTTTTACTAATTTTATCACCATGACAACTTTTAGTTTTAGTGACTGGGACAACCTTTTATTGAATCATTTGAAAAACCACAATGTAATAATACATTGGATTATGTGGTAGTTGCATACTTTAGACCTGAAGATGTTCTAAGGAACGAAACATGTTGTCTTTTGATAACCAGTGATTGGATAAGGTAATTCTATTTCATTACAAAATATCAACTGAGCACTGCATAAGTATGGCGAGATTAGAGCGGCTGTGCAGGCGCTCAGGTGATCGGGTAAGGCTGGTAAGGGTGGGTTGCTCTTCTCTCTCTCTGGCTATGAGGGGAACATATGAGTTACTACTTTCCACCATTGCCAAATACAGTTAGTGTAAACACAGCCAGATAAGGAAATAGTTTTTTCTTAACTAAGATTTCTCATCTACATGATATTTAGAAAATCTATATTTATTGCATAGTTATATTTCTAAGAAGTTGATACTGATATTTCTAGAGAGAAAATAAACTTTAAAAAATAAGCCTTAAACTCCCCCATAATAATAAAAAATTTCCTGGAAGTCCCGGGCCCACTCTATGAGCCTGAGCACCAAGTTTCAGACTTGGCTGACATACCCTCACAACGGCCCTACTTGTAAATTGTAAAAATAAATTTTAAAAACTGCTTCAGTCTGTATTGCACTTGTTTATTACATCCTGAGAATTGTAGTCTGGGTATGATTATGTTATCTCTCTGTAAATGCATCTTTATTTTTGATCATTAATGACGTGTGATAAAAATGCTGTTTAAGAGCTGTTTGAAGTGAGATGTTCAAATTAAATAAGAATTTCTTTGTCTGTAAGTATTAGCGTGCAGTGCATTTGCTCTTATAAAGAATGAAAACGTATTTGGCTTGGTTTGATGAATTCTAAATGGTAAGTAAATAGTGATTAAAGAGAAGTAAGCATAACATATTGTTGCTTTTGTCTTAAAATTTGTAGTGTTTCAAATTATGCAAAGATTAAATATAGCTGATCTTAATGATTTTGATAAATTTTCTATGCTCAACAAATTTTTGACGTTTATATTGTAGTTAATTCAATTCAATTAAATATTCACTTTATTCACAATATATACATCAAGTGTACATGAATTGCGTAATTTCTTAACCTTAATAAAAGTGTCATGTTGTAGATACAAAATTTGATGCATAAATATTAACTTATGAAAAAAAATTCTTCAAGAGAATAAAGGGGTCTTTGGAGCAAGTAATCCTTCAAACCTTTTTTAATTTCGCATTATCTTTTATTTTTGTTATTTTAGCAGGTAATTTATTATCTTATTTTTCCCCCTCGTATGATGGTTTATGATAAAGAAATATCAGTTTATGATGCACAAATATTAACTTATGAAAAAAATCTTCAAGAGAATAAAGGGGTCTTTGGAAAAAGTAATCCTTCAAGTCCTTTTTAAATTTGACATTATCTTTTATTTTTTTTATTTTAGCAGATAATTTATTGTAATGTTTTGCCCCCTCGTATGATGGTTTATTTTCAAGAAATTTCAGTTTATGAGCAGGTTATAATATTTTATTTCTGTTTCTAGTGAGATAGTTATGGGTTGATCCCAAACTAGGCAATTGTGCCAAGTGTTGTATGACATGTAAGATTACTTCCGAAATGTGTTGTGAATAAACTGTTAAAATACCCAATTTCAGAATTTTTTTCACTGCATCAGATCTTCTTAAATTTGATATTATTCAAACTGCTTGTTTTTGAAGGACTGATTTTTTTTCTTTTTAAGTTTTAAAAAGAGGTTCTGCCGTACAAAACAATTCCAAAAGAGATGTGTGAGTGAATTCGAGCGAAATAGAATTTTTTTCAAAATGTCTTCTGGACAAACCTTTGACATTATTGTCTTAAAGCGTACAAACCGGATGAGATTTTTTAGAGATATCATCTATGTGCATATCCCAGTTTAAGTTTTGATCAACGACCTAAAAATCGAATTACTTCAACCTCTTGCAATATACCATTTCCCATAAAAATGTTTAGCTGATCACATTGTTTATTTTGTGCAGTACTAAAAGACATATATTTAGTTTTAATTGGATTCAATGAGAGATTTAGATTATTTAAATGCTGGCTGATGTTTGAAAGTTGCTCAAATGCCAACTATTAGATTTTAAAAGTAGATTTGCTTGAAATTTTGAGGTCTATATCATCTGCATATAAACAAATTTTCCCAGAGTTCATCATGCTTGGCACACCCTTTAAGTAGCAGATAAATAGCAAGGGTCCTAGAATTGACCCTTGAGGAACCCCATGGCTCACTTTTTCTAATGATGATGTAACATTAATTTTGTGATTAATTTTATTGGAATGACTTACTTCTACATATTGCGTTCTATTTTGAAGATATGCCTCAAACCAAGAGTAAGCTCTTTTTCGAATTCCTAAGGACTTAAATAAGTTAAGCAATCTCGGATGCGACATGCTATCAAAAACTTTGTTTAAATCCACGAAAATCCCTAAAACATTTTCACCAGAGTCAAATGCATTGATGACTGATTCAACAAATACTGTGGCAGCATTTATAACTGACCTGCCAAAACGAAAACCATGTTGGTCGTTGTCTAAAAGTTTATTTCTTTCTGTAAGCTCTATCAAATGCAGACTCATGGCACCTACAAAAAATTTTGAAATGACGGCAATAATGAAATTGGTCTATAATTATTTGGTTCTTTTGAGTCTCCGTCTCAGATAGAGGTTTATTTTTAGAAATTTTGAGTTTATAACTGAGATAAAAGACGAATTTATAACTGGTGTAAGAGGTTTTTTTTTGTTCTTCACCTGCAAGTTTAATGACTGGCATGGGAACACCATCAAAACCCATTAAAAATGTATTGCCCATTAAAAAAATTATTTCTTTTTAAATTAATTAAAGTTATTACTTACGTAATTGCCTTAAGGTATCAAAATAATCCTCAATCAATGGATTGCCGGATATGTTTCGAGGGCACTACCCCTCATCCTCAGCGGCAAATCAATCATAAAAAAGCCCACATTTTGGTGGTTGTCAAATATTTAAAACTTAAAGTCACATAAAACACAAACGGACACATTTCACACGAATAAAATACGAACTACCGATGTCGGTACACGCACACTGACATTGGACTGTCCTGGGCGGATCTTGTAAAGCTGTGAGTTTAAGTTTTAAATATATGACAACCACCAAAATGTGGGCTTTTTTATGATTGATTTGCCGCTGAGGATGAGGGGTAGTGCCCTCGAAACATGTCCGGCAATCCATTGATTGAGGATTATTTTGATACCTTAAGGCAATTACGTATGTAATAACTTTAATTAATTTGATAAAAAGGTATCAAGGCTGTTAGAATAATAATAATATTTCTTTTACTTCTCCTTCAGAAACCAATTTTTGAATAAATATTTTGATGGTGAAAGTCATTTGATTAAATTATTATTATTGCAAGGTGAATATAATTTAGGTAATACTTCAGACTCTACTACATTAGCATCATGATTGTTTAACCAGTTTGAATCTAACTTAGGATCCTCAGTTATTGTTGCCCCACAATTTAATGCTTTGTTTAACTTGACTATGTTTTTAATGCCCACCTCCTTATTTATGATTTTCAAGGTTGACTTGAATACATTCTTTGAGCTGCCCATTATTCTACTGTAATGCTTTTGTTTTGATTTAATTATTAGTTTTTCAAATATTTCTTCTCCTTTCTTAAAGTTTGCTTTAAATCTGGTGTATAATTTAATCTGCTTAATTGACTTATATTTTGAATATTTTCTCTCGTTTGAACAATTTCTGGTGTAACCCAATTATTTATATTCATTTTATATCTGCATTTTACTAAATCCAAGTTCCCTGTGATAATAAATTTAAAAAAAACACACCTTCTCTATGTCTGTAAACCTCCAACAAGTCATAGTTAAATTTTATTTTAATTTTCCTTTACTCTAAAGTCAATATCTTCTCAAAGTTGTCCGTCATGATCAGAAAGTTAATTTGTGCTGCCAAATAATAAACAGAATTTTGAGAAAGCTGTGAATAGAGAATTAAGATGATTAAAACCGTTTACTTAAACATACGAATTAAATAATTAATTTTATAATAGGTCTATTATTTAAAAAATCTATGTAATTTGTGCTGCCAAATAATAAACAGAATTTTGAGAAAGCTGTGAATAGAGAATTAAGATGATTAAAACCGTTTACTTAAACATACGAATTAAATAATTAATTTTATAATAGGTCTATTATTTAAAAAATCTATGTAATTTGTGCTGCCAAATAATAAACAGAATTTTGAGAAAGCTGTGAATAGAGAATTAAGATGATTAAAACCGTTTACTTAAACATACGAATTAAATAATTAATTTTATAATAGGTCTATTATTTAAAAAATCTATGTAATTTGTGCTGCCAAATAATAAACAGAATTTTGAGAAAGCTGTGAATAGAGAATTAAGATGATTAAAACCGTTTACTTAAACATACGAATTAAATAATTAATTTTATAATAGGTCTATTATTTAAAAAATCTATGTAATTTGTGCTGCCAAATAATAAACAGAATTTTGAGAAAGCCGTGAATAGAGAATTAAGATGATTAAAACCGTTTACTTAAACATACGAATTAAATAATTAATTTTATAATAGGTCTATTATTTAAAAAATCTATGCTAGATTTTGTCATTTATAGAAGATTTTGTTTTTGCAGATGGTGTTTGTGGATGAGAAGGTAGAAAAGTTCATGGGTAAACTTCAGATTTACAAGATAAAGAGTTCTCTGAGTGTTTTTGCTCTCAGATCCGCAGAGCGAATTCTCGACGAAGTCTTCTCTAGCAGTGACCATGCGATTGTGAGTTTAAAAATAATCATCTTATAAGAAATTGCTAAATTCTTCTTTCAAAGCAGGACAGTCGAAATAAACACTAGTAGAATTTAAAGAATTTGAAGTAATGAATCTTCAGTGGTAAATCAAATGTTCTTTTATATCTAAAATTAAAAATCACAACTTAATTTCCTCGATTAAAATAATGTAATTGTTACTAAACCATAATCTTATGAATTACAGTTGACCCATCTCTTAATTCTTTAAAATAACACACACTTGACCAGGCCTGCTCAGATAACCTGAGCTAAAAGGTCAGTTAAAGTGTGCAACTACACAAACATCTAACATACATTTCAAATTGTATTTTTATAAAACAAAAATAACCTGTCTATTTTGAAGATTTATAAAATGTGTTTTACACATGTGCTATGAATAAGCTGAAAATTTGACAATAAACTAAATTTCACAATATTGTAAGTTCCTTATTGTGTTATTCAAAACAAGGATTTATATGATCGGATATGGTTGTGATAAGGACAGGAGCGGAAGTCTCTAGAATCCTAGAAAAGGTTAATTTAACAAACAATTCTAACTTTTAAGGGCGGATAAACTGATCTCAATTTTGTGTACTGTATAAATCTCTAGACATTGTACAGAAAAGTGTGTTGATGTCATTTTGGTTTTTCAAAACAAGTTTTATTAAAATCTCTAACAAATAAAAAAATATACAGGAATGCTGCCATTAGGGTGCTTGGTTGCACAATTTTTGCACCATTGTTCATTACTCACTTAGATGAAAACATTATTCACTTAATTTTGTTTTTAATCTGTTTCAGTTTATGAGTTCACTATTCCTTAAAGCAAATCTGGAGTACCTAAGAGGAAATCCCGAGCAAGCATTAAATTTTTTGTGTTCCATTTCCTTGAAAATGTCTCTTGATATATTCAGGTAAGTTTTGTACACAACATAAACTAGTTAATTTCAGGAGAGGAAGAATGTAGGATATGCCTATCATTTTGAAGCAGAATAAATATTTGGATAGACACTCAGAAATTACAAAAATATGAGTTTTTTTTATTATCTACTATATATAATAAAAAGTTATTATATAGCTTAAGGGGATGTTTGTTGGAGGGATGGAAGTTAAGTGTTGTAATTAACTTTTCAAACACAATGAAAGAATATAATTGTTTCTATTTTTTCGTTGTATTTTGTCACAATGCCTTTTGACTTAAGTGGGTGTTAATCCACCATGTTGGGTTTATTTCTCATAAGAGACAATGTTAAACCTTTTCTGGTGGATTGTCATATAATTTATTTATTTTTTTCCAATTGGGTCAGAATAAATTGTATTTGAATCTCAATTAAATTCACTACTCCTTTGACAAGATCAATTATTTTTAATGTTTTTATAAAGCCTGTAAATAATGTTTAAAAAGTTTGATTTGTTCTTACCATCCTTTTTACTATTCTTGTAATAAAAAAATACACCTTGCAAACCGCATGTCTTGATAAACCCTTTGCAAACTATGATTTGTTATTCTAAATAAAAGAGTTAAGCGTTTCCTTTTTAACATTGCTCTTATGGGGAATAGACTGAAGCGAGATTCACTTCAAAATATGATAAAAAGGCATGTGTGAAACCACTGATACTCCGCTACTTCCTTTTGTGTGATATGGACAACAACAAATTTAAAAGCTATGTAATAACAATTCTTGTAAATAGTAGAAGAGCAAGATGCTAATTTATCATTGAAAAAGCCTGCATAACTACACAAAACCATTGATGAACACGAACAGTACCCTACCATTCTGAATCTTAACAAATTGAAATTCAGTTAGTTGAAATTGCTGAAATTCACTTTCACACAATTCACAATTTCAATTCACCTTGAAAACAACACTAAATAAAACAAAAACCTAAATAATACATTAATTAATTAGACTGTCCCTGTTCCCAAGATGTCATTGTCATATCTTCTATATGCGTTGGAATGGAGTTCTATGCATTATCGAAATGGGAAGTAGAATTTAGTGGAAGAGTGATTTTGCTAGAGGAGACTGTCCTCATGGACTTAATGTTCAGATTTAATGCATGAGAAGCATTGTCTTCTCTCTCACTCTTAAATCAGTTAATACTGACTTGTCAATGCCACAACTGTGAGCATTGACATTGAATAATACTGACTTGTCAATGCCACAACTGTGAGCATTGACATTGAAGTCACTTGGAAGCTGGTAGTTAATACTGACTTGTCAATGCCACAACTGTGAGCATTGACATTGAAGTCACTTGGAAGCTGGTAGTTAATACTGACTTGTCAATGCCACAACTGTGAGCATTGACATTGAAGTCACTTGGAAGCTGGTAGTTAATACTGACTTGTCAATGCCACAACTGTGAGCATTGACATTGAAGTCACTTGGAAGCTGGTAGTTAATACTGACTTGTCAATGCCACAACTGTGAGCATTGACATTGAAGTCACTTGGAAGCTGGTAGTTAATACTGACTTGTCAATGCCACAACTGTGAGCATTGACATTGAAGTCACTTGGAAGCTGGTAGTTAATACTGACTTGTCAATGCCACAACTGTGAGCATTGACATTGAAGTCACTTGGAAGCTGGTAGTTAATACTGACTTGTCAATGCCACAACTGTGAGCATTGACATTGAAGTCACTTGGAAGCTGGTAGTTAATACTGACTTGTCAATGCCACAACTGTGAGCATTGACATTGAAGTCACTTGGAAGCTGGTAGTTAATACTGACTTGTCAATGCCACAACTGTGAGCATTGACATTGAAGTCACTTGGAAGCTGGTAGTTAATACTGACTTGTCAATGCCACAACTGTGAGCATTGACATTGAAGTCACTTGGAAGCTGGTAGTTAATACTGACTTGTCAATGCCACAACTGTGAGCATTGACATTGAAGTCACTTGGAAGCTGGTAGTTAATACTGACTTGTCAATGCCACAACTGTGAGCATTGACATTGAAGTCACTTGGAAGCTGGTAGTTAATACTGACTTGTCAATGCCACAACTGTGAGCATTGACATTGAAGTCACTTGGAAGCTGGTAGTTAATACTGACTTGTCAATGCCACAACTGTGAGCATTGACATTGAAGTCACTTGGAAGCTGGTAGTTAATACTGACTTGTCAATGCCACAACTGTGAGCATTGACATTGAAGTCACTTGGAAGCTGGTAGTTAATACTGACTTGTCAATGCCACAACTGTGAGCATTGACATTGAATAATACTGACTTGTCAATGCCACAACTGTGAGCATTGACATTGAATAATACTGACTTGTCAATGCCACAACTGTGAGCATTGACATTGAATAATACTGACTTGTCAATGCCACAACTGTGAGCATTGACATTGAATAATACTGACTTGTCAATGCCACAACTGTGAGCATTGACATTTAATAATACTGACTTGTCAATGCCACAACTGTGAGCATTGACATTGAAGTCACTTGGAAGCTGGAAGGTCAGGGTGGGCAATTGCCTTCCCAATAATTAAAAAAATTGAAATTTTATCAAACAATTAAAAAATTTAAAAAGTTTGTTATCTGTAGCTTGTACTTTATAAAACACATTAGGATGGCTAAAGAGTGTTTTTTTTTTTCTTTACATTGGGTAGTCCAGAAAACTGGCACTTTCTGAAAGCAGTTTCTCTGCTGTAAAAGAGCGCTCCCTATCTGCCAGACATGAGCGCCCTCAATTATCATTGCCCTCTCTTAAATCAACATGACGCCAAAGAGCGCCTTGATTATCAGTGATTTTTTTTCTTGATGTTTGAACATAGACCTTGGCAAAGAGTACCGGTATACAACAAGGCGTTTGACAAATCGTTCTAACAATAAATTATACAAATAAATTGTACATAAAGTGCAAGTGTTTGATCTGATAAAAATAAAAATATATAGTCATTTAAAATCATTTTTAATAAAGGCTGAAATAAATTTGAATTAGGGCTTGCCTATCAAGACTTTTGCTCTAAAGCACCAAAAAACCTAGAGCCGGCCCTGAGTTCTTAGTGGCAAAGGTGGCAGGTCAGCAGAAAGCACAATGCTTATTAGTGGTGTAATCTGTTGTGAATGTCTTTAAGTATCATATGATATCAATATTCTTTTTACTTTTTGTTTTCTTTACTTCCCACTTGTTTCTGTCAGAGAAATAGGTGACTTGACCGGACTCCTATCCCTCAATGACCAAGGTTGTATCTACCACTACCAAACCAAAAAGAGATTGGCTGCTTTGTACCTGCAGAAAGCTTTGCAGGAGAATACTGATGCAGGAAATCTCTTTGGAGAATCAAATGAAGGTAGGATTAATTCTTTTCGTAAACTTTTCCACAAGTTAGAGATCTGTGTTTATTTATTTTTTATGTTGGATGAACTGATTATGAGAAAAATATGTACCGTATTAGTACTGCTCAAAGTAGTGTCCAAAGTACTGAGCATTTGCTCAATAAACTTATATAATTGTTTTAACTAAAGTAGGCCTAATAAGAAAGATGCTATTGTGAATTTGTTGAACCACATTCTGCAACTGTAACACAAGGATTTTATTTGTAGTCTACTGTTGATTTTTTATTGTTAATAGCCTTTTTTTTGTTTTGTATTTCCTATTACAGTAGAGAAGCTAATCCAAACTAATTGGAAGCCTGTTAAGTTTAGCCAATTTTTGGAATAAGCGCAATTCATAAATAATAAAAGATATTCACTCATTTACTCCCTTTGTTTACTCAAACAGAACGTATGATACCAGAACTCAACAAAGATTGGACTACAGAAAGCTTTTGTTAGCGATGGAACTGCTTTAAATAGCGGAAAATACTGAAGGAAAAGTGTAATCAAGTTTGTTCAAAACTATCAAACCACAGAAAAAACTGTTGCACCAGCTACGGAATCAGGTCTAATAACTGTAAATTCCAAATCATACTAACACTTGGGATTTCCACAGTTTTTAAGTAAAGAAAAAATTACTTGTAAAAAGAATTTGTATTATGTGGAGTTTTAGAATAGTGAGGCTTTAAATTACATTTAAACAAATTGTCCTAAAGGTTTTCTTCTTTTATTTTACTTTCATCCATCTAAACAATCATAATCACCAACATTAAGTACTATTTAAAAATGATAAATTATTTTATAATACAAGGATGTTTTAGTAATTGACTACAATTATAAACCAGGCAATTCTTACAGGTACGGTAGACTGGTTGATCATGTTTAAAAAGATCCACTAGTCACTATATGTATTGTCATTTTGCTAACAATAATACAAAATGTACGCAGGTCAATGTCCAATGTCTCAGTTCCCTCTCTACTGCCTCAGCTACGACAAAACACCCATTCTGTTGTACAACTTGGGAATCGCATTGCTGCACGGAGGCAATTACAACAAAGCCTTCGAATGCCTCATGCAAGCTGTCGAGGTATGAATCTCTTATCTCTACTTTTCTTTGCTAAACTTATGTGTATAACTTATGTGCCTAACTTACTTGTGTGTTATTATTTAAATATGTAGATTGTCCATAAAGTTTATAATACAGCACTTTAAGTTTTTTTTTTACCATTTTTGTACATGTTTTTTTTTCAGGAGAACGGTAAACTCGCTCTAAATTGACCACCTCTTAACCAGCCTCTTTTTTAACTGTTCTACCCGGTCAGGAAAACCACTTCTTTAAAACTAGCTGTTGTATGTATAAATTAGAATCACTTTGAATGGTCACGTTTTGTCAAAATGGGCAAAGGAAATGGTTTGTTTACTTTTCTGTCTCTCAAATCATGGACACACCAAAGACCTGTTGTACTGTGTTTGTTATTATTTACGCATTTATAATTGCATTTAAGCAATGAAATCTGAATTTCAACATATTATAAAATACAGTAGAACCTCGATAGTTCGACTCTCAAAAGTTTAACACCCCTTATAGTTCGACACGGTCCGTGACAGCTTACATGTCAGTAAAGACTAATAGTGTCCATGTTAGAGACTGACAAAGGTGAAATGTAAACAAATTGGTTAATGATTTCAACGTAATTATGTTAAGGTTCAATCAAGTTATGATTTCATTAAATTTCAGTTTTTCCTAAATTTAACTCATGAATTTTTATACACCCTATGTTAACATTTCCTATATACTCCCTATAGTTTGATATTTCGATAATTAGACACTAAGTCCACAAAATGTCGAACTCTCGAGGTTCTACTAGGGATGTGTGTACTCGAGTACAAAGTACTCGTGGTATCGAGTATATGCCTTGTTCTCACTGTACTCGATACCATTCAGCCGTGTACTCAAGTACACAGAGTACTCACATGCAGTAACAGACTGTGCTGCGTACTTGTGTACTCGATTTCCAACCAAGCGAGTCTTCAGCGCACATACAAGTACATTAGTACTTTGATGTATTTGGAAATGTACTCATACTCGATTCTAAATCCAAATGAGTACAAAGTGGCCTCATTTGGTCGGAGGATCGAGTACACGAGTACGAGTACACTGTGAATTCCAAACACATCAAAGTACTTATGTACTCGTAATGTGCCCTGAGGACTCTCTTGGTCTGAGAATCCAGTATACTGTTAAGAATATACCCTCTGGTGACTTAAAATAAATCAGGACACATAAGTACTCTTGCTGACACTTAATTAATTATTGATAGTTTGAGTTTGTACACATTTACTCTGATATGAAAAAAAACTTCAAATTAGGTATACAGTACTTTAATATTAATAAATTTACATCAAAACTGTAATAAAGAGTGCAAAGAGAGTAAATTGTAAAAAAGAGTGCATGTTAACATGGTTTCTTTTAAAATCTTTATTCATTTTTAAATTTGTTTCCTTATTAAACAACAATTCACTCATCACTGTTTTACAATTTCAACAATACATAAAACATTGTTTAAAAAAAGTTTGTTCATGTTAAATAGCTTCCAAAGCTGATTAGACAAATTGAATACAGGTTACTTTACCTCCATCCTTTGTCAGCTTTTGTGTTAATCCTACAGAACTACCGCGGTTTCAGAACTACCAGCCGGCAGTGGCGTACCCAGGATTTTTTTTCGGGGGGGGATATTATAAGTTCATAATTCCATGCAGATATATATGTATGTGTATGACAATATATACATATGTATGTGTATTAGTATATATATGTGCGTGTATGTGTATACCTGTACATAAAAGGGAATGCATGAAATAACATACAATTTATTACCATTGAAATATGGTTACATACCAATTTCCATCACAGCAGTCCAATCTTGGTCCAGAGTGGATGACCCGGGTTTCGACCCTACTGGGTCATAATCATATCCATGGTAATGAATATATTACCATTGACTATATACATAGGTGTTAAAACCAAATTAAACCATGTATACATTGGTATAAAACTTTAATTTTAATACCAGGATAGACTTTTATACACATGGAAAAATTTATATAGTTATATACAACCTACACCGCAATTATATACAAGTTACAATAATTACATACCCTCTTACACCAGCATATGACACTTAATTTAACAAAATAAAGAGTCTTCTTGGCTTCTTAGCCATGACGTCCAAGACCTCTTCAGGTAAAACATTAATGTCTATGTGAATAGAGAGGTGGGCTAGACCATTTAACCTAGTTTGAGACGTCGAATTGCGCAGAAATGATTTCAGACGATGCAAAGAGGAGAATGATCGCTCTGCTGTCGCCGTTGTGATGGGCAACGTGATGCTCATCTTAAAATTAATAAATCACAGATAAACCACAACAAGTCTTACTAAGAGTTATTTATTTGTAAACTTATATTTTGTATGGTAATCATTACAAAAGACTATTTATTACTTCAATAGTTGTAAAAATCGTAGTAGAAATGTCTGTAAGCCAACTTTACAGTTATAACAAAACTTTTAAATAGGCACGGAAAGAATAAAAAATTATTTAATGTATACCAGACGTGATACTGACTCAATGGCTTTCTTGATAAACATTAAAAAAAAATTAAACATGAAGTATTTAAGACTTAACTACTACTTTAAAAACTGACTGGCCTAGTAAAAACATTGATATTGTAATATAGTACCAAGGGGACCGAGCTTAAGCTCGGTAAAATTATTACTTTCGTCCTCACGCATAGCACGTTCGCTTCGCTCACTCGCCCTCTTACTTTTTAAGACGAGCTTGTTCGCTTCGCTCACTCACCAGGCTTAAGAGTGTTGCACTTTGGTATAATTTTCCTTTAAAGATATAACACATTGGTTTTATCTACAGTTATCAGCTGATTTTTGTTCAATTTAAAAACCTCCATAAGGATAACATGGAAACTTTGAAGTGCTCTAGCGCGAAAATCGGATTTTTCCCAGCTATGGGACCACCTCCAATCAATTTCTGGTGGCCAAAACCCCCATATTCAATCAAAAAATAAAAAATCCTTGGAGCGAAAAAAAACTTTGCCCGTACAAACCGAGCTTGTTTTAGAGTATAAGATTAATTCAGAGAATAATTATATACCTAAAGCATGGTATGCAATGTTGGGAACAACATTTCGTTGCAATGATCCAAGCCTGTCAGGAATACAGTGGGGCGCTTCTCCTTTCCCATTTCTTTCATCACTCTCCTCCACATCGCCAATTCGGCGGAAAATTGGGCTGGGTCGGAGATGATTGATGGCCACTGTTTGGCCAATGTTGTTGAACAGATATCTATGTCTGTATTCTCAGATTTAATTAAATTCTGCGGTAAAGAGGAGGGATATTTTTTGAAGAACATCCCGATGCTTCAAAAATCTCTGCGTCATTTCACTAAGGAAATGGTCGAGGAAGGGAATGAAAACGCCACACTGGTAATACTCCTCGGGGCTGTTGGTCACATGGTTGTCCCTTTGAGTTGATCCCGCTACCACTACTCCCTATCTAGCATCCCATTTGAAACTTAAATTATGAACATATTAATATTAAAACCATTGAAGTTTAAGAGTAGAAAAATGTTTACATTGAAAAATAAATTATATAATGTTTTACTTGAAAAATTTAAATAAAAATAAATTAAATATCCCCTTCAGAATTTCGGGGGGGGATATATCCAGATATCCCCCCCCCTGGGTAAGCCCCTGCCAGCCGGTACAAGTTTAACAGTGCGCAAAAATGTATCATATTGTGTTTCTCGTGTGTGTGTGAATGTCTCAATGTAATTTTTTAATGTGTGACGACAGACATGTTGAACTTTTATTGTCTTGAAATCTGACCTGATGGTGGAACGGTAGTCCTGTAGGATTAACACAAAAGCTGACAAAGGACGGAGGTAAAGTAAACTGTATTCAATTTTTAAAAGTTATTTGTTTTTTCATATTATGTAGGCAATTTGTGATGAATTTTAAACGTGCAATTGCTAAAGTTGAACGTTCGGACTGCGGAACGTGCATGCACAAGGACATGAGTACAGTATCAAGTACAACGGGGTACTCCTACTCGTTGTACTCGAGTACATCAAAGTAGGGGAGAGGTGGGTATAACCGGGTGGTTGGGTACAAACCGGGTGGTCGGGTTTTGACCAAGTAAGTGCTGGTACCTGGCGATAAATGCCGAAATTAACATGTAGTTGGAGAGGGAAAGTGGCGGACATTGCGCCATTAGTCTCTGAGCAGAACTCTGGCTGTTAAGAGCGTTTCTTTGTTTTTGATATTTCGTTTCCCAATGTTACGGACAGTTTGATCGCCTACTACGGAAAAACTACATGAGTTTCAGTGAAGTTGACTACACTACTGTGTAGTCTATGTCTTTATCTTTACACTGATATAAGCAATATCTCAAATTAGTTTTAAGCACTCTGAATATGTTAAGTTTTTGTTAGTTACTACCAGTGGGGTGAATCCGGGTATGACGCGCGGGGTAAAACCGGATGGTATTTATGCATGTTATATGATCTAAATATTTAAAATTTGATTTTTCGCTCATAAATTAACTGAATATGTTATCTTTGATACTATTTTTGACTTAATTGTGTGTACTTAGTAATAAAATGTTATGCCTATTAAAAATTTGGTTTTTTTCTATTTCCCATATACTTAACATGTGTACCCGGTATCACCCCACTAGTGGGGTAAATCCGGGTACTTGCACTTTTTTTACAAAAAAAAAATCGCAGAAAAAAACTATAAGACTTATTAAGTTTTTAAAAGAAGCAATTGAAAAACAAATAAACACAAGATAAATTGAGACATTATTTAAAATTTTCTGTATAAAAACATGGCATCTAAATGTCACTAAAACTTAGCCACCCGGTTATACCCCACTTTCCGATACTCCCATCACTAGGTTCTAGTGTATATCAATTTACCCGGCAATTTTCTTATCCGGCCGTGGTCTGGGCCTGAAGTGGTGGGTTAAGAGGGAGTCTACTGTATTGTCATAAATTTTTAAACTACAGTATGGTTGTTAATATTCAAGGACAAGGCCTTTCTTGAAAATCATGACTCTGTTAAAATCAGTACCTCTTTTGCTTTAAGATCATAGGCCTATGATTAAAAACTATGGATTTTCATCATAATCGGTTAAAACCAAAGAATTTTTATCATTAACAACCATGTATCTGAAGGAGCATGTAAATTTGCTTACACACTAATTAGTAATTATGCTCCTCATTCACATGGTGAGTTCTATGGTTCACCCTCAAGCCCCACAGTTAAAAACAAATTTTAGAAGGCCTAACATTTGTATTTAAACCCAAATTAAAGCGTAACTATAGTAAAAACTTTTGATTTTTTTGCAGGTTTATCCCACGAATCCGAGATTGTGGTTGAGAGTGGCTGAGTGCTGCATTATGGCTCATAAAGAGGTAATATATATATATAATACCAGGCTTAATCTTCTTCACATGTGTTATATCACCAAATTAAAACTTTAGTTTTCTCATAAATTTGAGAAAACTAAACTCTGATAAATTTTTTGCAAAATACTATCAGTAAAATAAAAACAGAATCATAAACCCAACTATGTAGCCACTATGTCACTAAATATTGCCACTATTTATTGGCACTCTTTTAGGCTAATATTTATCCTTAGCCTAGGATAACTGATAGGGTTTACAATTTAAATATTTTTGGTGCAATTAAGTTGTTAATTTTCTTAATGCCATTTTTTTAGAGCAACGCTGCAAGTTTTGACTTCAAATCAAGAAGACATGAGTTAGTTCAAGGTGTCGTTGGCTCTGGTGCTCATCGAAAGATCATTTTAAATCCAGCCATCTGGGATAATCCCAAGTACAGGTATGTAACAGGATTCATACAGTCATGGGAGTGAGAGATGGTCAGGGAAAACAGGGAATTAGAATCTGGTCAAGGTAAGTCAGGTAAACAGGCTGTTAGTGAGGGAAAGTCAGGGATCTGAAACTATTTCGCTATGACTCAATTTCACAAATAAATGGAAGACGGGAAAATAAATATGTTGACATTGACTACTAAGGTATCAACTACTAAGGTCGTTATTTAGCTTTGCTATTTTTTGTTACAATTAAAACTGATAAATAACTTTTTGATGATCATCGCATACGTGTTGTTATAAGCACTAAATTAAAAACACAATTTACGTCATACAACACTTTATTTTATTAAATAAAGTGTTGTATGACGTAAATTGTGTTTTTAATTTAGTAAAACTGATACTATAAGGGGTTATTAAAAAATTGAGAAAAATAAAAGTTTATTGTTGTGGTTCCATTAATTGAAACTTCTGATTGCTATAACAATAGAATGGGCGGGTTTGAAAAATAATTTGAAAAAAGCAGCCATGGGTCTACTCCACTTGTTATCAATTCTGATCCCACTTTTTCAACTTGCAAATCAATTCCCGATTCTCAATTCTGATTCCATCGATTCGTATCAGTAAACAGGTTAACACAGTAACTTAACATGATGAATTAAGTTGAAACAAATTATATTTATTTACAAAACAAGAAATACATCCTCAACGCCATGAAATAAAAAACACATATACAGAACTGTCTTACACACAGTTTGCCACAACCTGACATAGTTGAAAACAATTTTAAAACTATAATTTTAAAACATGGCATAAAAACTTAAATAAATAAACTTGCAATTGGATTACAGAACAATGAGTAAGTTAACTCCATTTTATGTTAATGATAAAATAAAAGAACAAACTAAATTATTAGATCTATTTAGAAAAATTAATGTATTACCATTACTTTGTATACCAGATACCTAGTGTTGAATATCCAATGTTACAGTATTTTTTTTTTTTTTTTTTTTTTTTTTTTTTTTTAGGGACAGGAATTTTAAGTAGGATAGTTACATTTTGTTTTATTGTTTCAGTTTGAATTTTCATGGCAAGTTTTTATAATACTGACATTCCCATCTTATATGCAAAATTAAAATGTATAATTTAATGAAAACAAATATGATACATAAAAATTAATAATTAAAACAAATAATCATACATAATAGAGTAAAATAATAGTAGCCCAATTAGCAGTAAAATAATAAGTATATGTCAATGATGTAAAAAAGCATGTTGTTTTTTAAAGTTTCTTTATAGTAAACACATTATAACATTAATGAACATATTTTTGTAGTTGTACAATTTTGATTGGCTTTTATATCAATTTGTGAACATTGGACAAAAAAATAAGCTATCATTTGTTTTTTGACGACAATTAGTTCAGGAGATACAGGAGTTTTTATGCGGACATTGCTAGCGATCGCGATTGGCGCGGCCGCATCGACGCGATCGCAGCTATAGCTACAATCGTCGGAATCAGAATCGACTAAGTGGTCGATTCTCGATTCCGATTCTGACCGTAAGAATCGGCGGAATCGAGAATCGACGTTAGGAATCAACCCATCCCTAGAAAAAAGTTTTATTTTACTTTAGTAGCTTGGTTGACTGACAATGAACCAGAACCTTTACTAATCAATAGTTTGCTGCAATGCTAGAAAAGGTAGTTTATTTTGAAACATTACCAGTATGCAATATCCGACTCAGGGATCTGATATCTTTGGTTTCTCAGAGTTGCCATGCAACAACATCTATTGCGGCTGCATCGTTTAACAAACTCTTTAGTGAAGCACGTTAATCACTGTCGGAAGTGTTTATTTATGAAAAATAGCTACATTATTAATAAAAATATGCTGAGGATAAGTAAAAATATTTCACCTTGTTATGCATCCTAACTTTTTAAATTTTTTATAGTGTATTGATGTGATTTTTTTTACAATTAGTTCTATTTAAACGTAACAGTCAATAAATTTACATTATCATAATCAGCAGCTCTTTCACTTAAGGACCACATATGTTTCAATTGATTTCAATAATCAACAATCAGTAAGGCAGCATGTAAATGAATGCACCCACAAAAACTTAAGTCTTTTGTCTGTCCTTCAGAATGGCAGTTGCAGGTATTTTTATATTTGCTGCCTTAAGTGAGCGCTCCAGGTGCATATTGTAGAGTTCTATGCTTTGACATATGGAACCTTTTAAGGTAGAGTATTTGGAATATTCCAATGAATTTTTCAAAAACCTTTAATCTTATGATTCTTTTGACATGTGCCAATGAAATTGTATTTCTTCCTCTGAGGAACATCACTAAGGAAAGTCTTGAAGGGAAAGGTATTCCATCAGAGACAGTAATAACATAAATTTACCTTATTCATTATAGCTCAACTTTTATACAGTAAAAACTTAGAAATAATTTTGTTATCTCTTCAAAATTATCCTGTTCTTATTAATTCTGTTATTTTCTTTTTTTACCATCCCTGTTTTTCAATGTCACACTTTTTTACATATATATGAAGCTTTTCAAGAACCATTGCTGTTGTAATGTGTAGCGACCAAAAAATTCTTCCAGAGATCAAGATTTTCATTTCATCTTGACAAAAGCTGTAAAGTCATGCGTTCACTTACACAAAATATCAAGAAGTTCACAAGAGGTAAATTGAAGAAGTAAGTGAAAAACTGGTTGCTAGGTGAAACATTTTAATTACTTCTCAATGATGGAGTTTACTTAATTTAATGATTTTCAGCCTGAATTTACATTAGCAGTTTGAATTATTTATACTAGAGCACCCTATTTTATACAATTTTCAATAATGAATATTTTCTGTTGCTGTTATCAGAAATAGGGTATATAGTAAATCTACCCTCTTTAAAGGGACATAGTACCCTGATGTCAGTCATCCATTATTTTTATGGACACAACCAAAATCAACTCAGTAGCTGATTTTAACTGATTGTTTTATTCTCTAGTTAATCTATCAAATTTGAACTGTTTTATGATTTGAGTTTGTTAAGAGCAGTGTAATATCATGTACTTGAGTTTGATATTGTTTTTCAGTCCGCGTCCTGAGTCAAGCACTACCCCTCAGGTCAGTTTGGAGTATGCTTCGTTTTGCCTCGACACCGCTCTCAAGCTGCTTCGTCCCCCAAAAGAAAACGCGACTTCCTCCTGCGGTAAGAATGACATAGTGTTATTAGAGAGTAAAAATACCCCCATTGCAGCAGAAACAGAATTCGGTATTTTTTTATGTTTCCCATAAACACCATGGAAATGAGGATGGCTTCCGGACCCTTCCGTAAAATGAATCTCAGCATTTTAAACAATGGAAAACTTTTTTTGCAAATCAAACATTAATAGGGTGGTTTTGAATAGTTTCTACAGATAGTTTAACTTAAACAAATTACTGTATAAAGAGAGAGACTTATAAGAACCAGGTTAAAAGGTACCTAACCACAAATGAAAGTTCTAAGTTTAAGAAGAACACTTAAACCAAAGACTTTTAATGGGAAATAAGAAAATAAAGCCAACATTTAGTTAACAATGGGAAACATGGTTGAGCATTTTCCGTAACAGGACGTCAGGCCAAACTGATGTCACTTGCTCTAGCACAAGTAGCTGTTAAGCATTGTTCTAAGTGTTTACCATTCAGCGAAAGTGGCCTTGTCGGTAGGGTTAAATCGAGATGTAAAAATTAATTATTACCATTGATTTTTACATCGCAATTTAACCCTACCAACGAGGCCACTTTCACTGATCTCAACGACAAGCATCAAAGGCACTGAGAATAATGGAGCGATAAGATAATGAGACTTACAGCACAACTATTTCTGGGCCGGTACAGACCATGCACCATTACCATGTGAAGTGCCCCTGTGACAAGTACAGTTAACTCAATAATTCTGGTAAAACCTACAGTAAAACAATATTCGAATAGTATAGTCATTCATAATAGTAAAACTTACATTAGTTTTTTTTTTTTTTTTTTAATAAGTACAAAAAAACTGGTAATCATTTAATGCAATAGATCTGATGTAGGTTTGCTTCCATGGGGGTGTTATCTGCAAATATAGCTTAAGCCCTTCCCAGTGCAGGTACCTAAATTAATTGTATCAAATTCTGGTAATTTTATTTCTCATGAACCCCATGGGGGGTGACTATATAAATATGCCCTGGCCCGCATATGGTTTGCATGTGACGCGCTATGGGCCCGAGAGATGTTTGCGCACCCCCTTCCGCCCCTCCCCCCTCCTCTCCCGAGGATATGAATCACCAAATAAACAAACCCAGTGCCATAGGCATTTGACGATTTGAGACGCGCATTCACAACATAACAACAAAATGAAACAATGACAGAACTATTTTTATTGTGACCGCTAATAATTGTGGTTGCGCACTAAGCACTAACAGCTAACCGCTAGTTAATTAACAGTTTTACACTGTAACAGAAATCACTACATGCAGACGTATTTTATCGCGCATTGAGTACAGTTACAGTCTAAAAGTAAACTGTGCTCGTGCACGTAGGGGCTCTGGGGGGGGGGGGGAAGAGGTGGGGAGGCGCGGCAGGGGGAGATGGACCCTTGGTGGGGATTAGTCGTTGGCGCTCCGTTCGGGAGGACGGGTGTTCATGCCACGTCGCCTTTCCGCACTTGTGTGCTACACAGTACAGTACGCTCTGTATACTGCGACCTCTACTGATCGCAAAACGTTTATCATTATTACTGTTAGGAGTACGAAGCCCCGTGGTAAATTGTAAAATATTTTCTTTGTTGCGCTCCCAACAAACCTTAGATAGGGCTCTTGCGCCCCTTGGCCCTTGCGCCCCTGTGCCCGAGCCTACCGGGCCCATTTACAAAATCGGCCCTGAATATGCCGCCATATAGGTGTTGTAAAAGCAAACATAGGTTTAATGTGTATATCAAATTTTATAAATTTATGTCATTAACTAAGAGGGTTTTGTTGAGTTCCCATAAGAATATCATGGGGAACCAATTTTTGGATTATCTCTGTAATTTATTAAGCCAAGTTTTAAATTCATGATACTAAATTTGTTTTCAAGCTCTTTTAAACAGTTTCATCAAAATTATTAAATTTTGAAATTGAAGTCCAATAATGCTACTATTTTAGTTTTGGCCCTTTTAAAACCCCATTCCCATATGATGATAATGCTGGTTTGCAAAATCATGAAAATAGACCTGTTTTTTTTTACCTTTATACAAAATTTCATAACAATTGAGGGTCCCTTTGCTAAATCATTTACAATTCATTCTTAGCATAAGTGAATAACACGTAAATAATACTAAATAAAAATGCACTATATTTGATTCACAAAAGTACAAAATTAAATATTTACTTAACATTTTAAGCACAACAAACAGTCTCAATGGATTGGAATAAATTCTCCTATATCGTAATGGTATTCATGCTATAACATTTTTAAAGTTTATTTCTGCATGCTTTGGTGGTGTCTAGAGCCAGAAATCATTTTGAAACACAAATTATATAAGACTGTAGTTTAAATAAATTCATTTTTATGTTGATGTGCCTATGCAACAGAGCAAAAATGGAATGAAAGATACTAGCCTGTTACTTATATGTGCAATGTAGTAAAATTCTATTGATATTTGTAATATGAGTGCCTTATGATAAGTTGTTTTATTTATTTTAGAATAAATTTACCTGTAATGTTGTATTTTTAGCGACTTTCCCTATAGGGAATACACTATTACGGTAGTAGCCATGGTTAGACCTAAGCCGAGACCATGTTACTTTTTCATTTTGAGGTCCCCAGAAGACCAAAAACACCGTTCATTCATTTTCATATATATGTATATAGATAGATATATCTATCTATGTGTCCGTGGTACTGATAAATTTTGAAGGAGACCTCCGATTTTGATGAAATTTGGTATGAAGGTGTAATAGACCAGGTCTATTTTCATGAGTTCGCAAACCAGCATTGTCGGGTTATGTAAACGGGGTTTTATGGGGTTTCAAAGTGATAAAAAAATAGGTTTTTGGCATTTTGGACCTTAATTTTTAAATTCGTCAATTTTAACTGAAACCATTTAAAAGAGCTCAAAAAAACAAACAATTTGGTATTTTGAATTTTTATCTTAGCATAACTGGTTACAGGGAAAATCCAAAAATGTGTTTTCCATGTTATTCTTATGGGAAATCAAGAAAATCCTATATCTTGCTTATTTATTGACATAACTTAATCAAATTTGGTATGTACATTATCCAGATAAGGTTTAACTTATACTTGCTTACAAAACCCATATGGCGGCAAACCTACATACTCACCCCCATGGGGTTTATGGGGAAAATAAAAATTGCCAGAGCTTGACAATTTTATGTTTACATTTACCAATCATTGATTAACTAAGACTAACAACACCCAATGGCAGCAAACCTACATACTTGATCTTATGGTGTTTTTATGGGGAAAGTAAATAATCTTAAATTCCATTGGAAATTCGCTGAGTACGCAGGTCTGCTGCGACAGGGGTATTACTATTACATACAGTCAATACAATCCAAATCTTGTCAATGTACAAAGGCTGTTTTGGAGTTTACTCCAACTGTCAGGTGACTGTAGTCTACAGCCATGAATGTGCCTCGTTGTTTCATTTGTGTTGTGTTAGTAAATGTAATATGTGTTTTGTATTTATTTTTATTCAAACTGACACAGTGAAAGCGAAGGGATTTTTAAATTAACAATATTACATAGTTTAGTGTGCTGCGACGAATACCTGTCGTTGAAGAAACCTCTGAGACGGCTGTCATACATGAACAAGATTTTGAAATTGACAATTTGTACCAGTAAAAATGCTATTATATCTGCACACAATCCGTTATTCTTAGAGATTATAGTTCATCTGTTATTTTTGTGTTATTTAATTTATATAGTTTATTTGAATGTTCTCAAACCACTTAATCTATTTTCTAAAATTTTTGTTTGTTTTTAATTTCTTAGTTGACTTTAAAGCAAATTATTTATGTACAGCAAAGAGATAAAACATTTGTGTGTAATCTATCTTTAAAAGATTAGCTATGTTCATGAATATGGTGTTCTCTAAATTAGCTTTTTGCTACAGATAAATACATCTCTGCTTTGTACAGTTGACTTGAGACAATCCGATAAGAGTGTGTCGGATTATGGTACTGAAAATGACAAGTTACCAAATATTTATTATTTAAACACTTCAATATCCAGGGTGTAAATTAATCACCCTAATGAGATGAGACATTACAGATTTTAAATAAATTGGACTGCTTTAAGACAAAGCGTTAACAAAAGACAATGATAAAATCTGCAGATTGAAATAGTCTGTGATTGGCTTTTGTTCCTTTTTTTGCAAATAGTGTGACTAGGCTTTTTCTTGAATGTCTTTCAGTATTAAAATCTTATTATAGTCAAGTTGACACCCCTTTCACCAGCGTATCAAAGTGTCTTCAGTCGACCACAATCAAAGTCTAATCAATGCAGTCATAACTCTTCTATCTTAACATAGTGTTTGACATATGGGACAATCTGACATATCAGTAACGATTATACCGGTGGCTTGGAGCACTAGTGATGATTCGCTAGCCCACGTTGTGTTTGGCTGCAGAGTTTGCTAGCATTCCATTCACACTCCCAATCCAAGCCACCGGTACACGCTTTACTGTATGTCTAGTGGTTTCAGAAGATACCTGAAGTAATCGAGTGTCATGACTGTCTCCCAATTACCAATATATTACAGTGTAAGCAGACATAACTTCCTCACAGATGATTGTGTATTTTTGCGCCAGGGCCTTCTCAAATTGTCTTTTACTGTAAATGTTACTTCCTTTTCTATCTCTTCATCTGTTTGGTCAGAAATTAGGTTGTCATCTAAGATTAATCTTTTTAAATTTTATAAGGATTCTTGTTGTATTTTGATACTATCACGGTCATTCAAAATTTTGTTTTTATCCTTGGACCAGGTTGGATTTTCTGGGCAAATATGTTTCCAAGATCTTATTAGATTTGAAGAACTCGACACAAAATGCAGCACAAATTATGGAGCATCTCGGACTATCAATTATCGGACTATTGCGAGTCAACTGTACAAAATACCTGTCTGCTATAATAATCTAATTTGAAGGGTTTTTTAGTGTTTTATTTCATTTTTCCATCACCAGGTGATGGCGCCGCCATTGTCAAGGCCTGTCGATCACACTGTGCAACTGAAGATCCGTGCGAGTGTGCTGGCTGCGAGTGCGTACGTGGCCTTATGCCGCGGAAACCATGCGATTGCACTCGAGCATGCAAATGCATTGCTTACAATACCCGACGTCTCTGGCATCCACAAGTAACTATCACACAATATTTTGCATATTAGTTATCACATAAAAATTATGAATAAACACACAACGTTTTCATCACTATGGCAAATACCATAGTGCCAATATGATTGGCCATCTTCAACCCTAACTGAAAACATGCCTCCACATTCCCCTGTTTCAGACAGTGGTCTATTTATTTATTTTTTTTTTTTAACTCTGTAAAAAATATGTTTTTTGTAGAATAAGATTGGATCAAGGTCTTTCATACCTGATATATTAATGAAACTAAATTGTATGCGTAAAAAATTCTTTAAATATATTGAAGTTTAGTTATTTTTTATATAACTGAGAATTAGGCCCACATAATAAAATTTTTATGTATGGGAGCCCTTATATAACTATTCAACTAAATGATTACCAAGTTTCAAGAAAAACAATCGAAAAATGGCTTATGAAACAGGGGAATACAAAACCATGTTTTCCCAAAAGCTGTATGTTTTAAATTCCTAACTGCGCTACTAGCCCAAAGGTGAAGATGACTCTTAACTCAGGTGGTTTACCATAACTAGACAAATACTTGGGAGAATTTAAAATGTTGACAAGCATACATACATTTTTACCAAATACTTTAAATGGTATGATTATCACTTTGGTAGAAACATTCCACTAAATGTTCTACACATCCTGTAAAAATTTCATACTGATATAAGGGTCTTAGTAAACCAAAATATTGTAATAAGGTTGTTGACCGACATAGAAACATGTTGACTAGGTACTTAAAATAGTCAGATAAACATGAAATTCGGTGTGCAGATTGTACATATTCCACATGTCCTGTAAAACTTTAATAAATGTATTATCATTGGAGGTGTTTGTAAAGTGAAAAATAATCATATAAGTTGTTGACGAGGATTAAAAAACACCAACAATCCGACCGGATACTTGAAATAATTGTATTGCCAACAAAATTTAGTATAAAAATTATACGAATTTTTCTAAATGTCTTACAAAAATTTAATAAAAATATATTTTTAATTACTGTGTTTTTACAATACTCCAAAATATTCCTATAGCAAAACATGTTGCTGACAAGCATAAAAACATGATGATGTTTGCAATGTTGAATAGTGATTTTTGAGTTCAAATAGAATAGTGATGCTTGAATTTATTTTTCAGAAGTAATTTGTTTCATTATTTGGTAAAACAAAGTGTTTTTAGTGTGTTCATTTGTTTTGGTACCTGTTGCTAGTCCAAAGCAACAATGGTAATTTTCAGCACAATGTTTAATTTAAACTGAAAGTAAAGGACTGGAGAAGTGCAATATATTGCAAGTAACAATCAATTGTTGAAACAATACATTAAAAGTATTTCAAATATAAGTTTAAGTATTTTTTGCTTCTTATTTCAAATATTTTAGCAATCCATGGTGCATAAACATGTTTTGAGATCTTACAATTAATAGCCAAATTTTTTTTCTTTTTAATATTCAAATCAAGAATGGTGATTATGTTTAATAAATTAAATGAAAAACTTGGGGTATATTCTGATAATAAAAATAACACATAGGTACCGGTAGCCTAAACTAAACTAAAAGTAAAGGTTGTCTGAGTATCTATTTACCTTCTCACAACAGTCTATCTCTGTACAGCTCCATCTGCTGCAGAAATTTTCCTTTTAGTCTGGGGTCTTATTCTATAATGTCCATTCACTTCTCTCTTGGTCTACTAACTTTTGCAACTGATTTCCCTTTCCAGCTATACTTTTGCCAATCTTCCTTCCTCCATCCTTTTTACATGTCCAAACCATGCAAGCATTGCCATTCTGGTATTGTCTTGAACCGTCTTATTACAGCCAAACTGGTCCCTTATGTTCATATTCCTGATTTGATCTCATCTCGTTTTTTGTACAAATGTTCTTAGGAATTTCATTTCTGCAGCTTGGATTCTATATTAATCTTTTTTATTCAATGTACATGTTTCTAAGCTGTAAGTTAAGATGGGTAAGAAATTAGTGTTGTACATTGTTAATTTGTATTTTCTAGGAACTGTATCATTCCACTCATTTTGGCATATATTCTTAACAATAATATTTTGATTAATTTTCTTATAGGACATGTAGAATTTTTAATGAAATGGTCATAACAAATTTGGCGATAATCGGAATACAGTGTTTAAAGTACTTGGTCAACATGAACTTGATTTTATGCTAATCAACATTCTAGATTCTCCCTTGGTAATCAGTATTAGTTTAGGTCACATCAAATTAATGAACAATCATAGAAATTTCCATAGAAATACTCAGTGAATAATCACAGGAATACTCCTGTGGCAACATAATTTTTTTTTTTATTTATGCAACATAATTGAAAACTTACTATCTATAATTTTCCCTAATAGTCCAGTCAATCTGTGCTTTTTAGGGGAAAAAATTAGTAAAAGTTTGGTTTTGTTCCCAGTCAATTACTACCATCGGGACAAGTCTGGGGCCAAAAGTCCCCACCCCTACCCCCCTTGCGTTTTCCCCCCACCCCCCCCCCCCTTAAAGTTTGAAGCTGCTTTCAATGCAGAGTTGCAGTCAATTTATTATATTTCCTAAACTAATAAAGATAAAGTCACATATTTCGTATTTTCTGATTCTTTGGAAAATTTGCTAAAATAAAGGTTATTGTCGTATATACGCTATCTAAAAGAAAAATATGCTTTTTCAGCTATTTTTTCCCGAAAAGTCGAATTTTTTACGTGAAAATTTGAAACTTGATATTAAGACTCTTAAATTGTACAATTAGAGCACATTTGGCATTGCAAATCGCTTAATCTATTTTTCAGCTTTAAAATAATATATAATGTTACCATCTTTTATGAAATAATCTGTCCACAAAACGATTTTGATGCAAGAGTAACATGCTTGTCTAAAAGTCTTATATCCTTGCAGTCGATCTAACATATGTCACACTATAAATTGGAAAAAAATTATATAAAAGTATGATTATTTTTCTATAAAATACTAATAAATAGGCAAGTCTTCAGCCGAAATTTCAGAACCCTAACCCTCCATCTTCATATTTATACTCTCCCCTTTATTTTAGTATAGGGTGAGCTTTTTAAAGTGATCCAATAGCTAACTTCTTTATTCTATATCTGACATTGTACTTCTTATGGGGGACTCCCTTTACTTTTTTATTTTGCTTTCAGGTATGTATTTCACTTTTCAAAATTTCCCGCCAATTTTTTCATTATGGCGGCCAGCTTTAAAATTTCTTATTTGACACCCTACATATTAAGGTATTTTTGAAATTTCCATATGATTTAAAAAAATTTTTATTCTTTACCATTTCTCTCTAAACCTAACGGTTAGGGAGATAGAGGCAATTAAAGTTCATTTTTAGTTCCATAAGAATAACATGGGGCAAACTTTATCTGCCCATAACTCCGAAACCATTGATGAAAATAAAAAGTACTCAAGAATAGAAATGTCTTAAATTGATGTTTTAAGAACATTTAACTCATAAAAATTATCATTTAAGCATAAATTAACTTCTTTCCAATATGGTGGGCAAAAAATAAAATTTCCAATTATTGATGTTTTTATGAAACAAAATTCTTAAAACATCAATTTCATTTTACATTTGTAATCTTGACATTTGTTTTATTTTAATCAATGGTTTCGGAGTTATGGGCAGATAAATTTTGCCCCATGTTATTCTTATGGAACTAAAAATGAATTTTAATTGCCTCTAGCTCCCTAACCGTTAGGTTTAGAGAAAAATGGCAAAGAATAAAAATTTTTTTAAATCACATGGAAATTTCAAAAATACCGTAATATGTAGGGTGTCAAATAAGAAATTTAAAGCTGGCCGCCATAACGAAAAATTGGCAGGAAATTTTGAAAAGTGAAATACATACCTGAAAGCAAAATAAAAAAGTAAAGGGAGTCCCCCATAAGAAGTACAATGTCAGATATAGAATAAAGAAGTTAGCTATTGGATCACTTTAAGAAACTCACCCTGTATAATCTTTACGTGCAGTAAATTAAACGATTCTGTATCCTAAACCAAATAAGATGAATTATTATACAAATACTTTTCGGAATTTTTAAAAGTCCCTTAAAACATAGTTAACCTCCAAAATATTTAAAATCTTGAATACCTTAGCGTAATTTTATATTTCAAATAAATGTTCGTACAAAAAAAAATATTCTGATACATGCTATAAAATACAAGAAATATCATTGATAATGATTTAAAATATATTTTTAACTTTTAAGCTATTAATAGGCTTCAATAATACATGTCTAAAGTAGTTAATTTTCTCTAAGGCTTCTAGAGGATAAATAATTTCAATCGAAGTGTTCACATCCACCTTACGGTTCAATTAATAATATCAACCAGTTATGAAACCATTGATAAGGGTGAAATAATTTGCATAGTAACGAAATATCTCCTATCGACTATGTACTTACATACTCACAAGCCTCAATGCAAAAGTCCCCTCCCCTATTTGTTTTGCTTTCCCTTCTCATTTGTCCCTTAAGTTAATTTTATATCCATTGAATGATTAAAAATAAGTTTTTTTGCCCTTTGGTGTTTTTTTGCTAAAGGTTCGGAGTTTACTACTGTCCTTCAACATATCCTTGTTTTATATATGTTTGACAGTTTATTCAAGAAGAAAAACAAAAGTAAAAAGCTACTATTGACTAGAGACTAGTCAGTATGAGGGAAAATTCATTGTTATAGTAAAAGTTTCATGTAGGTAGTGCCACTTAAATTGCGTTGTAGACTAAAACGGTCTAATTACATAAAAGCCTCTTTTTCTGTAGGAACCATGATAGAATTTTAGGTGCTATAAGATATCATTTTAAAGTGTTTTTATACAGCACAAAAATATTTAATCGTTGTCATTCACTTAAAAATGTATTTGATGGCCTTTTTAAGCCTTTTTTAGATTTATTTAATTTTATTTAAAAACATTTATTTTTACAATTGATTGCAAAAATCAAATTTTTCTCTTAAGGTATCACATGGAAGCCAAATACATTTATTGTAGCAAATTTTCCACGGAATATGAAAATATTAAATTATAAAGAGTTGTTTCGTATAGTTTTGAAACTATGGTAGATTTATTAAAACTTTGCATTAAAATTCAGATTCAAACTTTAAGGGGGGGGGGGGTGGGGGGAACGCAAGGGGGGTAGGGGTGGGGACTTTTGGCTAGAGACTGGTTACTAAAGTAGAAACCTATGAGAGAAAAATCATTGTTGTAATAAAAGTTTTCTATGTTGGTAGTGCCACTTAACACGTAGCCTGCAATAAGTTGCCTTGTAGGCTGAAACGCTCTAATTGCATAAAAGCCTTTTTTACTGGGGAACTATGATATAATGTTAGGTGTTATAATATATCATTTTAAAGTGTTTTTATAGCGCAAAAATTTTTAATCGTTATCATTCACTTTGAAATGTATTTGATGGCCTTTTTAAGCCATTCTTTTTAGTTTTATATTATTTTATTTTCTTCAAAACCATTTATTTTTACTATTATTTGCATAAATGATATATCTTTTAAATATATCACATGGAAGCTAATACGCTTATTATGGCTAATTTTCCACGGAATCTGAAAATATTATATATAAAGAGTTATCTCATATGGTTTTGAAACTATGGTAGATTTACTAAAACTTTGCACTCAAATTCAAATACAAACTTAAGGGGGGGTGGGGGAAAAGGCAAGGGGGGTAGGGGTGGGGGACTTTTGGCTGGAGACATGTCTTGATGTTAGTAATCTATTGGGGGCAAAATCAAACTTTTTTAATTTTTTCCTCTACCGACTATTTTTGAGCACAGGTTGACTGGACTATAACTCATGATTTTTTTTACTGTAGCCAAATGCTAGACATAAGACTTTTGCCAGTATAAAACATGCTTTTTCTTACAATGGTTAATATACCAGAAATATCAATTTCATCAAATTTTATTAGCTACTAAACATATTCAATTTTTCCTAAAATTGTTTTTAATTCACATTTTATAAGAAAAGTGATATTACTGTGTCATCTGATTTTGGACCATGTTTCAAAATATTTGTATATAAAAAAAAAACATTTCTGTAAAATGTTTTAAAATACCCTAACAGCCAGCATTAAAAACAACCCTTCTTCTATTTTATTAAATCCCAATATTTGTGATTTTGCCTTTTGTCCTTTCCTCATTAAAAGTCCCTGACTATGTAATAGGCCCACTAAGGTAACCAGGCTTTTTTCTAAGTTTTATGAACGAAAATCATATTTTAATATTTAAATTTGCTTGTTGAGTGATCAGACATTGGATCTCTTTTTCTGTAAAAGTTTTTTCTCATCTGTCACCACCTCTCCCTTCAGAACCCTACAGGATTGTTTGTGTTACAAAAATAGTTTAAATCCACCGAAGCAGGTTTAAACCTTCGGTGGTTATTGTTGTTTCTTATTTCTTATATTATGTATGTACCGGTACCTGAAAATATAACGTTGTCTTTTGTTTCATGAGACTATAAAGATGTTTCTATTCATTCAATTCATTTAATATTTTATGTCTATGTGGAAGCTTAAAATCATGGACTAAATTAGCTAATGTTAATTAGCTGATTGATAATTAAATATTCTACCTTCATTCTAAGTGTTTATCATCATGACTTCTACCAGTACCATATTCCAGTACAACCTTATCAGTCAAATTATTGACTGTCGTGAGAAGATGAAGAGGATCAACTTTCAAGTACCAAAGGAACTAGGTCCAGAGACTTCTACAATGGCTCAAATTCAACAGATGGGGATTATTTTACCTCATGTTAAACCCTTTTGTTCAAGTAAGAAATTTTTCCAAGCTGCCGTGTGTGAGTTGCTGTAGAATTTCACTTTACTTTCCACTTTTACTTTACTTTTTCTTTTTTACTGCCCTCCTCTTCTGGGACTGCACATCCTTGGGAATCCTTGTTATGGTGAAGGTATACTTTTTGTTTCTTCAACTTTCTAAAATGGTGTATTGTTTTATTTTTATAAATTAATCATATAAGTTGATTAACCAAGTCAGGCAATGTTTCAAACGTCTCCATTCACACTACGATTCATACACCGTTCATACACATACGATTCATACACATTTATTTGTCCGTTGATATACCACAATATGATATATAAATCATATTGTACTTATATATCACAATTAGTGCAGTTGTGTTATTTATAATTGATAAATTATATTATAATTTAGGTATCAATTTATAGGAATTTTTTATATTTATGTTATCATTATGATTGTATTTGTTTCTTCCTTAAATATGTCGGATTTTATTATTTATGTGTATATTTTTTCTCTTCCATTTCCATTTATAACTCTGGAATCCTGCCTGTTGGGTTACTAATTGGCCTAAACTAATGCATGTACATTTAAAATTTTTGTTTATGTTTTTTTCTTAATTATGCTTGCTAAATTAAGTGTATTGTAAATTTCATACATCTGCTGTCAATCTTTACTGTTATTTGTTGGTTCATTGATAAGCTTCATTGGGCATGATGTGATGTGATTTATGTCTATAGTTTGTTGGGTTGTATAGGTTATTGTTTTCATATTAATGTACTGTTCTGATAAAGACTTATTTGTTATTATATCTATTAATTATTGTACTGCTCATATGTTCAGGGCCGGTCCTAAGAAATTTTCCGGTGCCTGCGAAATCTGAATTCGCTGCCCCATTTATACTATACAAGGCCCCATTTACACAAATTTTCCATAAAGTTAAAAAATAGTAAATAATTCAGCTCAATATGTATCTTATCTCCCTTTGTTTTCCCTCGGCCTAGTATACGTATATTTTCAATTAATCTGTGACATCATGAAAAAGTTATTTTTTATACAAAATTTAAACTTGCATAATGAATCCTATGTTAAGACCAAAACTATCAAGATTTTGACATTTTTGACAAATATTACAGGAGTTATAAATTTTCAACGATAATTGTATCCAAGAAAAAACTAGGCTTTTTATAAGAATCATACCAATTACCATACTAAATTTCAAAATTTAAATACCTTACTAAAAACACCACGAGCAAACCGTTCTAATGACAACAATGGTTCAGGTGTTTTATTAATTAAATTTGGATGCAATTTTAAAATTCCAATTTGCAAACTGACGTGAGAAAGTGTGATTCTGTAAAATTAAACTTGAACTTACTATTGTCCGTTGTTTAATCTTTTAATTCTTTTTATTTGTAGATCAAAATTTAAAATTTGCAAGAAACCTTTGAGGTCGCTATTTAGAGCCTTACAATGTAGAGTAAAGGAATCTTAGCATTCGGTACTGTTGTTGTGTCAAGTTTTTAACTAAAAAATAACTGAGTTTGTAGATATAACTGATTGATTACAAAGTTATCAAATAATGTGTGCGATATAGGCCTATTCTGTATACTATTTCAAGTTGCCAATACATTAAAAAGCTCTTAAAGAAATTACAGAGTATGTCGATTTATTAAAGCTGTAAGTTATGATTTTCATTATTTGTTATTTGTCTAATTATAAACTATTTAATACTTCACTTGAGACACCAACACAATCTGGTGCTTATTTTAAGGTAAATGTGACTAAAGGTAAAACATCATAAATATAAATTTAAAATCATCCAGTTAAAAGTTACACAATGACACCCAATGCACAAACCTTGTTTGATTTTTTACGCTATCTGATCGCTGAAACACAGGACGGATTTTAGACTACAGTAAGCTGTAAGTTCGTTCCCTTTTGTAACTGTCAAATAACTCTGTGATTATAATCTGCGAACTAGGAAAATGTTTTCCAGGAGATGCCTAGTTTATCACTCAGAAAACGTTCACCCGGATTCTGCAGCGTCATTCGTCAGTTAAAAATGAACCTGTGAGATGATATCCTGTCGCTGTCACAGTAGAATCCACTTTTTTGTGGTATGAACATTGTTGACAGTAAAAATTAAAACACCCAATCGGTATTTCTACTATTTTACATGGTTTGACAAACATATACTCAGTAGCTTCCAAAAGTCCTACGATTACAAAAGCTCGGAGCCAATCGAGGGGTGCCGTGCACATAGAAGCGCGCCCCACCTAATGCGCCGATAGCGGCAGAGTGCCTTGTTTAATTACAGGACATGTAATAGATTATATTATTTTCATAATTTATATTACAGTTCAATAGATGACAATTTATTTACTGAGCTTGAAAACCTTTCAATTTTCAGTTTCTGTCCCTTCCGAGAGGCCTTAAAAAAGCTTTAGTACTTCTAAATCCTTATAAATGCGGTCGCTGCGCAGCCAGCGCCCCTTCCATGCTGGCGCCCCATGCGACCGCATGGCCCTCGGACCAGCCCTGCATTTGTTTAGATATTATTTTTATATTTCATATTTTGTTCTTATCAAATTGTAAGAAATTCATGTAAACATATTTTATAATGTCAACTCAATTCATTATTTGTATTTTTTTTGTGTTTTGTTATTGCAAAATTGTTTTAATGCATTTTGAAACCATAAACATTATAAATGAGAAAGTTAATCATAATTTTAGTCTCAACATTAATAGGTGTGCTAAGTTTTAATTCTCATGTTATGTTGATTGAATGTTATCATGAATTAATTAAAATATACATACAGACAGACGGAGAACTAATCTTAATTGAACCTGTATTACATTGAAGTTTTTGCTTGTTTTTAAACCTTTAATAACTTGGTAATATTTGGTCCAATTATTGCGGTGCACACTATATATTTGAATCATGTAAGCTGACGCCATCATTGTTGGCAGGCTGCTGGGGCGACTGTACGCGGGTGAGGCCTACATCATGCTCAACCGCATTGAGGCAGCGGTGAACATTCTTGACCCCTCTCTGATGGCCGACCTGGACGACGGCGATACCAAGAAGAAGCTGGTCCAGTGGTTCCCTGCCACCCCAACCACTGCCCGCTCAGTTCTACGATACAACACAGCCGTCGCATTGACGCTGCTGGGCGACCTCGATGGGGCGAAGATCATGCTCAAACAGGTCACATTTCATACCAGTAGTGTAGTAAAATTAAGCCAAAATCTGGTTGGAAAACAGAAAAAAATTGGATAGCCAATTTTTGCTGAAATGTTTTTTATGTTATCCCCTAACCTCTCTCAGATAAGTCCCATGAAATCATCTGTGGGGACATGCCTAAAAAGTTTGGGATGGCCCATATGGAGTCAGATGTGCTTATATATCAGGCCATGTATTCTACCACTTAAGACAAATTTAATTAATTTGATAAACACAGGGCTGGCGCTAACACTATTGCCCCCCTAGGCAAAGGTTATACATCCCGCCCCTGGCCCCCCCTCCCTTTCATCATCCCAAACTTACCCATACCCTTGTTAAAACATCCACACAAATTTACAATTCATGGTAGATTGTTTTGCTTGAGATAACGTTATTATATATCTGTTCTATTTTTCACATTCAAAGTTTCCTTGGTGAGTCAAAAATTAAATTGGAAAGACTTAGTGACGAAAAAGAGACTTGGCAGACTGGAATAGCAAGCCTGTTTGCCTCTGCAAGTAGCATGTGGTGCCGCTTGTGAACCAAATTAAAAAGTTCACATTAAATAAAACTGACAGATTTGAACATTTATTATAATCAAAATATTGATTTTGTTGTCAGGTTAACAGGTTGCAGCTAGTTTAAATCGTCTGCATTGTATGCTAAATAATAAACCATAGGCCTAAACCTAATAGGCAACATAAAACATTTAATTAAATTAAATATAGAATCCTTATGAATTCAACAAAATGAAAAACAATAAGTATTTGATTTACTAATTTAATAACCCCAAAACTTGATAATTATATGTTATTAATATAACATCGGCAAGTAGGTTGTGCAAAAGTGCAGGGGAAGGGGAAGGTTTTTTAGGGGCGGTTCTGTTGCACACGGCCCTGACAACTAGTAAGCGCATGCGCTCTCTCGAATAAGATTCATAGCGTGGCGCAATCGGTGCCAGGCAACGATAATGTACAGTCAATGCTTTACTAAACACAATAATATAGAAATAAATAAACTAATAATAATTGTTAATAGATTTGTTAGATTGTAAATATATTTATTTTAGTAAAGATAATTTTTTCCTTTTATTATTTTTTGGTGCCCCCTAGGAAAGTGCAGTCCTAGGCGGTCGCCTACTTCACCTATTGGGTGAAACTGGCCCTGGATATAAATAAACCTTCTTGAATGAATTTAAATTTAGTATTCTTAATATTAATTTTTATTGTAACTCCTCTAAACCGACCCCCCATTTTTAGGCATGATCCACATTGGGAATTTGAGGGGAATTTCCTGAGAAAGGTCTGGGGATTCCATATAACACATTTCAAAAGAAATTGCTGTCCAACAGCTATTTAATTTTTCCTAACTAATCTTAATACACCACTAGGAGCACTCTAATCTTACATAGAAATATCTTAAGGGGGTTGGGGTTCTGCCATGTTGGATTCATTTCCTACAAGAGCAATGTTAATCTTGTCCCCGCCGTATCCGTTTCTAATATGCATAACTCTTGTTCATGCCTGTAAATTAATGTATCTGTACTGATGCTTTTATGTAATTGGCATTTTGCTGTTTAAAAGCATCTAAATAAAGATATTTGAATTTGAATATAACTTATTTATTTGTTTTAAAATTGGATCACAATAAATTGTATTAATCTCAATTAATTCCATTATTATTTAGCGATATGAATTATTTTTAAATATTGTATAAGAGGATGTAAACAAATGTTTAAAAGCAGTAAAAAGTTGATTTGTTCTTTCCATTTTGAAATAAACTCAATTTAACATAAAAAAATGTCCTTTGTAAATTGTAAATATTTTGATGAACCCTTCATTTAACCATAATTTCTGGTTACAAATAAAGGAGTTATTGTGTTCCCGTTTAACATTGCTTTTAAGGGAATAGTCCGAATCAGGATTGACTTCAAAGCTTAACAGCCAGCTATCGGATAACTGCTCTGCATCATGGAAATATTTTGTCCACCGTTGCAATGACATAATATTGTACTTTTTATCCTTCTTGTAGCTCATGAAATTGTAGAAGTATTAATTATTCATATTACTAATTGCCATAAAATATGACTTTTTTAAACTACAATGTTATACGGCATAAATGGGGCTCAAGTTTTGAATCGAGTGAGTAATAAGTTGGTGTGGTGAGCTGACTTATTCAACAAGTCTTTTCATCTCCTTTTACAGGTACAGGAGAGTCCCACTAATCAAAATTAATTGGGACACTAACCTGTTTGGTTTAGTCAATTTTCAAAATAGACGGAATTAATAAATGTACGAGGCATGTTTTTTAAGTAAATACTGTTTTGAAAAAAAATATATAAACTAGGAGAGATTTTTTAGTAATTTTATTTTCACATGAAAGCCTGTTCTTTAGTCTACTTTTCTATATACTTTCCGCCATTATAAAGGAACTCATCATATCGTCCAACTAGCTTTACTAATTCCATTGTCATAGAAATCTGCCGCCTGCCTTGAGACACACCCCAATACAGGGAGATGTTTTGACATTGTCGTGGCGCACCCTGCATAGGCCTTTCTTCAAATGAATGTGCGGTAGTCACTTAGCGCTACATAGGGACTGTAGGGAGGTCAATTGAGTTGTTCCCAACCAAATTCTCCGATCAATTCCTGGGTTTGATAAGTCACATGTGGACGGGCATTATCTTGAAGCAAAATAATGCCGATAATTATCATGCACATTTGTGCGGCCATCTTTAAATGCCTTAACCCTCTTTCATACCATTTCATCACTCATGTTTTCTCCGTACACTATACAGAACTGGCGATGAATATCGATCGATTTCAGGCCTTTAATCTACAGAAAACGGATAATAGACCGTACTTCGCAGTCGGTGGAACTTTCTACGAGCGAAGGCTTTTTAAACATTAAAAAACGTCCGAACACAGAGGCAAAAAATGCCGTAATGGTATCTGTGCATTGCCGACAGATGTAGGTACACAAAGTGCATGCGCAGATTGCAGCACTACATGGCGGGATTTAAAAATGTTACTTATTTAAAAAAAACACGCCTTGTATTATTAATACATAATAATTATTATAATAATAAATAATTATTTTCACTTGTTTCTCCAGCTCGAACAGGGAAAATTAGCTATCAATGGCGATCGGACAGCCGAAAGTGTTTAGTAGCAATGTCACAGCATTAAATAATGGAAAGAACAATTTGAACATGTAATTAAGTTTGACAACAGCATTTTTTGACCATGGTATTTTGAAAAATTTTTTACATGGCCAGATGGTATATACAGTATAAGAAATGTAGAGAGGTAGGATATAAAATTGATGAAAACTGTTCACAGTGTGTATTTTGAGGCACTTAAAACTATCAGTCTACTTGCACTTTTTGAAGTATAAAATCTTTTCTGCTTTGACTTGATTGACCTCTTACCATTAGTCCATAGTTCATTTTTGAAGAAAAATATGCATGGTATGTTGTTGCTGTGGATAAGGAGACGCCGGCCTAACCACTGAGCACGTCTGCCTCTAACGTGTATTTTGTGCAAGCCCCAAGAAGGAGGGGATACTGAAAGAAGAGAAAGGGTGAGAAGAGGGCAGCAGTCAGCCGATTAACACCCGTGCTTGTGTGACAACTGATAGGCAGGCTCAAACTATTAGCTTATAATACTCAACAAATTGAAAAGAAAAACAACACAAATTCCTTGAGATTAAAGATAGATGAGCATCTAAATTTGTGGGAACATGTTCATAAACTATTAACTAAAGTAAATTGTGGGATTTATGCATTATCAGGAATAAAATATTATTGCAATCTTAACACCTTAAAAACTATATACTTTGCTCACGTTCATTCACATATTACATTCGGTTTTGCACTTTATGGCTCAACAAATAAAATAAATTTAGACAAAATTTTAAAACAGCAAAAAAGGCTATTAGAATTATGTTAAATCTGAAATATGATGATTCGGTTAAAGGACATTTAAGGATCTAAAAATATTCACTGTTTATGGTCAATATATTTTTGATACCATTTTACTTGCCCAAAAAGAACAATCAAACAATGTAAATTCTGAGTTACCTGTAAACCCATACAACACAAGGGGAAGAAATGAAATCACACAGGCACATAGGCTCAATTTTTCGAAAAAAACCTACATATACGGGTAAAAGTTTTTGAAACACATTCCACTTAATATAAAATCAGATAGTGGGTCAAAATTTTAAAAAAACTTTTAAAAGATTACTTAATTAACAAATCTTTGTATTAAATGGATGAACTTTCCACCACCCTCTAGACCCTTTAACATTCTTCAACTTTTTTCTTTCTAAGTAATTTGTGGAAACAAATGTTTATAATAATTATTAACTTATTTTTTATTTATTTTTTACTATAGAACATTAAGAACAATGATTTTATTTATGTATAATATAAGTTAACTGTGATTTCTATTAATAATATGTCTTGTAGAAAAATGTGACGCTATTTACCATGTACTATTATAGTCCAGTCAACCTGTGTTTTGGTGGGGAAAAAAATAGTGTAAAGCTAATTTTTTCCCCATCGACTACTACCATTTAGAGAAGTGTTTAGCCAAAAGTCCCCGCCCCTACCTCCCTTGCTTTCCCCCCTGTGCCCCCCTAAACATGAAAAGTGTAAGGGTTTCGTAAATCGCTTCTATCTCGATTACTAAGCAACTTATCGGATTGGAATTTCTTTTATTATTTTTGTTATAACATTGTCTATAATTAATGTCCAGTTAGCTTTTGTCGTAACTTTCACCGTTTGTTCGTAATTCGTATGAAAAAGTGAAAATATGTATATTTTTCGGCTAGTAATTTTACTTTTTGTCCCATAACTTATCACGCCGACATTTTATGAAAAAATGTTACCTACAAAAGTTATAGCTCCTATAATTACCTTTAAAATGATATATAATAGTAGTTACATTGTTGGATATCCAGTGCGATTTAGCCGGTGCAATGCGCTGATGCGTACGCTGTCACGGCGGGTTCGGTCAAGGTGGGGCCAGCCGGCGCGGCGTTGCAATCACAATGTTGTGGTATAGTGAGAGTGTTTTTTCATCTGTAATTTACACTATGGCTTGTTTTACCAAATCCAATAAAGTCTCAGTGAAACCTTAATTCCTCACTTATTTACATAGGTCAAATAAAATAAGTCATTGTATAAAGCTAGAAAACGCACTTTTCATAGTTTTGTTTTTGAAAATGTTCCTTATAGTTTAAAAAATGTTATTTTACAATAAAATAATAGCAGTATCTTGATTTGAAGTGAAAAAATCTATTCGTAGTATTCTAATTACTATATAAATTGATATTGTCCATTTCTGAGATTTTAACTTCCCTGACCATTTCTTAATTTTCCTTGACTTCAAAGTTACATTGCTGCTTGATCCGCCACTGCTCCCGCACGTTTCTGTGCAATCAAGCGATGCTCTAAAGCAGCTACAATAATTTTTGCAAGTCTTTACGCAGTTTCAGGAAACTAAGTTTATAACTTCTTCAAATGCCGGTGTTTTTTTTAAATATTTTTTATGAACTGGATACAACATATTATCAGGTAATATCCACCCCCAGTATGTATCGCTGATTTTCTTATCTCCGATCAATTTTGTAATCTAATAATATAAGTGTTGTAAAATTAAGCCAAAATATAGCTAAATAATGAAAAAAATTGGATAGCCAATTTTTGCTGAAAAATGTCATCCCCTGACCTCCCCCAGAAAAGTCCCCTGAAATCCCCAGTGGGCAACATGCTTAAAAATGATGGGAAGGCCCACGTGGAGTCAGAAATAAATCTTTCGTCGACCAATAGTCTTGGGCATATCAAATTAAAGCTCTTAAGTCGGAAAATTTTATTTCGCAAACACCGCATCTCAAAAGGTTGCCTAAGTCTAAAATGGCAGCCTGTCAAACTTTGAATAAAAATCAAATTTTAACCTAAACACTTAAAAATGTAACATTCGAAATACAGTACTTGACCTTTTGATGTGGTGTTTGTGGCAAACGTTTGCTTTTACAATTACCTTTGAAAATGCTTATAGCTCGACTTAAAAATGCCTATCATATTACTCTTGAACCACCCTCTAACATGGTTGTCCTAAAGAGGAAGTTTTGAAACAATTTTGTTAGTCCATAGCCATGTCATACATCATTTTAAAGGTCTCATTCAGGATAAAACATAGCTGAAAACCAGACCTCAAAAGGTCAAATATGTCGAAAGTTGTCGCATTTCAAAGTTTTGATATCATTTTATTCTAATTTTTGAACGTCTGCCATTTTCCTCCCGACCGTTTTATTGAGGTCGGGTTTACGGCATTGTAATATACATTTTAAAGCCTTTAATTTGATATTTATAAACTTTGTGGAATGTATTTAAATTTAGCATTCTTGATATCAAATTTTATTGTAACTCCTTATGGGCCAACCCCTCGTTTTTAGGCATGATTATCCCCACATGGGATTTCAGGGGACTTTTCGGAAGAAGGTCAGGGGATACCATGGAACACATTTCAAAAGAAATTGGCTGTTAACAAATTATTTCACTTTTCCCGACTAATTTTACTACACTATATGTTCAATAAGCGTGTTGTTTAGCAGGACCAGATGTTGGAGGTAGGGATACCATGATAACTTTGGATTTTAATGACATTTTTGCAATAGCTTTAAGGTACATTGAATATATACTGTCATTCAGACTTACATACCTTGTGCATCCATATAGTTTCAAGATGAAAGATTATCCTAAGAACTGTTTGAGAATATTTTTGTCTACTTGCTCATAGTATGACGTTGAACACCCCAGAGAGTAAAAAAATGTCTATTAAATGTTTAGAGCCATACGTCTTGATAAGTTTAATCCAAAAGCAGACTGGACAGGTGATTGAAAAGACCTATTCCTACATAGTTTTAATATTATGTGGTTTTTTCGTCCATACTTTATTCTGATGTTTGCCTTCTCGTCTATTAGATCGTTTAAAAACAAATCTAGTAGTTCTGGAACAACATCTTTCCCGCCTGACCTTATATCTTCAACACTGGGATAGTACAAGTCATCATGAACTTGGTTTTGAATTTCTTTTCAAAGCTGCTGCTGTAGAAACAATTCTCCTAAATTCTGATTTAAATTAGAACATTCTTGAATAGCAAGGGGGGTAATTGTAACAGTCCTGGATAGCACGGGAGGGGGGGCTACCCAGGACTGTTCTAATTTAAATCGGACTTTCATTTCATCATCTGTGTTGCTTTTCTTTTGAGAGTACCAAGTTTTACACACAATTTTGTCCGCCGTATCTTTTGAACAAACAATGGACGATTCACTATTTTTCATGTTTGTAATATAAAGTCTTTCACCAAAGTGACAATGTAATAGTGATAACGTTTTGAAGTATTCAATTTCATTTAACTGGTCTCTGTCCGACACCCTTTTCATCAAATGCAAAAAGTCAGAAGTACCATATTATCGAACCTATTACCAGAATCAAAAATAGATCGGATATAAGGAACTCAGCGCTACAGACTGGGGGTGGATTTTAACTAACAATATGCTATACCCAGTGCACTCACATGAGAAATTATAAACTTTGTTTCCTGCAACTGCTAAAAGACTTCCAAAAATTATTGTAGCTGCTTTAGAGCATCGCTTGATTACACAGAAATGTGCGGGAGCAATGGCGGATCATGCAGCAATTTAAGTTTGGTTGAAGTCAAGGAAAATTAAGAAATCGTCAGGGAAGTTTAAATCTCAGAAATGGTCAATTTATTTCAAATCAATTTATTTCTTAATGAGAATAATCCGAATATATTTTTTACTTCAAATCAAGATACCGCTATTATTTTATTGTAAAATAATATTTTTTCATCACTCCGTATACGAAAGTGACAACTTGCCGTACAGCTGAGACCTTGGAAAGTAGTCATTTCCCAAACTGTCACCGTCAGCTGATTTTACTGACCTGTTCGGAAAGTAATGTTTGTAAACATTACTTTCCGTCCAAGGTAAACAAACTTTTCTGTACAGCAACAATCAGCTGGGTTTAAAACAAATTAAATTTTGAATTCCAGCTTTGTTTACTCTGTCCAATGGCGAAGAATTTACAAAAATAATCCTCCTTTAAAACTTCCACATTTATTAATAATTGCGTCGTGATGAAAAGTATCGTTCACAACTCGTCCGGAAAGCCCATTTCAAGGCTCGATAGTGTTTTCCACGCTCGGCTTCGCCTCGCGCGTAAAACACTATCTCGCCCAGAAATGGGTCACTTTCCGGATTAGTGGTGAAATATACTATTAAAACTACTAAGAACAAAACTATTTAAAGTGCGTTTTCTAGCTTTATACAATGACTTATTATTATTTGACCCATGTAAATAAGTGAGGAATTAAGGTTTCACTGAGACTTTATTGGATTTGGTAAAACAAGCTATAGTGTAAATTGCAGATGAAAAAACACTCTCACTATACCACAACATTGTGATTGCAACGCCGCGCCGGCTAGCCCCACCTTGACCGAACCCGCCGTGACAGCGTACGCATCAGCGCATTGCACCGGCTAAATCACATTGGATATCCAACAATGTAACTACTATTATATATCATTTTAAAGGTAATTATAGGAGCTATATCTTTTGTAGGAAACATTTTTTCATAAAATGTCGGCGTGAAAAGTTATGGGACAAAAAATAAAATTACTAGCCGAAAAATATACAAATTTTCACTTTTTCATACGAATTACGAACAAACGGTGAAAGTTACGACGAAAGCTAACTGGACATTAATTATAGACAATGTTATAAAAAAAATAATAAAAGAAATTTCAATCCGATAAGTTGCTTAGTAATCGAGATAGAAGCGATTTACGAAACTCTTACACTTTTCATGTTTAGGGGGGCACAGGGGGGGAAGCAAGGGGGGTAGGGGCGGGGACTTTTGGCTAAACACTTCTCTTAATGGTAGTAGTCGATGGGGAAAAAATTAGCTTTATAATATTTTTTTCCTCAAAATGGTGTTCTACGGCACAGGTTGACTGGACTATTAGTACATAAAAATAAATAAAGTGATAAAAAAAAACCTGGTCTGCTCTGCCCTCTAAATGGCCAACCAACCAACTGTCCATTCAAGTTTCTCATTCTGCTAGGGGTTTCCATGTCAATGATGGTATATGAAGATTTTTGTTTCAAAATTAGTTTTGCCTCGAATGACCCGAAGAAAGAATGTTACTGATATACTTCATATTGAGTTGTTTTCCGGATCATGTAGACGAGTAATAAAGGTTAAATACCTGCTGTCTGAATTATGATCCAAGTTCAGTAATCCTATGGACTATGCGTTTTGACGCGACCATCAAGTAATGAGAGAAAATTGTTAAGTTTTTGTGCAGACCTGAGAAAAACAGCCTAGGTCGTCGAAACACATAGTCCACAGGATTACTGAACTTGCATCACACGGCAGACAGTAGGTATTTAACCTTTATTGTAACTGATATAGTTTGACTTTAATAAAACTGATCTTTTCTCTCCACCAGCTTCCAAGCTGTTCTATCAAATTCCCTATTTCAGAACATTTGACCGTTTCTTAACCAACCCCAGATCAAAAGCAGGTCAGTTAATTGTCTCTGATCAAATTAGGGTTTATGTACCCTGAATTTTAAAACTGATATGTGCAACTGATTGCCACATGAGAGACTTTTGTTCCTATTTTAGGTGAAAAAGTATAATTAATCAATCATTGAACTGTAAGTACAGTACACCGTAAGTTTGGCTGAGATGAGGTTACCAAGAATGTATTTACATTGATCAAGATTTTTATATCAGCGAAATATATATAATTTTAACTACTGTAATGTTTTCAGGCCTGGATCTCAAAAGGACCAAATTACGAGGTCCCAGTGCAGGTGGTGGCACTAGTTCTCTACATAGAGCTGCTTTTAGGTAAGTATCCTAACCCTGTCCAGTTCATAACCAGTTGTTAATTTATGGACGTACTTTTTAAAAAATAAAATTAAAATAACATATTGACACTCTTTTACAAATTTGCTAAATGAATAATCGTTACACTAAACAAATCAATAATAATTAAGCTCTACATCTCTTGGTAATGACAAAAGTTAGTGACGTCTCTATATAAAAATTTTGTATTTATTTATTATAACTGCATCTTTATAAGAGCTCTGTGAGAATGTACTGATTTTATTTCTGACCACTTTTGCAGGAAACATTGATCTTGCCATAAAAATGATCAAGATGAACTGCCCTCAGGTGCAGAAGTGAAGCAGCGTAAGTTTTATCACCTTTGACATCTTTCATTAAACCTTGCACCTCTTTATCCCTACCATTATTTTAGCACATAGATTTCATGAGGTTCAAATTAATAGTCAGTCATTGATGATAGAAGTGATTCATAAAAAGTAAGGTTGTTTCAATTTCTTGTCAAATCGTAGGAAAAGAGTTACTAACTGGTGTTATTTGACCAGTAAAATGTCAAAATATTTATGTCATCGTCTAAATAAAAATAACATATCAAACAAAACATTTTCACTTTTGTTTACAGTTTCTAAGTCATATACAAGAATTGATATGAATTTATAATATTAATGATGCCCTAAGTGACATCTTGTTACTGTGAACTGGGTTTGATTTATGCATTGAGAATTTAGTACTTAAAGAATTCCTGTCCACGTGTTAGTGCAGCCTTCAGGCATTCCAATATTTTTTCATCTTTTACCCTTGTATGGGTTGGTTTATCGGGGTCCAAGAGGACATGCCTCATAGAACCAGTTTTTAATAATAATTTTTTTGGCAATTGTTATGAGCTGCAACATAAAATACAAAAGGGTAAATGTTAAATATTCTATATTTTTAGGCCTAAAACGAGAACTTTAAATTTTGTTTTTGTTTTTGAATGTGGTATTCAAAATCTAATATTTCTTCAGGAAATCTCACACCCCCAGATGCAAAAGACTTAAATCCGATCATTATTGCTTGCTATTCAAATTACCCCCAAAAATTTATATCTGAATTTTCAATGTACTTTGCTACTTAGCATTATTAAACACTATCCACCATTACCAATTTTTGTGTACCCCAAACTAGCCCTCTGTTATTTTATATATATATTTTTTTTTAGAGTATGGCAGTCTCCAGGTGGGAACCACCCTGTTGTATTAGTGCATGAAAATATTTTGAATTTTTTGCAAACTTTATTTAACTCACGAAACTTTATATTAACTTTGAAAAACTTAAGCTAAACTCTGAAAGCTCCCCCTCTTAGTTTTAAGCATAGTAAAAAGTATTCTAAACAAAATTATTTAAAAAAGAAATTTGTTTAGACATGAACAAGGAACAATTTCCTGACCTGTCAGTTTTTAGAATCTAAGTAAGTTATAAGAAAATGTGAAGACTGTATAGAAATTGACCAGTTCTGGCATTTATTAGCTTGTGTTCTGGGTGTAAAAAGTTTTGCTGTGGATGAACAAATGTGCAAATCTGCAATTTCATCTCTAGAGTTACTTTAAAACCCCTTAAAATTGCAGACTTTTAATTCATGGCACTATTAACATGTTATTGTATTTCCCTTTGCAGTTATTATAATTCTAACTGTTTTCAATTCTTTTGTTTTCCGGCATTTTCTATTATTTTTTCAGATTTGACACAAGAAAGGAGAGAAAAGATGAAGAAGAGTAAAAAGTTAGTTTGAAGATAATTTGAAATTTTTTTCGTGATATTCTATGAGTTTTGTATGCGTAAAGTTATAGTGTGTTCCCATCAAATTGTTTGTTAGTTGAAAGTTTCAATATGTTCTTTTAATCTGTTATCTCCTAACATAATGTGAGTCATTCTGTTATTACTATTTTAACCACTGTGTTTTGTGTTTTTTGTTTTTTTATGATTGCATGTATAATAAATGTAAAATCTTAAAAGATTATCAAAATGAAAGATTGATGGCAATTTAAATGTTAATGGGGGGAAAATATTTTCAATAGATTGTGAGAGTAATAAGATTTTGCATTAAAAAAGATTGTTAGATTAAATAATATCCTGCTTCAGGTATGTTTATCTTGTATTTTGTTGTTTGAGATTTATTGAATAAAAATTTATCGCTGATTGCAAACAAATAAACAAAGTTTTACCAATTTGTTGTTGTATTTCTACTGTATTTCAGTCAAATTTTGTAAGCAAACAGGTTTTAACTGTTTATTTTAACTGTAAGAGAGTAAAATATTCTACTACCACTTATTGCCCTTTAAATTATCATGACGAATTATATTTTATTTTCGTTTTCAAGTCATGTCATGTCTTGCCAGTAGTTGAAAATAATGGTGACTTCTTTATTACAACTTTAAGAATTACTTTCATATTGACATTAGTGAGTTTCTGCTCATATAGATATAAATAATTTACAACAAATACAATCTGATAATTTTTTGCAGTTTCACATGGAGAATGAATAAATTACTGTAACTAACAACTAGATGCTAAAACCATGTACTGCAAACTTTGAGAATGCATCCACTACTGTTAATATATACTTGTTTCCCTTACTTGATCTGGGCAGGGGGCCAATTTAATCTATAAAAATTTTCTCAAATGGTCTGATGGGAGTTTCTGAAGACAGTAAACCTACTTTGGTGTTGGGGCCTGCTTGAAGTGTTGACATGCTGTGCATGCTCGCACCATGGCGGAAATGGTTTGTTTCAATGTGGGAGATCAAAAATGAGGTTCAATTTGGGAGCATGTTTTGTTGATCCAGAGGTGGGCTGTACTAGGGGCAAGGTGATAATACTTAAGGGTGCGCTCTACCTCGGCGTCAAAATCGTCGAGCGAGACTGTTAACTGCCGCTATAGGCGGAAACTCACATTTTGGAAAATATATGACGGGTGATTTTAAATTTTGTTACTTTAATGCTTTTTTTTGGTTTCAGTGCGAAATTGATCGGTGGTCTAATAACAAGGTTTTTGAAATTGCAGACCTTTCGCATCTCCCTTCTTGCATTGTTATCTATAAACTTTTTACCAATCTTACTGCAGATTCTTGTTCTTAAGATTATATTGTACTCGTGTATCGTCTTATTTTGTCTTAAAAAATTGTTTTTAATACGTTAAAACTTGATACAAAAACGCTTATTTCAACATTATTAGCAAGCACCCTGCTTAGTAATTTAAATTAATATCGAAATTTTAAGACGATAGCGGAGTACAAAATTATATTACGAAAAGAATGACACCAAAATATTTTAAATCGGTTTACAACTGGGGCGACAAACACGGAGATTCTAAACCCTTGCATCCGCGCGCGGCAGATGGGTAGAGCGCACCCTTAAAAAGCAACGGGATTAAGCGGTCAGGAATAACAACACATTGTTTGGTTTGGGTGGGAGTTTTGTGGGTCAGAAGACCTCCCTGTGTATGATAATCTGGTGGTGGCTTACTGGATTTGAGAGACTTAACGATTTTCTGGATTGAAAGATCCTCATTCTGGTAGGTGAGAATATCAGTTGATGCTTCCCGCAACTTGAATAGTACGTTTACTTGTTTAGGCTCGGATGTGTGGGTTCAAATGAATTGGCAGGCCGAGGTTCCTCAAACATTTGAGATAAGCAGTCTGCAACAACATTATCTCGACCCTTATTACTGTGAATTGGAATGAATTGATCAAAGTTATCCATCTGACAATTTTACCAACTTGACGGAGGTGACTTAAAAGCCATGTGAACGCGTTACTATCTGAGAATAAGTCAAAGTGTCTTTGCTTTAAATATGAGCGAAATTTATCTACAAAAATCCGCCTCTGAACCTTATAGCATAATAGTACATATTTTAATCGCTAAGACCCCTTATTACAAGTAGATACCAGTATGGGTGAACTACTTTGTTTACAACTATCAAAGTATTATCCAAAGATATAATCTCATCAAATGAACCTCTATTTTTATAGAGCCTCCATCCATCTATCACCCATAAACTTTTCATTCAAAACTTATCGGTGATAAAATGAAAATTAAAACAAAAACTTTCTATCCCACATCCCACACACATAATTTTGAATTTGAAAATATTGCCTTTGCTGGGTAAGCCATTTTCAAATAATATAGACTATAATACTTTAAATAGTAAAAGAGGGAGTAAATTACTAAGATAATAAGGAATTTTTTTTAACAAAATGTGTATCTTTAACGTACTTATTGTAACAATGTTGTCAACACAACAGTTATTTGTGCTTCTAGGGACTAAAGTACAATCTCTCTTTTAATGTTATTCTTATGTAACTAACTTTAGCCCCGTGGTACAAAAAAAGTTGAGTTTTCCCTAGGTAGAAAAATTAAGTATTCAAGTCACATGGGATAAAAACTAGTACCGTACTTTAGTACTCTATTTCAAGGAGTAAAATACAGCTTTAGATAGTAGGTGGAGGAAAATCGTTTTTGTATACTAATTAATTCCAGTTACATTTACCGCCAATGTGAGCATAAGGCGTAAAATATTTGGTGGGGGGGGGGGGGGGTGGCCAGTAGGCTCATGGTGGATGTAATGGTATATTTTGGAGATATTGCAAATTGTGGAATTGTGTACGTATATGCTTTACTGGAGGGCTAAATAGCAGACTTTATACAAACAAGCATAGGCCAATAAAAAAAGTAGTGTCACCAGTACCACATAGATTCATCATTGATCTATTTTAAACATTTTGTGACAAAAGAATAATATCTATTTTCTTTACTTTTGGGAGTACCTACTCTTTGTAGTTATCAATAGTGTAGGCCTATACTCTAAACAAATTAGGATTTACCTTAGATCTGATTATTTAGGATGTCAGTACTAGGCCTACTTCCAGTAGTTCAAATCATTCACTGAAATCCTAAGGTTTTTTTTTTTTTTTTTTTTGCTTTTTAACATAACAACCAGGAGTTCTTGATTGTGACATAAACTTAATGCATAGTTAAATTGGTCACAATTCTAAGCTAAAAACATTAAATTGTGCAAACCAAAAACAATTATGACTAAACTAATCTGTTTAAAATTGTTATTATTTAGTCAGGTTCATGTCAATAACCAATATCAAGGCCTACACAAAGTAAGGGTCGAGTATGAAGGCCTACCACATGACAATAGTGTGGATTGTTAAGAGGGTGTTCATAAAATCTAAGTAACTTGCATTCTTGGTAACTGTAGAAGTTAATGTGTCCTCTCCACATGAGGTTGTCAGCCCTCTAAATGAGTTGTAAACCTATACTTGCTAGAGAAGACAGTGACCTTCAGTTTTAGCTGATGTGATGTAAGATCGGTTGATATTATAGACCTCACATATAAGCTTTTGTTTACAGGCTAAATAGGTTAGATTTTTATTGGTATAAAATCAGGTATCAGTTGGTCAGTTATATGATTTTTTGGTAATATCTAGGATTTCATAATAATACAAAGGGCTCCTTCGGAGCTCCGGGAGAGAGAGTGAACTTTCAGAGATCTTGAGGGAAAGTCTAAGTTAGAAAGCTAAATTGGAAATAAGTTAGTAGTAAAACAGAAGAAAAAAACTGATAACGGCACAGAGTACGACAGCGACTAGCGCCAGCGACAGCAGAGACAGCCGTTAAGTTATTGTACTGCATGGAAAGCACGAAACGTTGGCACACTTAATTAAGGAATGTCCTCATTTTTATCATGTTAGGAAAAACTGTTCAATAAATGCATCTAGCGGCTTGAAACAACATAAACTGCAGGACATAGCCGCTTCTTCATTTACTCCACTCGGAAAAAAGTACAAATTTACATAGAAATAAACAAATTCCTGGCACAAATAGAAAAACACATTTAAACAAAACATGTATGTGATCCTGGTATCTGGTTTCTTCTATCCGAAGTCGAGTCAATTTTCGGGTCAGGAAGAATGCTAGATAGACCCCTAGCAGTGAAGAATGCCAAAACGCAGACCCTCCTCATAATCCAAGCCCATCTTAGTTTTCCTCATCTAGTGTGACTAACAATTTAAATAAACACTATATATACAATATACGGCTTAAAATAGTTCTCATCATACTCAATTTAACTAATTTACTCTATTCTACTTACTAACAATTAAAAAAAATCAACCACAAAAAAATAATACTATTGAACCTCGTGGCTTCATGGTAAAACACCAAAGCCAACCTCTCGGTAAACAAACTCGAAGAAAAAAGTTATTTGGGCTGTCTGTATCTAGTATTTGAACTCTCAACAATAATTACGGTAATTATTTATTTATTTCTTCATTTATTTATTCACAAACGGAAATATATAGCCATTTATATAAATGATATTATCGTAAATACTAGTTTTTGTATATCAAGATAGCAATTAACAAATATACTATTGTCTAAATATGTTGGCATTAATTGTTATGAGAACCCTTATTTTACAACATAAGTAAATAATAAATAGCTAATAAATCGATAATAATAATAAACGATATAACATGATAGATAATACTATCATATCAATAATAAATTGTAAATACATAACAACTATAGACAATGCAACATTGAGTAATCAAAAATTTGTATACATGCATAGGCTCATGGTGTAACTATCTTCCACCATGATACTTCCACCATGCATAGGCTAAATAGCCTAGTAAATAAAAATCTGAACTACAGTAATAAGTTAACAACAAGTAATGAGAATGAAGGCAGTAACTTAGTAACAGAGATTTCAGCACCATTGTACATGAGGCTTCCAGCACTACTCAGAGTTCAAGTAACTTAGTTTGACGTTTCCTCTTCTTGTAAAATTTTTGTGAGAATATACCTAAAATAATGTTAAGCTCGAGGAGAAAAAGGGTCTACCTAAAATGATGACCAGGATAAAAAAAATGTTGACCAGGTACTTCAAAAAAAAGTCCGATATGCACCTAATTCAGTATGAACATTCTAATACCGTAATGGTCCTACACAACCTACAAAAATTTCATAAAAATAAATTTTTATTTAGGGTGTTTGTATACAAAAAACCTTGTTGACCAACATAGCAACATGTTGACCGGGTGCTTTAAGAAATCTGATCTGCACCAAATTTTGTATGGACATTCTAATAATAGTCCTACACAACCTATAAAAATTTAATACAAATAAATTTTTTTAAGGGTGTTTGTATACAAAAAAAAAACATTGTTGACCAGCATGAAAACATGTTGACCGGGTACTCTAAAAAGTCTGATCTGCACCAAATTTGGTATGAACATTCTAATAATGGTCCTACACAACCTATATAAATTTTATAAAAGTAAACTTTTATTAAGGGTGTTTGTATACAAAAAAATCTTGTTGACCAGCATAAAAACATGTTGACCGTGGACTCTAAAAAGTCTGATCTGCACCAAATTTGGTATGAACATTCTAATAATGGTCCTATACAACCAATAAAAATTTCATCAAAATAAATTTTTGTAAGAATGTTTGTATACAAAAAAACCTTGTTGACCAGCATAAAAACATGTTGACCGTGGACTCTAAAAGTCTGATCTGCACCAAAGTTGGTATGAACATTCTAATAATGGTCGTACACAATCTATATAGATTTAATATACATAAATTTTTATTTAGGGTGTTTGTATACAAAAAAAAAACATTGTTGACCAGCATAAAAACATGTTGACTGGGTACTTCAAAAAGTCGGATTTGCACCAAATTCGGTATGAACATTCTAAGAATGGTCCTACACAACCTATAAAAATTTCATAAAAATAAATTTTTAGTAAGAATGTTTGTATACAAAAAAAAACCTTGTTGACTAGCATAGAAACATGTTGACCGGGTACAGTACTTTAAAAAGTAGGATTTGCACCAAATTCGGTATTAACATTCTAATAATGGTCCTACACTACCTATAAAAATTTCATAAATAAATTTTATTAAGGGTGTTTGTATACAAAAAAACTTTGTTGACCAGCATAGAAACATGTTGACCAAGTACTTTTAAGAGTTGAATTTCCACAAAATTTGGTATGAACAGTCTTATAATGGTTCTGCACAAGCTGTATGGATTTCATAAAAATTTATATCAGTAAGGGTATTGTATACATAATAACTTTGTTAAACAGTATAAAAACCTGTTGACCGGGTAGGCCTACTTTTAAGAGTTGGATTTCCACAAATTTGTTATGAACAGTCTTATAATTGTTCTGCACAAGCTGTATGGATTTCATAAAAAATTAATTATTAATAAAGGTATTGTATATACAATAACTTGTTAAACAGTATAAAAACCTGTTGACCGGGTAGGCCTACTTTTAAGAGTTGGATTTCCACAAAATTTGTTATGAACAGTCTTATAATTGTTCTGCACAAGCTGTATGGATTTCATAAAAATTAATTATTATTAAAGGTATTGTATATACAATAACTTTGTTAAACAGTATAAAAACCTGTTGATTGGGTACTTTTAAAAAACATTAATTTTGACTAGCCTATATTTGTTATGTAATACTTAAAAATTAGACATTTTGTTCCCAAATATGATCATCCAGCAACGTTATTTCCCTTTATATTATAAAATTATTTTATTATCCTGTGTTGTTTTTCTATACGGTAAACCATCAACTTAATAGAATCATTAATTATTAAGAAGTCAAATTAATGGTTGTGATACAGAGTTTTAGTCCATGTATTGATAACAAATAACTCTTACAATATTAACGAGATTGCCATATGGATAAATTTGATCAATTACATAATTACAATTCACAGTAATAAGGGTTGAGATAATGTTGTTGCAGACTGCTTAGGCCTACTATCTCAAATGTTTGAGGAACCTCGGCCTGCCAATTCATTTTAACCCACACATCTGAGCCTAACCAAGTAAACGTACTATTCAAGTTGCAGGAAGCATTCACTGATATTCTCACCTACCAAAATGAGAATCTTTCAATCCAGAAAATTGTTAAGTCTCTCAAATCCAGTAAACCACCACCAGATTATCATATACAGGGAGGTCTTCTGACCCACAAACTCCACCCAATCCAAATTCAAATTCAAACTTCTTTATTCATTAGTATGTGTTGTTATTCATTAGTATGTGTATGTTGTTATCAAACAATGTGTTGTTATTCCAGACCGCTTAATCCCGTTTGCTTTTTAAGTATTATCACCTTGCCCCTAGTACAGCCCACCTCTGGATAAACAAAACATGCTCCAAATTGAACCTCATTTTTGGTCTCCCACATTGAAACAAACCATTTCCGCCATGGTGCGAGCATGCACAGCATGTCAACACTTCAAGCAGGCCCCAACACCAAAGTACCATGTATTAGCTGACAATTTATAAAAATAAATAAATCTTGAAAATGACACAGTCTTTCAAGATGTCATCAGGCTTACCAACGGAGGGTTTGTAAATAATATATGGTTCGACACTATGTGCAACATCTAAAGGAGTCGGTTGTGGGAAGGTCAAATATGAGAGGTTCTATTGTAGTTTGAGTTATACAGGTAGTTTTTATTTAATTCAACTTAGAGAGATAACGTACAGTAGAATACGGTGACAGCAGACTGATGCTATAGACCTGATGTGTCACTGAATTTTTTAAAACTGTGTATCAAGGTTTAGACTTCCAGAGGTCAGTAGAAAAAATCTGAGATATAGAAATAAACGTAAACTTTTAGAGGTCAAATTAAAATTTAATTTGACTTATGTACTGCACTTCAGGTTAAACACGTAGGCTACTTAGAAATTGGACAAAATAATATAAGTATAGTAATATGAATATAACCTGTACTGGACAGATAAGCTATATAGGTAATTTTTCCATATCTTTAACTTATGGTAAAGTATAACCATAAAATTATTTAAAATTATATACAGTTAATGAGAAATTAAATATAAAGAAATTTTTAAAATTAAATCTTTAAGTTATACCATTTTTCATTCATGTAATTCCGTATCATGACCCTTTTATTAATTCTCAATTTTGTTTGGCTCCTAATATTGAAAAGCTCTGGGTACACCTATGATTTTCAATTGAGATATGGTTTTATACTGTACCCTCCTTGAGAGAGTTGTCTTCATTGTGAGGGGAGGGTGGGAGGGACCTTGTCATCTGCGAATGGTTGGAAGTTGACAGTTCCTTGATGACATGGCCAAATTCACCGCATTTCAGGCATATAGGCTGTCTAAGACAATGGAACAGCGATGAGACGTATTATTATACAAGAAATACTTGTTACTAACAAGCACTGAGGAGGTTTCCATCTCCCCGACATCTTCTTAATCATTAATGTTTGGCAAATATATCTTTTGCTAAGTATTATTTGTCATCAGGATTAGCTAGAGGTGTTTTATTTTTTTTTAGTGTAAGTTCCATAGAATTTTAATAATTCCTACATAAAAATCTGGATTCGGCAATAATCCGGATTTGTGTCTAACAAGTATACCCGTTTGCAAATGCGCTATGCCTCTTTACTGGAAGGTGAGAGATGGGAGAATAGTGCGAGTAGAGGGTCGCGGGCCGTGTTCAAGGTCACAGCCAATTCTGCTATGTATGGAAACCATCCCGCCAGTTTGGTCAGTCCACTGACCCTGAGCAGTACTTTGTTTATGTATTATAATGCACAGAGTTACGTTTCTGTTGCGTGTAGTTATAGTTAAGGATTTACTTGCAAAAAAAACAAACCAATACCACAGTTCTAAAGTCCATTACGTATTATTTTAAAAAGTTCTTATAATGTTTGATGGATATACTGTACATATGTTGCCATATATAAAATATGACACAGTACTTGAACATAACCAATGTTTTAAATTATTCATCTCTCTTCAAGATTCTTTACTATAAAAAAATATGCAATTTCAACATTTCTTTACTTAAATACTTTCTCAGCTAATAACATGGTTGTTATTTTACTGCCGCTCTGACTATAATCTCGCAATGCTCTATGTTTTTTAATATCAGTTCTATTTGCGTTTTTCCCAATATTTATTACTAATCCCGATATTTGACCTTTTGCCTGTTCCAACCATAGCCTGGTCTGAGAGGTACAGTTGACTGTTTGACTGTATTCCTTAGTCAAACTACTCCTTAGCTTCAAGAAAAATCGTGGTCCTGTAAAATTCAACAGAGTCGAATGGAATCCAAAGTTTGATTAAGTTTAGACAAACATCTAAATTTTACTTTTTTCTGCAGCTTATTTCCCTGATGGCCGAATTGAATGGACAGTATCCGCCTGCTACAATCACACGGGGCAGCCATCGGCCCCTATCGCAACCAGTCGTGACCCCCGCCATGCCACGACCCCGGCTATATGGGTTTCAACAGACAACAGCATTCCCTTCACCTGTCGTGACCCCCGCCATGCCACGACCCCGGCTATATGGGCTCCAACATACGCCAGCATTCCCGGCACCTGTCTGGCCTTGGGTAACCCAGCCTGCTACTGTGAGTTAATGGATGTTCTTTTGCTATGGCAAACCCCTCAAACTTCACTCCTGATAAATCAAAAGTGTTGAATAAAGGAAAATTACCAGTTCCTGACGATTTAAAAGAAATTCTTAACATTGAGAGACATGATATTGGCCTCTAATAGTTATTTTTTTCTTTCAAAAAATTAAAAAAAATTAACCTTCAAAAGTTTTAAATTTATAGTGAAGGTGCATAGAGTAGGCCTAATGTGCTATTGACAGTGACTTTCTTTTGCATGTTTTTTTTCTATAATTATGTGTTCTTTCGTAAAATAATGTTTGATGGCTTCTTGGGTTAAAACCCCATCCATAATAGAGTTAAAAATATCAACATCTGTGAATTAGCACAGCAGACCCAAGATGTGTAGAGTATTATTAGGGAGGTGGGCCAGGCAACAATCAGGCCGAGATGGTGACGTCACTGCAGTCCTCAACGCTACCCGCGCCATGCATACATCATAGTACACGCCGTCTTTAACTTGCTGCTCACTCCTAATGTTAAGTATTGAGTGCAATGAAACCAATATATTCTGAAACTATATTAATTACAGAAACTAACAAATATGAATATATTTTTAAATAACTACACTCTTGAGTTTTAAAGCGATGAACATATCTAGTTTATAGTTTATATTTTCACATTATAATGACATAAAAAAGTTACTAAGCGAGGATTTTTTAATTTTTTTGATAAAAAACCTCAAAGCGGAAAATGTTTAGTTAATGAGACTATGAATAATATGCAATCATGATATTTGGTGAAAAATCATTATTTTTCATTAATTACAACTAAAAGCGCTGTTCCTTGCATTTACAGCAAAGCTCGCCGTCTTTAAAAAGCTGTTGCCTTGCAGTAGGGGAAGTGCGCGTAATTTGTACCAGCGCCAAAATCGTACCACCATGGTTTTGAGGAAACTAAGGTGCCACTAACGCTCATTACGGCTATTTCTGACCCTTAGTCAACCTCATTAGCCAGAGCATTGACTGGGACGCATGGAGTCGTGTTCGTTATTTTGTGAAAAATTGTTTTAATATTTTGACTCGTTTCTTATAGTGTTGATGCTTTAGTTTATTGGAATTCATAAGAAACCATCCAGGGTAAATTAATATTCAGAATATGTTATTGGTTAAGTGATTGATTGCCTGTAAATCAACGTAAGAACCAATTTCCTCGGTGTATTTTCAGTGTAGTTATGGCAAGTTGAGTTCAAGATGGCGCGTTACCCTAAATTGTACCACTCTGTGTTTCCATAATTGTACCACCATTCTAAGTGGTACAATTTTGGATAACACTGTATTTTGTTTCCAAATGGCTCAGAAAATTAAAAAGTATGACAAATGGACCGAAGACGACATGTCCCGCGCTATTTCGGCCTATGAAATGGTGGTTTAAATGCAGTTTGCCGAACTTATGGAATTCCGAAGCCGACCTTAAAAAGGCACATACAGGGAACTAAAATCTATGCAAATTATGACTCTAAAAAGCTTGGCCACTCTCAAGAATTACCAAAAGAACTAGAAGACCAGTTGTAACAACATGTTTTAAAGTTATTATTTTCCATAGAGAACATTCAATATTTGAAAGGAGCTATCCTTGTTTTTACCCGCGGCATTTAGTCTTATGACATAATGTAATTTGTATATAACATTGACAACTTACATATAATTTTCATCACACATTCTATGTTTAACGATTTTACAACTTTTAATATATGATTTAAATCGTATGATAAATACGAGTGTTTTTCTAATACTGAATAATTTTACTATATTACACTATCCCTATGTGTAATTTTTTTATACAAATAAACATGTTTTAGAATACTTATAACATACTATAATAATTTTTTTACAATAAATATAATTTCAATAATTATGTTGTGTTTTTATTGCAAAATAAGGGTTAATTTTACAATAGGTACAATTAAGGAAACTGGTACAATTATTGGAAACAGGTGGTACAATTTAGGGGTACATGGTACAATTATGGCAATTTTTTAAAACCAAAAAAACAATTTTTTCCTATTATATTTTTTAACGAAATTACTTAAAACTTTTATAGAACATAGATGTCATTAGGTACTACAAGACCATCCTGATTTTGATTTTTTTAATACTTCCGGTTTTCTGAAAATTGACTTTATGCTTAGGTGGTACAATATTGGTGCACTTCGCCAGTGTATTGAGCACAGTAAACCCTATATATTATTCATCTTAATTATGTTCAGATTCTAATAGTATGAATATATTTTCAAAAAATAACAGCAGTTAATTTGAAATTGATGAAAATATTAAGTCCGCCCTATAAATAAAAACTGTTATAAAAAAAGTTACCATGCAAGGATTTTCTGTTTTTATACATAAATCGATCCTAAAAACGGGAAAGTTGTACACAATGAGATAATAAATATTATGTACTCAAGGTATTTGGGGAAATATGGAGTCGTGACTTGAACGTGTTGTTTTGAGTTCAACACTTTTCATAAAAAAGTTACCATGCAAAGATTTTGTTATTTTTTAGATAAAAACAATCTTAAAACCAAGAAAGTTTTAACCAATGAGATAATAAATATTATTTACTGAAAATATATAGGAAATATTTTTGTTTTCTCATTTAATTGTAATTTAAAAAAGAATGGTCACTCCGCCACGTCGGGTTTTGAGTTCCGCATGTTTCATTTCTTGCAATTTTCAGAATAAGTATGAAATTGTGCTACGAGTTTACCATTTCTGATAGTGTACAGGTATTAAGTGATTCACAATTCGTCATAGAAGTAGTAATAGACCTACTGTGACACATTGTTTAGTACAATAATCATATTATTGTCAGGGCCCATTTTAGCTTAGTGCCGCCCCTAGGCCGCATTATGCTTGCCGCCCCCCCCCCCCCCCGCCCCCCAGCCCGTCTCCCACCATCCCTCCGACACCTCCCACCCACGGCACTGGAGATAAGAAATAATATTCTATCTATTTATAAATAAAAATAAAAAAATGTGCTGGTAATTGAAAGTTAAATCTTTAAACTTTCTAGGTCGATCTTTCCCGGGAGAGCTGCTTGGATTGCCCGCTCTACAATCCAATTATTAGTTGTCAGTCATATTTTATCTTTTTGGTCTGGAGTTAAGGTTCCGGTCTACCTGAGCCCGAACGACGTTACTGAATGCCGCCTCGCGGCCGTAGCGCTAGGCGAGTTTGATGGCTGCAGAGGTTTACGGAAATCGTGTTTTAAAATTAACCAATTAATTAAGATAAATATTGACTCTTAACTTTTTCTAAAAGTAGAAAGAATTATCTCGTTTTCTCTGGTTTTAGAATTTTTAAATAAAATTTCTTTTTCAGCTATAACTGTCTATTAAAATAATCTGTTTTTCTAGATTTTTTAAAATGTATTTAACTTTACAATCTGTTCTAAATCAAGTTGAACAATAAGTAAATATCATATACGAGAAAGAGTAATTAACAGTGAAACCTGAACTAGCCGCTAACCAAAAAGTTAACAACAATTTATTTTCAATTTGCAAATATAAAAGGCAAGTCCAAAATTGAAAATCTTTTTAGCCTGTAGACGAAAATTTAAGTTTTCTATTAGTTTTGATGAAATAATTTCCAAAGTGTAACACAGGAAATTTAGCACCATTGTTCGTCTTTAATATATGACACCTTAGTTATAGCTCTAGGCTGCATTTAGCAAAAGATAACACGATTCTAAGAAACTCTTGCATTTGCATTGATAAAAACAGATTATTTTAGACAGTTATAGCTGAAATTGGAAATTTTATTAAAAAATTTTTAAACCAGAGAAGACGAGATCCGTCTTTTTTCTTTCAGGAAAATTGTTTTTGGGGAAAACTTTGGCACTTTAAACGCAGTTTTTTTTTCAATATTTAAACAGCCTTTAAAATATAGTATGTATTACTTTAAAATTTTATGTTTAAACATTTTTTTCCAAATAAAATAGTTCCTTAAACAAAGAATCATTTAAATAAAAGTGATTCCTACTGACACAAGACTTGTAGGCTGTTTAAAAACTTAAAATTTGCAAGTAACATTGCTGTGAACAGAGTTTGGCGGCGGTCAACGTATAGTCGTTTTACCTTACAATGAAATGCATAAAAATGTCTTAATCATAGCTCTTGCTCTTATTTCCTCAAGAACCATAAATCATCAAACTGACACTACCAAACAAAACTAAATACTCCAGACGCAAATCGCAAGTGAAAAATGAAGCGTCTCTAAATCTCTAAACCTCAATAATATCAATCCTGTTCCTGTTACAACAGAAAGAACCCCCCCCCCCTCCTCTGACGAGCACCGCGCGCCTTTCCGTTCCGGTGGCAAGCGATATAGAGCTTGAATGCCTGCCGCTTACCTTCACGGGCTGAAACGAGTAAATAAATAGCATAGGGATCTAATTCATTCATTCAACATAACTACAAGTTCTGTTACGAGGATTATTTACAATGTATATAAAAATTCCAAATTCTTTTGCAAACGCCGTTATGTTATTTTTAATTTATTTAATTTTAATTGATAAAGAAAAAAAATTTAGTTAACTTCGAAATTTGCCGCCCCGCAAAAATTTGCCGCCCTAGGCCGCGGCCTACTCGGCCTATTTAGAAAATGGGCCCTGATTATTGTACTAATTATATTATTGTGCAATATTCATTAATAACATTTAATCGTGAATGTGAAAACCCCAGTAAGTAAACTTGAACTAATTTTGCTATCGAAATTCCCATTTTAATGAAAATGTGTAAGAAAAAAAAAAAAACATCACACTTACTGAACTGCTTAAATATTTAACATGAATTGCTTAATAGAAAATGCAATAAAGAAAAATGACATAATTAGCATTCAAATGTTAAGGCTCTACTCTACCCCTGGCGAGTCCCCCAAATGCAAGGGTTTTTGAGAATCGTGTTATCTCCTGCTACATTCAGCATAGAGCTTATAAATAAGGTGTCATATTAAAGAAGAAGAATGGTACTAATTTCTCTTGTTTTGTTTTTTTTTTTTTTTTTTTAATTATTTCAACAAAACTAATTGAAAACTTTAGTTAAAAATTGGGAAAACAGACAATTTTAGACAGTTATAACTGAAATTAGGAATTTTATTTAAACATTCTAAAAATATAGAAGACAAGATACGTCTTTTTACTTTTAGAAAAAAATAAGTGTCAATCTCTATCTTAAATTGGTTAATTTTAAAACATGATTCTCGTAAACCTGTGCAGGTATATAACTCGCCACTAGAGAAAAACGGATGATTTTGCACAGTTCCAACTGAAATCCGAAATTTTACTTAAAAACTCTAAAAACACAGAAGATGAGATCCGTCTTTCTACTTTTAGAACAAGTCAATCTCTATCTTAATTGGTTAATTTTAAAACACGATTCTCGTGTACCTCTGCAGCCATTTTACTCGCTTAGCCCTACGACTGTGAGGTGGCGTACGGGCTCAGGTAGAGCAGAGCCTTAAATAATATGATTATTTTTTGCACTTTGGCTGATAACATATGTTTTAAGTGAGACACATTGTTATTTGATGTGGCAGTAAATTAAACTTTGTTACATACTAGGGCCTGAACATATATTATGACAGTCTTATATATATATTTTTTTAAATATCTTATTCGTCAGTTAATAATTTATTATAGCTTTTTCTTTCTTTGCGGAATCACGTTCAACTCTAGTACAAAGTTTAACATAAAATTCTAATAAAAATCGTATTTTATTAACAATAAATAAGTTAGAAAAATATCAATGATAATTTACCTCTGATATTGTAGAAACAAAAAAAACCTTGCCAACAAAATCAGTCCAGAATTGGCCTTTACTTACAAAGCATGGTTTTCTCTCTCTCTCTCTCTCTCTCTCTCTCTCTCTCTCTCTCTCTCGGTAATAAGTTAGAAACTGACAAATAAACCAATGAAATAAACCATGAAATCAACGGGGAATGGTTACGAACATAAATTTGGAAGAAATGGTTACCGTCACAAAAATATAATAAGTAGGATAATTATTGTAATGAATATTTAATGAGTTTGACTTATCGTGTGTGACATCACAGTAAATTTTCATTGCTTACAAGTTGTGTTTGTGTCAATTAATCCTTAAACTGTAAGTCTTATAATCCCCCTAAACCAGTGTTTCCCAACCTTTTTGTGCCCGCGTACCACCTGAGGCTTTTCAATTTTTTGGCGTACCACCCAAACTCTTACATAACCCCCCGCCCCCCTACCCCACGCCTTACAAAATATAGCCGGAGAGAGCCTAGGATATTGTTTTCCTTTTAATATATTTGATTTTAGGCCCTAATTAGTAGTGCAAGAAATAAAAATTAAACTCACATTAAAAATAATTAATTAAAACGTTCTATTTTAATAGAAAAAATTTATTGGGATGAACATTTTATTTTGAAGCTACACAAAAATTACTGTGATTATTAATTAACGTAATAGTATAAGTAGGCCTAAATTATGTTTTCTTCTTTGAAACTAAAAATTGCTAACTGCAGGCTTTATAAACAAGGTTTCATAGGGCCTCCAATACGATTTAAACAAATAGTTTCGAATACACACTTACAGCAAAAAAGGTTATTTTGCATTTCTACAAAAGTAACAAAACAATGAAAATGCAACATTACCACCAAACTAATAAATAATATTAACAGCAAATGAGGTTGTTAATGGGAAACTTCCTGCTATTTCTTGCTCAGGAAAGAATCCCTTTCACGGGACTAATTAATAATCAGGACTAATTTTACACATGCACAAATAATCGTCACGATACAAACAACTTTTATTTGACTGGGCTTTGGCTTTACCGGACGAATACACCAAATACCAATGAGGTTGGTTTAACCTAGTTGGAATACCCAGCATGTGTTCTAGGGTTACCAAGTGATGAACTTCATATTCTCTGTAATTATGACAAAATCAATTTTCCCTCGAGTTTCATGTTTCTGCAGAGAATGTCTTGTAACTTCATATAGTAAAGGTAAATAGTGAACTTAAAATAGGCTTAATTCAAGGCTTCTGACGGGTACTGCATACAAAATCATTATTCATTCATATAAATACACTCAGAAAACGGGAGTCATAACTTAAAATAATTTAATTTTTTTAATTGGTACGAAATTGCTTTAGTAAGAAAAAGGTGGAGCTGGCTATTAGAGTCTCTCAAATTATGTGTAAAAGCGTTGTAACGCAGAACAGAGCTGACCAATACGGCTGTAGGCATCATGTAGCTCAAAAGTGTTTATTTTTATTTTTCGTGTATTTATTTTTTTTTATTTGTCTCTTGTGTACCACCTGAAATGCTCTCACGAACCACCAGTAGTACGCGTACCACCGGTTGAGAAACACTGCCCTAAACTATAACAGATTACGCTATTTTTCTAAAAACTAAAGAAATAGATTTTTTTTAAATGAAATTATGTAATATGTTTTCTACCTAAAATTGCAATTTCAGTGCATATTTCTTGAGATTCCAACCCAAACAGAAGACTTGAGTTATCTATGGGTATTATCCTCAAGATGCATATTCGATTTAAATTTTGAATATTTTAAATTACGATAAGAATCCTCCGTTAAGTTTTAATTCAGAATTCTTTGTTTCTGTAATATTTGTAAGTATTGATTTCTCTGTAATGCAGTGTAATAAAACTTGACAAATGACTTTATTATTATTAATTACTTATACTTTGCCTCATTTGATTTCAAACATTTATTGGGGGCGCTGGATAATTTGAGTTTAAAAAATTGTTAATGGATGTCATTTTAAAAATATACATAGGAAAAATAATATTTTTCATAAAAATGAGCATTTGTGTGATAAGGCGCTTGCCAAATATCAGCTTAATACAACTATCCATTATGGAAATTAAAAATAATATGTGTGAAACACAAAATGACAGCTGCGTGGGTAACCAGTGGAATTAAACGCTACAATTACGCTATTCATATTTTTGGGTCTAGGATTTTTACACTATGCTGAGAGGCCACAGCGTTTTTAAAGACGGTGAGTTTCACTGTAAATGCGAGGAACGGCACTTTGAAGTTGTAATTAATGACAAAAAATCATTTTTTCACCAAATATCATGATTGCATATTATTCATAGTCTCATTAGCTAATTATTTTCCGCTGTGAGATTGTTTTTATCTAAAAAATAAAAATAATACTCACTTAGTAACTTTTGATTTATAATATGATATAACAAACTAAATATTTTCATTGATAAAAATTCAAAATTGTAGTTGTTTAAAGATATATTCATCATGTTCGATTTACTATTTATTGTAGATTACGAATATATTGGGTTTATTGCACTGAATACGTAATATCAGGAGTGAGCAGCAAGTTGAGGACGGCGTGTACTATGATGCATGCGTGGCGAGGGTAGCGTTGAGGACTATAATGACGTCACACGCCCAGACCTATTGTTGCTGTCTGGCCCACCTCCCCCATACCTCTTGTTGCTGTCTGGCCCACCTCCCCCAGACCTATTGTTGCTGTCTGGCCCACCTCCCCCAGACCTATTGTTGCTGTCTGGCCCACCTCCCCCAGACCTATTGTTGCTGTCTGGCCCACCTCCCCCAGACCTATTGTTGCTGTCTGGCCCACCTCCCCAAGACCTATTGTTGCTGTCTGGCCCATCTCCCCCAGACCTATTGTTGCTGTCTGGCCCACCTCCCCCATACCTCTTGTTGCTGTCTGGCCCACCTCCCCCAGACCTCTTGTTGCTGTCTGGCCCTCCTCCCCCAGACCTATTGTTGCTGTCTGGCCCACCTCCCCCAGACCTATTGTTGCTGTCTGGCCCACCTCCCCCAGACCTATTGTTGCTGTCTGGCCCACCTCCCCCAGACCTATTGTTGCTGTCTGGCCCACCTCCCCCATACCTCTTGTTGCTGTCTGGCCCACCTCCCCCAGACCTCTTGTTGCTGTCTGGCCCACCTCCCCCAGACCTATTGTTGCTGTCTGGCCCACCTCCCCCAGACCTATTGTTGCTGTCTGGCCCACCTCCCCCATACCTCTTGTTGCTGTCTGGCCCACCTCCCCCAGACCTCTTGTTGCTGTCTGGCCCACCTCCCCCAGACCTATTGTTGCTGTCTGGCCCACCTCCCCCAGACCTATTGTTGCTGTCTGGCCCACCTCCCCCAGACCTCTTGTTGCTGTCTGGCCCACCTCCCCCAGACCTATTGTTGCTGTCTGGCCCACCTCCCCCAGACCTATTGTTGCTGTCTGGCCCACCTCCCCCAGACCTATTGTTGCTGTCTGGCCCACCTCCCCCAGACCTATTGTTGCTGTCTGGCCCACCTCCCCCACACCTCTTGCAGCAGACCCTCACTAATCTGACATTGTTTGGTCCGACACATTTTATAAGTGAACAATTATCTGTGATTTTCCCCATGTGTAAGAAATTATCTTAAAATAAATTTTCAAGATTTAAATTGCGTTTCCAGGGTAGTTTTACAAAATAAACATTTGCATTAAAGTTGTCTAATGTTAGTAACCCTTTTAACGGTTCTTTATAATTTACTCTCCTTCCTTAGGGTTATTTTGAATTGTTTTTAATGATACGTCCAGTAATCCATTATCTTCAATCGTCTAACAGGGTCTTGCTCCTGTATTTTTTGGATTGTCAACCGTCTACTGTGATGCCCGATTGTGAGATGCCCCATTCAAAATGTCAAATTTTTGTATCCATTTGAAATGCTATAGAATGTTTTGTCTGCATTCATTAGAATTGTGCATTCAAAATAAAAGATATAACAATTGTTGAATTTATAAAAAGTGACCGTTTGGGGAATTAATAAAAGTAATGGATTTTTCTTCAATATTTATTAAACAAATCAACTAAACAGATTTTACAAATAGCATTGTGTTTAACTATGCCTGTATAAAGTCGTGCTGGAACTTAACAGGATAAACAGGTGTTATTAGGATAAAAAGTTGTTATTGTTTACGTACAGTAGTGTTTGTATAAACTAAAAGATTTTTAGAAAATAATTCTTTCAAATGTGTCATCGGAAACATTCAAACCTGATAGCTTTTAACATTTAATTCATTAGAAAAATAACCCTTTGAAAACTGGAACTTCTGGCAAACACTCATCACTACTGAATATGTGTATTCAACCAAATGTTTAAACATGATGTTTTTGTGGATTCACAACCACAAATTAAAATCCATTTTTTATACATTTAGGTTAAGATCACTGACATTGTTGAAGACTAACGTGGGAAGTCTCATAATGAAAATTTCACTTAAAAAAAATTATTGACTCTTTTGATACAAAACTTTGCTGATTGTCTTTTTTAGCGAATTTACAATAGGGAATAAGCTATTACCATAGGTCTTATGGTAAGACCTAAGCCCAGGACTATATTACTCTTTTGTTTTGAAGTGCCTATAGACCAAAAATAATAGTCATTAAAATTTATATATATATATGTATATATGTATGTGTCCCAAGACAAGATAACTCGTAAAAACGGTCCGATCGTGACCAATTTGGTAGAGATGTGTAATCCTACCTTTATTTCCATGAGTTCGTAAACCAGATGTATCGACCTACCGGAAGGGGTAGTTTTGGGGGTTTTGCATTATGTAATTTTTAAGAAATTTAAGTTTTGATTTTCACAACTAAATTTAGCTAAAACAAAAACACACAATTTAGTATTTTGAAGCTTTGCTCTATCTCCATTGGTTACCGAGATATTAAAAAGTCTAAAGAAAGTACATTGTATTTTGGGGCTCCAAGGTTAATCTTATGGAGAATAAGGATTTGTTAATATTTCACTTACTAAGCAATATTTTTGGATGAAACTTGGTATTTAGCTTCATTTGGTTGAGATTCAACTATTTATGTTAAAAATCTTGGTTTTTGTACTTATCATGGCAGCAAACCTGCATACTCTTTTCCCATGTTAATCATATGGAGAATAGGCAAACTCCTTTAGCAATGGACAGATATTGATGAAACTTATTATATGGCTTCATATGGTCAAAATAAATTTTTTTAGCTAAAAACCTACTTTTAGTGTTTCCCATGGCAGCATACCTGCATACTCTTTCCCGATATTTTTCCCTATATTATTCATCTGGTCAAAATTAATATTACTAATTTGGAAATTCGCTGAGGACGCAGGTCTGCTGCGATGGGTGGAATTTTAATATGTAAGTAACATAGTGTACAGTAAATATGTCTGGTTCACAGGCACCAAGGATGAGAGCCCCCACTACAGGGTTGCATGGGTCCAGAGCCGGGGCCTTGCCTACCTCGTGCCTCCAACTGCAGCCAGCCACTCAGACAATTCCATCAGAGAATTCTCACTGCTAAACCCGCCAAATGTCTAATCACCTCTGCTGAATTTGTTAATTGTACTTTAAACCATATCATTATTGTGTTAGCATTTACTAAATTTTGTGCATCATTGATGCAATGGCTTTTATAGGGGAAAGAAGGGTAATGGTGCGCACCTAAGGGAAAAAAATTCTTCCCAGAAAATATGCGGGCAAAAATTACCAATACATGTGTCAAACTCTTTGGTATTTAATGTAGTTTCTTATAAAAAATTATCATTATCATATATATTAACATTGATTAAATATACACCATTATATAAGAATATGCACTTACGCACGATTTCCCTACCCATCGGGTAATTGTGCGCATGGGGGTGGGTAATGGTGTGCAGGGACGTATGGGTTGAAATAATTAGAATAAATGTGTTTCGTTAATATAAATTCAATATCAATATAACATATGGAATGTCTTAAAGCTAAACAATACTTTCTTTGAGCTTTACAATACACTTAACAAAAGTTTTGATTAAAATTACAAAATTGTTCAAGGTTTAATGTAAAATTAACACGCGTAGGCTAATTTTCTGCTGTGTCTGCACCTGGGCTGTCTGCATGACTCCAGGACGAACAGTTTATGAGTATTTGTAAACAAGAGTGTGAAAAGGAGAAGTAATTTTTTTTCTTACCTATAAATACATGGTGCCCACTGCTGCGCACCATTACCCGATATTGCATTCGAAAGTATTTTATTTTCTCACTATCTTGAGAAGGGATGAAACCATAAATTAATTGGTTCAAATGATAAAGCAAAGACTACCATTAATTGTATTACTAAATAAGTATTAAGTTACCTAAAGATCTGCCCTAACCTTACTATTTTCTGAGGAGCAAAAATAACATGACACACACGACTTTTAGATTTTGGCCTCTCATAACCTAAAAAATTTCAGTATTGAAAACCACGAGGTCGGGTATTAGTTGTTGAGTTCCCCGCTAGGCTGCAGCACATACTGGAGCTTTTTAACTTATTTCATTCATAAGAAACTACGATGCGCACCTTTACCCGCCGCGCACGATTACCCTACTCTCCCCTGATGCATACTATTTTGTTCACTGTAAATATCTGTATTATCATTTATTATATTATACAGTACACCCTCTCTCAAATACTGTTTGGATTACGGTAACTGCCTCTACCAGGTCAAAAATTGAAGATCGGTTAATCTGCACTAAATTATAAACTGATTGGTTTCACCATCATATCCTAGGAATTAAAAGGCTTTCTTATTGTTTTCTTGAAAGCTATACTACACCTCTGTTTAGTTCAGGTTTTGTTTTGAATCCTATGAGAAATAGATAGTCCTAAACCATCTGTTTCGGTAGGTAAGACTGTCTTTGAAAATAACATTATGCAAAAGGAAAATTAATACTCTCTGCACATAAACATTAACTAAAATTCTGATAAAGCCATTAATTAAATAAACTTTTAAAATATTGTAATATATATATGTTAATGAATGTAAAAATAATTTAACAAAAACACAAAACATTACACTTTTAAGAGTTTTTGATTCATTTATTAGTTTTGAATAAAATAAAATGTATGTTAAAGTCAACAGAATATAAAATCAGACCACATAAGTGGACCTTAAAAATAATACATTTATTTCTAAAACATTTTACAAGTTAATGTAGTTATTCTTTTAAAAAGGTTTTTACCCTTAGTTCAGATGAACTAGCCCTATCAAATTAGTGTTTGCTGAGATTGGATCTATGTAAGGCCCCTTTTACACTCACCAATTTTTATAAGCTGACTGAAAAGTTGGAACACTCTTATGGTTGACACAAAATCATGATCATACCATACCTACACACACCAACAGTTGTTGTTTTTTTTCCACTTTATTTTTTTAATTGCACTCATTCATACTGAAATGTTTTTATTCATGGAGAAGTACATACTAGAATATTTGAACAGGAATACATATACATATTGCATGCCTACCTTAAGTGCAACAGAATTTACCAGGACATATATTTTTCTTTGTTACCATTCTCTTCATAATATTGATTTATAATGGCTCAACTTCAACCCAACCTTTTTTTCTTAGATTCGAATTTAAAGTACTCCAATGGTTCTAGGCCTACATTGAAACATGTATCTAATAAATTAACACTAAAATAACAATAACTAAGTCAAAACACACTAATTTACTCATCTGATATCCCTGGTGTGTGTGTGAACTTGAGTACCTAGATGGTTCACAGGAGTGCCAACACCGTTTCCCCGATATTTTAGGTTGGCCAACAGTTAAATATCGGGCAAACCCCACAAATATTTTTAGCTGTTGGTCCAATCAATTTATTGTTCCACAAAAAAATTGGCGTATGATGCTCCAATACAAATCTATTGTCCATCTTGAACTTGACCAATATTCTTGAAGACCGACAATTTGGTTGGACAATATTATAAGTCGGTGTGTGTGTGAAAGAGGTGACTAGTATTATTTTGTTATAGTTTTGTATTCATTTATGATTTTTATTGTATTCCAATGTTATTTATTATTATGATTATTATTAAAATATTTATTGTGATTTTTTATCTCTACCTGTAAATTTTTTACTTTAAATATTTGTTGTTATAATTTATCATACAGTAGACTCTTGGTTATCATTATCCAGAATCTAGATAATTTGGGTTAATGATTTGGAATATAATTAAATAACGAGTTGAGAGTCCTTGGTTAGCTACTTAAATTCTTATTATTTACAAGCAGCAAACAAATACCAAGTATTATTAGGTAACACGAAGACATCATGGTTTACAGTGAACTTATTGTATTCCTAGAAGCACTTGGGCTAAATGTTTTTCCTACATAGAACAGTGCTGTATAATGTACAATAAAGCATTAATAACTTCATTTATAAGAAAAGGAGTTCTTTACTTAAGTATTAGTTTATAAACACAAGAAAATATCATCATAATTAGTCTTGTGTAAAGTTGAAAATATTGCGTTACAGCTGATTTGGATTTATCCACATTCTTCTTAATTCTTACAGGTGTTCTATCATGTTAGTCTGGATAACCGAGTCTACTGTGATTGTTATATTAGTTGTTATATTTTGGTATTCACTGATACTTTGTTTTATTATTTTATTTATAATTATGAAATTTAGTATACCATGAACATTTTTGTACATACTCACTGATGGTTTAATTTTTGTTTGAATTACATTGACCTAAGATATTTATCTTTTTTAATTTCTTTTTTAATTAAATTAAATCAAAACAAGTTTTTTTTGTAAAAAATAATCATTTTTGTTTTTGTATTAAAAATAAGTAATTTTTACTTTTTTCCTGCAAATTCTTAAAACATACAATGTGCCCATACATTAGATGTGTAATAGATTTAAAATATCCTAAATGTGTACTCAGTTATTGTTAGTTACTGAATATCATCAGTAATTCTTTCACCTGTTCACCTGTAGGGCTATTTTTTTATGATCTAATAATTCATTCAGACATTTATATTTTTTTTTAATTTATCTGTTACATTAGAAGCCCTTTTAGTCATCCTAGCTATAGCGTACCGTTGGATATAGAGTTTTCTCCACCTTTTGGCTAGTAGGGCACAGTCAGCTATGTTAAACATACAACTTTCGGACAAAACATGGAATTGTATTCCCCTGTATCCCATGCCGTTTTTCAACATTTTCTTGAAACTTGGTAATCATGTAGGTAAATAGGTAACCTGGATCCTTAGGTACATCTTACATGTTTGAAATTTGAAAATTTATTTTTACTGATGTATCAGTATCAGGTATGAGGCACTGACTCCCATTCATCTACAAAAATATTTTCTTGTAATAAATACTGTCCAAAACACGGGAATGCCAAAGTATGTTTTAATATTTTTACGGGGTAAAGAAGACTCTTTAAGTGCCCCATGTCTAGAAAAGACTCGCTTCCATCGTTGAAGCCGATTTTCTGTCATTCCGGAGATTAGGGCTCATGTTACAAACGTAATAACATACTTCTTATGAAGCATCAAATATTTAGGAAATAACCATTGCATGGTAAATATGTACTTTTCTATTGCTTGTCAGTAAACATATAATTTTGAAACAGACAAAATGTTACCAGATTCCTCAAAAATTGCAACTGTTCCATTCAAAATTAGACCTTTGACACCCTTGTAGGCTACATTTAATTGGTTTTAATATTTTTATAAGCATTCTTGATATCCTATTATTTGTTTAACAGACCTTTTGTACGTCTATCCTAAGATCTCTTTAGAGGTGGATAAAAGGGCGTCTACTGCACATGGTACTTTTGCTTTTCATTCACAATACTGAAAGGTTTTTGTAAATCTTACCTGGTTTTTGTAGTGCTTTAACTGTTGTTTTGTGATAAGTTATTAAATTTATTTTGAAAATGATGTTTTTAGTTGATTAATCCCATTTTATATTCCTATATTGACTAATTTAATATTGTCCCTAAGACTTTAAGCCCTAAGCCCGAGTAGAGCTCGGGACATCACGTATGTCCCAACAAACCCCGAGCATAGGTCGGGCCTCGAAATTTGTTTCCATAGCAACGCGTACACTGCATAATAGCTCTATTTGTTGCTACACAACTCTTTCTTCATCATCTGGCACTTTTGGACATCATCTGACTTTTCTCATCTGACTTTTGGACATTATTAATTTTATAATAATGTCCAAAAGTCTTGAAGAACCCAGCTGTTTAAAGCAGAAAAAAATTGAGCTGTGTGCAATCACACTATGGTATTGTGATGCCGTGTGATGACATGTGGACAATGTGTGGTTGTCTACACTTTCTTTACATTTGGATAAGTTTTCGGTGCAACTTTGATGCTATTAACAAGTATTTGAATGAATTTTAGTTATCAGAGTCATCATTATTTTATTATTTAATATTTTTGTCATGTTTAGTTTTAAATATGTGTGATATATACATGTGGCAGCAATTTTTTTTCTTTGATTGTTTAAGTTATTTTGATGTGGAATCCAAAATTTTCCTCATTTTAACTGTTGTGAAACGCATACCATTTGAAAGCTTATAGATTTTCTATGTTTTGATGTATAATTTACCACGATAAAATCATTTTTTACCAAACTACAAATTTTAATTCATACCATAACATTGGACGGTTACACAGCAAAAAAGGGATTTGTCTGGCATAGGGTTAAAAGTGTTAATTTGATTTTTTTAGCTTTTTTTAATCACTACTTTTGTAAATTTTTACTTCAACATCCTGACTAATTATAAGATCACCATAAATATTAAGATAACCTAAGATCACCTTATGTGCTTACAAAAAAAAAGTCATCAGCCATCAAATCAAAACCACCTTTGTTCATACCTAATTAATTGCATTACAATACAAAGAATAGGGTCACAGTGTTAACAACTTACACTTACATACCTTTATCTTACATGCTAATTAAGAAGTATAAAACAGTTTTTTTCTTAGTCTTTATTCATTTGCCCTCTTAATTAAATTTAATTTCTTGAAACTCTTCAATGGAGTAGAATGCTGAATCAAGACGGGTATGTCTTGGTTGATTAAAAAAATATCTACTTTGTTCTAATTTGATGTGTTGAGGCTAACAGTAAGAAAACTTTCTCCCTGTGGATCGAGTGCCGTTTTTATATAAAGTTAACCTATTATTTTAAGAAAGTGATTTTTTTGTGTTGAATAACTGAATGACCTGCTGTCGGTATTTGATTATAAAGATATTGCGATTGTATCAGGGCATCTGTGTCATCTGGTCCCAAGCGGAGTAGCCACTAGCTAATCTTCCTTTTATTTTATAAACTGGGACACTGTCACCCCCATCGTCAGCTATATCTAGTGGACAATTGTGTAGAATATTCGTGATCACAAGTCGCTTTGCAAGAGATAATATTATTTACCCTATGAGCCTATTTTATTTTTCACGTTCAGAGTTGCTTCAGTGAATCAACACTATAATTGATAAGACTGTGACGAGAAAGGGACTTTACAGACTGGAGTGGCACAGTGTGTTTGCCGCTGCAAATAGCATACCGTATGCAGTGCCGCATGGACCGACCCGGGGGATAGCCACAAACGAGCAGAAAACAAAATATCCTATACTTTAATGAAGAATGAACACTCACTAAATATCTTTATGAAATAAACAACTCAAATAAGGTAAACACTAAAAAAAAGGTAAGGTTACAAGTCGCAAGTTTGACAAGATGATCAGATGTTTATCACTGTCGCATCGGCGAGTAGGTTGTGCTCAGGTGTGATAAATTGTGGAAACTAAGCTTTGTAGGGGCGGCTAAAATCTAATAGCATTGACTATATACAAAAACGAAAATATACTTCTCATCCAATGCATTTTTTTTATACCGAAATTTTGGAAGTTTCGTAAGTACGCAGTGCAATAGGTGTTGCACAATCAAAGTTGTAATTATTCAGCTGGATACTCAGGAAATGTTCTCTGAAACCGAAGAATGGTTGTTGGTAAAAAATAAATGAAAAGACGCCTAGAAAATATACAGGCTGCCCAAGGGGCAGAAATTGAAGTGTATTGAGTTTGTGCATAGCTGTAAGAAACTTAAGAAGTGACTTGTTAAAACTGAAAATAAAACTTTGCCTTACCACCAATTGTTTTTATATTATTCGGTTTCTTTATCAGGGTAAGGCTTTATGGACACCCGGTATATCATTTTAAAGATCATTGAATGTAGATCACAACGCCGCAAACCCAATCTCAAAAGGTGGAATACAACGCTAGTTATTGCGTTTTGAAATTTTGATAAAATGCTTTTTGCAAAGTTTGACTGCCTACCATTTCTGGCTCGAACGTTCATTTAAGGTCGCGTTGGTGGCATTTTTTCAATTTTATTTTTATCTCTTGCTTTCAAGGATAACCAAGATCCTGAAAATTAAGTTAAAGGTTTTCTTTTAAGTCTTCATTTGCCGTCTTCAATTGCTGTCCGAAATATTATGTTTGCATTATGATTATCAGCTTGATTTGGGACAGCCCATGGAAATTTTAATGAAATATTTAACGTAAGCTTTATTATCCTGCTTAACAGAAAGCAATGCCGCAAAGCTGACCTCAAATGAACGTTCGAGCCGGAAATGCTAGGCAGTAAAACTCTTGGCATAAAAGCATTTTATCAAAATTTTAAAACCCAATAACCCAAGTTTTATTCGACCTTTTGAGATCGGGTCTATGGCGTTGTGATATACATTCAAAGATCTTTAAAATTATATATAACATGACATAGGTGAATACAGTTTCCTCAATGACTTCCTCTAGGGGGCGTCTCCAGTGTTGTACTCACTCTGGAAATATGGTAACATCTATTTTCTACATCTACTAAGTATCCTCAACAATGATCAAAAGTCAAATTTCCTTAGACTCAGTGCATGCTCAACCTGTTTCGGGCCTGGACTAATAACCCTCAGTTATAAAATATTCCATGCTTGGTTGAGAAGAGTGGTAATACTAATTTATCTATCATATGTCACTTGTACTTCATGTGCGCCACAGATCGCGCCTCTGTAAATTGGTTTCAAACACGCCTATGCTATCAGAATGTATTATGTTTACACTATATTCATGTTAGTGTATATAGTCAATGCTGATAGTAAGCTATAAGATGTCTGGGAGACAGTCATGACACTGGGTCACTTCACATATCATAAAAAAACCAGACATACCAGTAAAGATTATACCAGTCGCTTGGAGCACTAGTGATGATTCACTAGCTCACGTGATTGGCATCCGAGTCAACTCTGCAGCCAATCAATCACACAATGCGCTAGTAAATCATCACTAGCGCTCCAAACTCCAAGCCACCGGTATAATTGTTACTGATATGTATAGTGGCACAATGTGGGAGACACAACCAATTCATGTAGTTTCAATGGAAGTGACTTGACTCTGTGAGGTTGGAAGGTCGGCACTGTTGCACAAATAATGCATAAGCCCTCACAGCTGATAAGTGCAAGCGCTCGCTTGACTCAGACTCATAGCGCTGCAACATTGGTGCCAGGGGCGGCAGCGATATAATCAGTGCGAACATAAATTAACTTAAAATCAAAATTAACTATCAACAATTATTTGGTTATTAAAAAGAATCCCGTGTTTTTTTTAGTAAAAAAACCATTTATTTGGCTTGGTTTTTTTCCAACGTAATTTTATCCAACAGTAGAAATTTGTAGAAAACTTTAAACACAATATAATTTGTGGATTCTTCAAATTAATTAGTTGAATATGGATGGTGTGTAATAAAGTTATGTCAAATGTTGTAAATGTGCAAAACACCAACCAAATCATTAACAATTCTTAATTTTTTATGTAGTATTTACAAAGTTCACAGATGTAATGACAAGGAAATATCCATTACTATAGTTAATGTTCATCTTATCAGCTTAAAAAATTATTTTGAAAAGACTTTTTTGGATGTGACATATACATACATATATATATATATATATATATATATATATATATATATATATATATTTATATATATCACATATACATATATGTGACATATATTGAATGTTCCAATGAACAGCCACCCCAAATTGTTAAGCTGTACGTTAATCTGAATTGAATTGTTGCAAGATAAACTATTCTTATGTGTACCTCAAAGTATAAATAAATACCTGTCTTGAGGTCGATCCTTGGATACAACTGGTACAATTTAATTCCAATATGGATTCATAAATTGTGTGTCAATCATTTATCTGCCTTTTTTGGTAATGGTTTTCAGAGTAAGATTTAAAGATGTTACTAGCTATACCTCTAACTCTATATTTTCAAAATTTTTATAATATACTTATATCTATTGTGTCCAAAGCTTTAGATGGACCAAATAGTTGTGAAATGGTGTTTTTTATCAATATTTTTTAACCCTCCAACGAGCGCATAGGGGAGGTTACCAAAAAATAGTGGATAGGTTGCAAAATAATAAGTAAAAAATGTAGAAAGCTTTTGTTTTGCAGCCTGGCTTTTGAGTTCCCTTTAATATCACTCTAGAGGAACTGTGTAATACATCGCTTTATCTGTTTACAATTACAGTATTGATCTGGGGGTCGATTTTTTCAAGTGTGTGGAAGTTGCTTCCGCTTGCGCCTGATTATGCTGCCAAAAATTATTGTTCTAGCCTGAATGTTTTATCCTAAATTGTTTATTTAGTTTGTCTATTGTTTCTTACTAGCTTTTAAACCACATTAGATGGTTTTTTATTTTATAACTGATATAATAGAATACTTCTTTTGACCTCAAAACATATAGTGTCTTTTTATCAACAAACTGCAATAAATTTTAAATATTATGGTGTAGGCCTATTGTAAGGGAATAAAGGGTAATTGAAAGAATTTTACGTTTAATAAAAATAAAAAGCAATACGATTTGTGCATACGTGCTTTATAAAAATAACATAGGTAGATTATTGATAAACAAAATTATTATTTCAAGTTACAAATCATTCAAATCAACACAGAATTTACAGTTTTACAATGATAATCATGAGGTATTTAATTTATAATGAATATATTTTTTTATTTTTCTTACTTCATGGCAGCATTCCTTGAACACTTTTTGCATATGAATATTGTATAAAAATATAACCTATACTATATATTGTAGCAACCCGAATATTTTTTATGGGATAAAATTCATTAAAAGTAATCTTGTTCAATAAAAAATATGTGTGTAAGAAAAGTTCTTCGAAAGAATGATTTTTTTTCATTTTTTCTGATTGTAGAGGCAACCTCCGCTTGCACCCGATGGCATTTCAGATTTAAAGCGCCCAATAGAGGGTGAAAGATATAATCATTACACTTCGCAATAGTGTCTATTGTTAATACATTTTTCTCTAACACTGAATTGATATTTAACCCTCCGAGCGTTCAATATAGCACCCCTGGAGTGTTACGCATTTTTAAAAGGTTTTGCACACTTTCAAATAAAAATTAGTAAAAAATATATTTTATGACCTAGCAGTATTAATGTATATATTATATGAAAGTAGATAAAATGGACTATCTAAAAATAAAAATAAAATTTTACCCTTTCTTATTGTTACTAAAATTAGGCTATAGGGTAAAAATTAAAAAATATTGTATGTAACTTTGCTCTCCCCTAAAATAATTTTCGATACACATAATCAAAATTCCAAGATATACATTTTGTTTAGAATTATATGCAGTTCAAAAAAATATATAAGTAATAAAGGCTAGAAGCATTTGAAAAAAAAACAAATTTTTCCTACGGTACTTACTCATTCATAACCATAAAACATTTGGTAATATATGTATTTAGTTGCTTACAAAGTTAGCAGATGGCAACAGTTTTTTTTTTTTTTTTTTTTTTTTTTTTTTTTAGATGTTTCATTGCATATTACAAACAACCAACCACGTTCCACCACTTGAAATGGGTGTTTTTGGATAACTTAGTATTTCCAGGTAACAGTGGTAGCGTTCACGGGTCAGTTTTTGTCATTCACTATAAAGTTACTTCAAGTTTTCGAACTGTCAAAAAATCAACTCAATCTCTCGGAGGTCAAAAAGCTGGGCCGAAAAATCAAAGAATAACGCTCGGAGGATTAATTGTTTTGAATTTTTCTAGGAAGGGTTGAAGTCTATCAAAACGTATTCTTTCTAGTAGGTATGAAAAAATTAGAGTAAAAATATTTTTCGGGAGCTGTTCACATGGTTATTTTTATTTTGGCTGGGTTTTACAGCAGAATATATCGAAAAAGTATGAATATATTTCTAAGGTTTAAGATTGCTTGAATAAATTAGCCAATTGTGGAGCAAAAATTGCACCAATATGTCATAAGCTATTAAAGTAAAGGAACCTCATCCCAAACTTACGATTTTTAATTTGTGAATCATATTATAGAACATAAAAATGCAGACTCTCAAACTCTCAAGAAAGAGTGGGGAAGTATCAATTACGGCGGCAGCCCAGACTCTCCGCAGCGAGGGGGAGGAGGCATTTCGCCGTAATTGGTGGCACGCGAAAGAGTGTAACAGGAGAAAAAGGATGTGTTGGATAGAGAAACAGTGATTCCATGTTGCCACTGCAGTAGCTTTGGGATAAGTCCCAGGCATCATCGATTAACTTAAGGCCCGTTGTCCCTGAAGCGACTCTAGCGATAGTCGCTGAGCGACAGTCGCTCCGGCACTGGTAGCGTTGTTTCAAATGGGACCGTTGTCCTTGAAGCGACTGCGACTGGCGCGGCTAGCGACTATCGCGGGTCCAGTCTGGGGGCAGGTTCAGTCGCAGTCGCGGAGCGATTGGTGTCATTTTTCACGTGTTTAGTTGTTATTCGTATCTTCTTCAATGAATACGGAACTGCAATGAAGATGAAAAGCTTCCTAAGGCGTCTTTTATATTAACTAGTGTGCTTATTGCTTGAAATCGAGCAATTTAATTTAAACTATGACGTGTTATTGTTAAATTTATTGCGTTTAGTTTTCCGACCAATCCAATTGTGATTAATTTACCCAAAACTACACATATTTACACCCGTACATTAAAAGATTTTGAATGCTCAACTTAATCCCATTATGCCTAATAATATTCGAATGGTAAAATTTCACATTTTAATTTTAGATATTGCCCTCAATTTTTGATTCTCATCAATTTTTGGCGAAACCAAGTACAGATAAACCCTATCCATCCAACGACACAAAAACTTCGGTTGAGAATTATAGGTCCATTAAAATATATATATATATCCCTTTAGCCAGCGTGTTAAATAAGTATAGATATATTAAAATATCCTTCTTGTCTAGTTGAACAATATGTCATGAGTACCAATTCATGCAGCAAATAATATTTCCATGACATCTTCGTCATAGACATCCTCACCTAAAAGGTAATTTTTGTTTTACTTCTGCTTCAAACTCATGGTACATTTAAAACTCGCAATTCAGCATAACAATGCACTAGAATCGCTCTTTAAAAATCGCTTCAGGGACAACGACGTGATTAGCGACTATCGCTGAGCGACTATCGCTCAGCGATTATCGCTCCGCTACTATCGCAAGAGTCGCTTCAGGGACAACGGGCCTTTAGGCTCCAATGGTGACTGTAAAAAAAGCGCTTGTTTAATTCACTTGCTGCTTCCTTCCTAAGGGAATGTTTGTATATGTTGCCAATGTTTAGCTACAATATCGATTTCAGTTTAAAACTCTCTAAGAAGTTTTAGTTGTGTTGTCATAGCTTTAGATTGATTTGTTGTAATAACATAGTTTAGCATTCTCCTATTTTCTTTTTTACAGTTTGATTACACTCCCAGTAAAATTATATGTAGCCTATTTTCGTATGGATTATTTCATATTAAAATGAATAAGTTGTTATTTTACCAAAATTTTATATGTCATCAGTGAGACATTTTTTCATAAAAAGCATAAAAATCAATCTGTTGCAACTTTTTATAGTTTTATTGAAATGATTTTTTTTTAATTATTAATAAAGGACATTTACAAAAAACAATAATTAATGTTATAACTAATGTCATACTGTAGAGCACACTCCAATCCTCTACTTCTAGACTTAAATGCTTTTATACTGTTCCCTGAAAACTTTTGAACAAAAGGTGTATGGCATATTAAGTCTTCAACACTAGCTGCTTCAATGGTTAGAGTTGGTTGCAAAATTTATAAATGTATAGCAACACAATATTCAATGTAATCAATTTAGGTTTTAGCGAATTTCCCAATAGGGAATATGCTATTACGGTAGTACTCATGGTAAGACCCAAGCCTGGGAGAGTGTTAATTTTTTGTTTTGAGGGCCATAGAAGCTAAAAACACTGTTCGTTCGAATTCATATATATATATATATATATATATATATATATATATATATATATATGTGTGTGTGTGTGTGTGTGTGTGTGTGTGTGTGTGTGTGTGTGTGTGTGTGTGTGTTTGTGTCTCTTTAGATAAAACTTTTGAAAAAAACCTTTGATTTTGATGAAATTTGGTATGAAGGCGTAGAGTAGCGTTCTTCATGTTGAGTCCCCAAACTAGGATGATTGGACTACTGGACTTATGGGGTTTAAGGGATCAAAATTGAGTTTTTGGCAATTTTCACCCCTAATTTAGAAAATTTTCCAATTTTGAAAGAGACCATTCAAAGAATTTTAAAAATAAACAATTTAGTTTTTTGAATCAATTAAGTTAGCACCACTGGTTAGGGAGAATACTGAAATCAAGTTTTCCATGTAATTGTTATGGGAAATTAATAAAATGTTATAAATCGCTTATTTTTTTTAACATTTCTCAATAAAAATTTGTATATACCTTCATTAAGTGATGAGTAACTAATATTTGGTCAAAACCCCTATGACAGCAAACCTATATATTAAATCCCATTGAATTTTAATGGAAATAACAGTGTATAATGGGTGAAGGAACAGAAATAGACTTCAGAACATAATCAACTAATCAGCTGACTTTCTGCATTTGTCTAATTTAGTGATGGGATTAACCCAGGTGAAAAAACCGATTCACCCGGTTCTTGCTCACCAACCGATTCACCCAGTTCTTTTTCTCCCTGTCGGTTGGGCGAATCACCTGAACAGCGTGAAAACTGTAACCTCTGGAGGTTACTACAGAGGTAACTGTACGCAACTATAGAGAATAAAATAAATTGTAAGCGAACTGAAACAATGCTTTATCCCTCTCTTAAATCATAATAACAGTAATGTTATATTTAAATTAAAATACCTAGGCAAAAATGGTGACTAATAAAACTGCTTAATTCTTTCACACAGTTATTCGGTACCGGTAGCAGTTTTAGATGAGGAAACCGATTGACGTAGGTTTTTAACCTGAACCGATAGGTGATTCTGATTAACTAGCCTACTTTAAAAAATATACCATAGAAACATATTCATTGCGGTAAAAACTTATAAGTATTAACTTTTGGTTTTGAAATGTTAAACAGTTTATGAATTTTAGTAACATCATGGTAAAAATTGGTGTTTGTTTGTGTAAATTACAAACCACTGTGCGAACACAGGTAAAAGTCGAATGAACGAACCAGGCTCTTTCACCTAGTACTATAGTTCACAATCACATTAATCTTTCAGGCTAAAACAACTAGCGATTCTCTTCCAGGCGCACGCACCGAGATCTTTAGACCGGTTCTCGTTCAGGTGAATCATTCAGGCTAAAAGAACTGGGTGAATCCTAAAACCACTGAGTGAAAAACCGGTTGCTGAAAGTAGTCGGTTTTCCCATCACTAGTCTAATTAGTGTTTAGTATTAATGCCTTATTAACTTCAATATATAACTCACTTTTTAAAACCAAATATTTTGTTGATTAAACGATAACAGACATGGGAAATTCGCTAAGTACATAGGCCTGCTGAGACGGGGGTATTTGATGTTTTGGTAATCCTGATTAGTACATTATAACGAGGAGTAAGACCAATTTATTGTTTAAAAGTTACTGATTTCGATACATAACACTTTTTTGTGTTGAAAATATGCATACCGGGTAATATGCTTACTCCATGCTGAGGAATCTCATAATTAGTATCTGAAATTAGACTATTGGGAGGATAATAAATAGAATATGCCAATGAATTTAAAATACATAAATTTATTGAAATTCAGTATGAACATCATAGAACTCATTACTTAATTTACTAATTTTAATTTAATACTTTCTAATTATACTATTTAAGAGCTTTCTTCCTCATTTAACAATGAATTTTAAATATATTACAAAAGCGTGATACAAATATGTGATACGGTACAAAAGCAACTATGTTAAATTGGTACAAACAACATCAAACATATTTTTTTCTCTCCTTTTAACTTAGTATTTTCAAATGGTACTATTTACCACCATTCTCTTTGGTGTCTTCATTGACTCTTTTGAAAGTCAGGAGCCCGTACTGGTTGTATCCTCCCTCCTGAGCCTCGACTCGGTTGGTGTATTTTATGCCATCGTAGTAGACTCTAAGGCCATTCTTCTTCACATACAAGTGCGGACTGAAACAAAAATATAATTTTGTATTAACATTAAAAATAACCGACTGCCATGATGAAGCAGCTACGAGGGCTATTCAGAAAGTAAGGAACGTTTTCGTCTTACGTCGTTGTACGCGCGCGTATCGCCTATATTAGGGTATGAGAGTGCTCGGGGCCTCAGTGGCTATCCAGTTGTGACACTTGGAGCATCGTCGCGCCGCCCGTTTTCTTTATATTTAAATTCAAAATGGCTGATTCCGTAAAATTCCCGCCAGTTGCGAAGTGCGATCGGTAACACGGTTTTTGTTGACAAAAACCTTAAAACCGATAAAGATTTATCAAAAAGTGTGCGAGGTGTATGGGAACAATGTCTTGAATGAAAGTTCTGTGCGTAAGTTGTGTATTCAGTTTACAAATTACCGAACCAATGTTTTTGATAAGCAGTAGAGTGGACGACCGAGCATTGCGACTGACGAACTGGTCACTAAAGTGACGGAGAAGATCCGTGAATACCGCTGCTCCACCATAATGAAGCTTTCGTTATCTTTCCCTCAAGTTTCACGGACTTTGCTGTGTTGAAATTGAAAGAATGAAAATCGATAAATCTCTATCGGGTTTTAGTTTTTTGCCAACAAAAACCGTGTTACCGATCGCACTTTGCAACTGGCGGGATTTTTTACGGAAGCGGCCATTTTGAATTTAAAAATAAAGAAAACGGGCGTTTCGACGATGCTCCAAGTGTCACGGCTGGATAGCCACTGAGGCCCCGAGCACTCTCATACCCTAATATAGGCGATACGCGCGGTTACAAGGACGTAAGACGAAAACGTTCCTTACTTTCTGAATAGCCCTCGTAGTTTAAAGTACCTTCTGGCTTAAACTTTTCTTGCTGGTAGCATTTTGTAGGCTTACTCTAATATTTAGGGAAAGTAGTCCAACCCCCTCAAAGTCTGTGGGCATCCCGGGGATCGAACCCGTGACATCTTGAACTGAAGTCCAAGACGCTAACCATTGGATTGGCAAGACACCCAAAGTGCACTCGTATATCTTTTATGTCATCCAAAAAGTGCTACTGATGAAGCAGCCCACCAATATTATTGTGGACTTAAACAGGAATGTCGGTTGACTTTATTATTATTTCAAAACATCAATGATTCCACTTGATTCTTAATCGAGATCCGAATGTATTGTTAAAAATATGCTTTACAGCTGAATATAATATTTATATTGATGATAAGTTAAAATTTTACAGTTTTACATCATGTACCTATTGAAATTACTAAATTAATTAAATGCTTTCTTTTAAAAAAATCATTAATCGACAGTTTATGATGTGAAAAATAAATCTGCTACCGACCTGAACTGTGAACGTGAATAAATGTTAAAACTAACAGTACAAAAAATACAGCAACTGTTATGATATATTCTAGAGTGATAAAGGATATATATTGCACAAAAAAATATTTCACACAGTAAGAATATTTATTTTCTATAGAAGATTATGAGTAAAAATCAAATAACCAATCAAATGTAACTACTATAGCAGTAAAGATAAAAATTAAATAATGAATTTTTACTATTTTCTATTTCTTTGTTAAATCCAAATGAATAAATTGTGCCCACGGGACTCTCTTACTAGGAGGTGTAGATCTCAATTGTTTGATCCACTCAATGGCCAAGCAGACATGACCAGGACCGCTCAGCCTGTCTGCAAAGATATTATGGGGCTCTGGTGGCATCAATAAAAACTAAAAGACGGATATTTACCCCAACCTGCCTGACTCCTAAACTGCTTCTCATAATTTCAGGTAAGTTGTAGATAATTTTGCAATTTAGTGAGACTATAATTTTCAAAATGTGAGACAAAACTCAAGAGGCCTCATGTCGGCAAAGTAAATTTTTGAGTGCAACCAATTTAAGTCATTTGGGTAAAAAATTGATTTTCGGTTGTTTGCATGTTTATATACAATATACATTATGTTTCCTCTTCAAGACTCAACCAGTTGTGAAGCCGTTTTATTTAGATAAAATGCTCAAATTACTTGTAAAGAATGCTAGGCAAAGGGATCGCAAGTTGTTTGGAGGAATAACATGGCACCAACAAGAATGCCTTCATCTGAAATACACAAGTCCACCTCGAAATACTTAAAAACTTGGTTTTCCCTGAACACTTGTGATAACCAAGCAAACTACGAAGGGTTTCTATAAAAAAAATAATGTTTACTTTTGGCTGCTTCACAGTTAGGTTATCCAATTCGTTATCCAATAGTATGTTGTTTCTCTGTTCTTCCCTAAGAATACACAATCCCACTCTTACATTGTTTTTTGCTTATCTCCGTTATTCGCCTAGAAATTAAATTTTAACATCAGCCTCAACCAACCAATACCTGTTTCTTCTGAAATCTATCCTAGAACTGGTGTGGCATGGTTCTTGCCTTTTAATAACTAGATTCAATTGCACAGGTATCTGAATAAGAGGTTCCTTTATAAACCTTCATACCTTTTTCAAATCCTCTTTTGTAGGCCTACTACATGTTGCAATTTACAACCAATTTTTTCTGAATTCTAGTGGGAATCAAGGAAACTGCTAATTTTCTTTCCAAAGAAAGAATAAGCTTTAAATAAGTACTGGATTTATTACTTAGTACAAAAATATTGGTTCTGGATTTACTTATTTGAAATTTTTAGTATTTTTAATGCACTTTTCTCTTTGGGAAAGTTTTTAAGTTCATAACTATAAAAAAATGTCGACACTAAGCCCTTTTTTGCTTCCCAACTCACCAATTAAATATGTCAGTAAATAACTACCATTATACTCCAACCTTAAGAGAAACATAATATTATTATTTTATTTTTTGCATTAAGGTAAAATCTGTGTAGGTCCACAGTTAATTATTACTATATCAAAGTTAAAATAAAAAAATATAAACTACAACTGTAAACAACTAGAAAATGTTGAAATGTTTCTTACAAATTTCCGAAAGATGCTGTCATGAAAATAAATGGTGTTTGTATCCTCACGGCCCCGTCGTTCAAGGTTATTTTGATTTCTTCTTTCTTCGGTGTGGGGTATTCAGTGTTCAGGATAACTCTAACATGAAAGAAAAATTCAGTGACTACTCATTATTTATTGATGTTACATCTTCAGTTGATTCCATCTATTACAAACCCTGTTATTCATATGAGATTAATTCTGTCTAAGCTATATCCTGAGATACCTATAAAAATATGAGTTACCAAAAACAATACATTTTCTTATAAATATCTAACTTTGAACACCCTCTTTTTGTAAGCCAATGGAATGATTGTTTAATCTTTTTTATATGTATTATGTATTTACACGTGGTACATCATCTTAATTTTAACAATTACTTCTATAATTAACTATTAAGCAGTGTATTATAACTAACTAATCAACAATTGATCTTTTTTCTATTGCCTTTAACTTGAATTTTATATTTCAGATTACTGTAGCAAACACGTTCGCTTAAAAGTTTTTACCAGAGGCCTTTTAAGTTATTGGCTTTCAATCAGAAACTAACTAAACCTGACTTTCCATAAGCCAGCACGTATTTATCAGTCTAGATATTGAAAACTATTATTATCACAATTTATTTACATTAATAACATGTCAATACGACGGTAAACTACGTACCTTCGTCAAAACAGTTCAGGCGTGTTTTATTAATCACGACTAGTTTCGCTGCAATGGCAGCATCTGCAGGTGGTTACACACAAATTTCATCCTAGAAGGCTTCGTCACATAAATATAAAAATGACGAAGCTTTGTTGAATGAAATTTGTGAGTAACCACCTGCAGATGCTCCCATTGCAGCGAAACTAGTCGTGATTAATAAAACACGCATGAACTGTTTTGACGAAGGTATGTAGTTTACCTATTGAAGTCTAAAATATACAGTTCTTGGGCTAAAAAAATGGAATTTAATCAATACTTACTCCAGATTTCCATCCATTCTATAGACAATGTTGAGTCCATTAAGAGTCCAGTGTTGGGTACCATCAGTGAGTAATTGGTATGTTGGTTTTATCGATGGGAAAGGATTAATTTTGCTAAAAACGTTGTAGGAGATGTCAATGTACATTTTCCAAAATTTTTTATTCGGAGCAGTTTTAACACCTGATTCATCTACTTTTTGAGGCACCTTACTTTCCCTCGATACAAAGACAATTTCCTTGTTAACTGGATCAATTGTAGAGTACCTGGAACACAATTTCAAGGTGTAACATACCATTACCAGCAAACTTGATTTATATCAAAATCTACTTACGTAGTTGCCTCAAGATATCAAAACATGTTTTGTTTCATGCCGGACATGTTTCGGGTTCATAAAAACACATCTTCAGCGGCTAAACTTCCAATTAAAACATCAAAATTTTATATGTTTTTAAATTAATTTTTTAAATTTTATATTAATAATATGTTTTAGGGTTTCGGATAATTATTTTCATTCCTAACAGCAGTCAACGTGTTAATAATTAATGATAAATTAAAAAATGTACAAGCTAAACATGGTCATTATCCCCAATCTTGGAAAGGGTTCTTTAATGGATTCATTTCAGTTTAATTTTAACATTACTCTTAAAGCTTTTTTTAATACTAACATTTTTTCGGATTTTTTATTGATGTATTACCATAAATGGATAAATCAAATGATATGTGACTATGTAGGCCTACAATAGCAAACGGATTTCATAGTTTTAATGTTGCAGACTGATGGTATTTTTCTCAAAACAAATATCCCTAAGGCCAATTTTTTACAAACTTGTGCCACATTCCAATTAAGATGGCTATCAACGGATGTCCCAAGAAATTGAGTTCTTTCAACTTCTTTGTGTAGCAGAAAAATTAACAAATTTAGTTTTGACTGGATTAATTAAGAGGTTAAGTTTAGTTTACCGTACTGTGCTAACAACAACAAAAATAGCCACCCAAAAGATTATTTCAGGCTCAATTTCATGACTTAATTAAAGTGATTAAATATGATTTCTTGACAAGTACAGTATATTACTTCCCATTTAATCTTTTTGTGGAAAGTCACATGAAAGCCAAGCAACAATATTGTCAATGAAGCAAGAAAATAAGTTGGATAACATGTTTTACTTTTAATTCAATAAACTTGAGATACTGGTTATTATCGATCCATAAACTTCACATTAGAGCAGTGTTTCCCAACCTTTTGGTGCCCGCATACTACCTGAGGCTTTTCACTTTTTTGGCGTACCACCCAAACTTATACATACCCCCTCCCCTTCCCCGCCTTAAAAATACAGCCGGAGAGAGCCTAGGTTATTGTTTTTCTTTTAATATATATCATTATATGCCCCTAATTAGTAGTCCGAAAAAAATGAAACTTACATTTAAAACAATTAATTAAAAAAGTCCTATTTTAATAAAAAACACATAAATTGGGATGAACATTTTATTTTGAAGCTATACAAATATTACTATGGTTATTAATTAACGTAATAGTATAAGTAGGCATATATTATGTTTTCTACTTTGAAAGTAAAAATTGCTAGCTGCAGGCTTTATAAACAAAGTTTCATAGGGCCTAAAATTCAATTTAAACAAATTATTTCAAATACACACTTACAACAAAAAAATCATTATTTTGCATTTCTAAAAAAAAAAATAAAAAAAAAATACATAAGGCTCTTAACAGCAAAAGAGGTTGTTAATGGGAACTTTGCTGTTATTTCTTGCTCAGGAAATAATCCCTTTCAGAGGACTGATTGATAACTTAGGACTAATTTTACACATGCACAAATAACGGTCACGACACAAACTATTTTGAGGTTGGTTTAACCTCGTTGGAATACACAAAATGTGTTCCAGAGTTACCAAGTGATGAACTTCATATTATCCAATTAATTTTCCCTAGCGTTTCATTGTTTCTGCAGAGCATGTCTTGTAACTTCAAATGGTACAAGGTAAATACAGAACGTAAAATAATCCTAATTCAAGGGTTCAGAAGGGTTGTGGATACAAAATCATTATTCATTAGTATAGGTACTCTCGGAAAACGGACCAAAACGGCTGACGTTATCAAGTAGTTCAAAAGTGCTTTTTTATTTTTCATTTATTTTTTTTTCCTTTGTCCCTCGAGTACCACCTGAAATACTCTCACGTACCACCGGTGGTACGCGTAAAACCTGTGGTACGCGTATCACCGGTTGAGAAACACTGCATTAGAGAGCTACTATAAGTGCAATAGAACAAGTATCTTGGAAACAAATAATTGAAAATGCCATAAAATACAAACTAAAATGGTTTTGTATCGACATATTTAAGTAAAGATGTACCTCCACGTATGCTAAATGTTAAAATAAGTTGACCCTACTGATTGGTGTCAGTTAAAAATTGGAAAAACCACTACCTAGTTTTTATTTATTTATTTTTTTTTTTTAAGAATTAGAATGAATTTTCTCTTTTGAAGAGATTGGGTGTATTAAAACTTAAAGCTCGTGTAGAATGGGCTTTTTAATATTAATGGGTACCATTTAGGAATTTGAATAACAGAATATTTGGTTCTGAGTACCATAATTGAGATGAAATAAAAAAAACTTGATTTCATTTTGTTCTACTTATTAACATGTTCAATTAAATGTTATTTTGTCACCTATTGAAAGCCACAATAACGGTTCTTTTTTACTATTCATTTCTGATGACTATTTATAGTACATCGCGCTTGTTTTTCAATTATTAAGTGATGAAAGCCATTTGATAAAAAGCAATTCTGGAATTTATCCTTTTTTTTCAAAATGTATGGAATTTCAGGTTGAGAATTCAAAGAACAGACTACAGGCCTACGTTTCCATTGTATCTCAAACTGAAATTAGAAGAATAATATAATTTACTTACTTGTCATTTTTGTTACGAAGATCATAACCCGTTACATGGATTAATCCATTACGTTCCAACATTATTGAACCGTTGTTTGTTTGAAGGATACACGTTTTGTCATTGGGATTCATGGCAATTACCGTATTAGTCTGAAAATAAAATAAATATTAAAGGCTTACAAAAACCATTATTAGGCAAATTATTTATAAGAGACATATTTTGAAAGTATTTAGGTAAGTATATATATAGCAGTTTCGCTCCTGTCATTCTGCGATCCCGTCATGCATGCTATTTATCCATCGCTCTCAACTGACGCCATTTTGGTTACTCTGTGTGTATTGCCTTGTTAACCGTATAAGTTTAAATACCCCCGTCGCAGCAGACCTGCGTACTCAGCGAATTTCCAAAGGATCTTGAGATTTCGTATTTTCCCCATAAACACCATAGGAATGAGTATGTAGGTTTGCTGTCATTGTATATTGTTACAAAATGTTTGTTTTGTTAGAAAATGTAATAGTTAGGTAAGGTAAATATCAAATTGTATCAATATTCGAAACTTAAATTTTCCCCATAAGCCTCATGGGGGTGAGTATGTAGGTTTGCCGCCATATGGGTGTTGTAAGCAAATATCAGTTAAACCCTACCTAGTGAATGTATATACAAAATTTTATCAAGTTATTCCAATAAATAAGCGAGATACAGGGTTTTGTTGATTTCCCATAAGATTAACATTGGAAACCTATTTTTAGCTTTTCTCCGTAACCTGTTGAGCCAAGTTAAAAATTCAAAATACTAAATTGTTTGTTTTTTTAAGCTCTTTTAAATGGTTTTAGTTAAAATTGTTGATTTTTACAAATTAAGGTCCAAAAATGCCAAAAACCCATTTTTGACCCCTTTGAAACCCCATAAAACCCCGTTCCCATAACCCGATCATGCTGGTTCGCGAACTCATGAAAATAGATCTGGTCTTACACCTTCATACCAAATTTCATCAAAATCCGAGGTTGCTGTCAAAAGTTATCAGTACCACGGACACATAGATATATAGATAGATATATAGATAGATATATAGATATATATATATATATATATATACATATATATGAAAATGAACGAATGGTGTTTTTGGCTTCTGGGGACCTCAAAACGAAAAAGTAACATGGTCCCGGGCTTAGGTCTTACCATGGCTACTACCGTAATAGCGTATTCCCTATAGGGAAATTCGCTAAAAGTCCAAAACAATTGACTCTCCCACCGACTGAGAGATTAAATTGTCATCCTATTTTCTAACACAAAGAATGCGAAACTGGCAGAAATTTGTCTTCAAAGAAAGAGGTTTAATTTGAAAATGCCATGAAAGATGGAATGGTTATAAAGTAGATGAGGATGTTTCATGAGGGCCTAACTGATGCCCATGATGAATTTGGGAGAGTAATCTGTTGTCAATTATGATTTGGTGAAGAAAAGCAATAAAAAAATTCTTCATACTCTGTGGTGACCTAAGCAGTTTCAAAACAGTTATAAATTTGGCTGGAAGCGCTGTCAAAGTAAAAAACTCATTATTATAGACTTGTTTTTATATTTCCCTAACCAATTTGGCAACAGAAGGTCGATCCCTTCAAGATTTATCATGGACATCAGTTCTGCACTTACAAACATTCCCACCATTCCATTAATTATAGCACTTCTACCATAAACATCCTTCATTTGGAGACGAATTTCTACCAGTTTCACATACTTTATAGTTCAAACTCAAATCGACCATACTGTCTCAGAGATTTTTACTTGCTCGGTAAACAGACAACACAAAACTAAAATAGAATCAGTTGAAAGTAGATGAAAAAGGATGACTTGTCTGTGTACATGCGCCAATCTCAGCGAAGGAGCGACAGAAATATGAAACTGTACCGTACTTATTTTTCAGATAAGATTCGTAACATAAAAAATCTTAGTAAGCTCAACACTTATGATACATATTTATAACTCCTTAGTCCATGTGGGATATTAAAGTCAGAGTCTAAAGCCTAATTCATCTATTTATTTTGGATTCTTTCCATATATGGGAATATTTTCATAAAATATGGAAATAAATTCACATTGGTTTTTCAAAAACAGCTGAATTGTCAGTGTTAGTAAAAAGTGGTCTGAAGGAAGTGTCCAACAGTTTCTAATGGCAGCTGTAACAAATGTCTGCTAATAAATCATTAATTTTTTCACAAATAACTCCTCTTGATCTAGTTGATTTTGTCAGACATTTTAATAATTCAATAACTGAGAATTATTTTGGAACACCAAACTATGTTTTCAAAACTATTTATTTATTTATTTTATTTCCCACCGTTAAACCAATTTTACAATTGTATGAGTATACAAGATGGTGACTATGACATTAAATTAAATTACTTTGAATATAAACTATTATACATTCAAATTGTTTTCCTTTAACTTAAATAATTAACTCTATATTGTTAACCAACATTTTCCCTATGTCCGGAAGATTGCCTTTTATAAGAAAAATGATAAAAATGAATAATCAAGTTACAGTTCTCTTATGCCAATTTTCGGTAAAGTCGTTCAATCAATCAAAAGAATCAAACATTGGAATACTTTATTACTCACAATCTGTTTAGTCCATCTCAGTTTGGGTTCCTCCCAGGAAAATTCACTGCCAAAGTGGTTGAGACTGGGGTAGATGAAATTTTACTGACATTTGAAAGTAAAAAACTGCTATCTGCTAAATTTTAACTAGATACCTTCATAAATCTATTCAACCCTCCGCGCGTTCAATATAGACTCCCTGGAGTGTTAAATATTTTTTTAAGGTTATGCACACTTTGAAATGAAAATTAGTAAAAAATATATTTTATGACCTAGCACTATAAATGTGTATATGAAAGTAGATAAAACTGCTATCTAACAATAAAAAAGTTTTTACCCTTACTTATTCTTACCAAAATTAGGCTATATGTTAAAAATTAAAGAATTACAAAAAAATATTTGATGTACCGGTAACTTTGCTTTCCCTTAAAATAATTTTAGATAAACATACTCAAAATTCCAAGATATACATTTTGTTTAGAATTATATGCAGTTCAAGAAAATATAGGTAATTAATATGGGATAGAAGCATTTGAAAAAAATTTATGTTGAATAAAACCAAATATGTCCTATAGTACCTACCCTAATCCCATAAGAACACATGTAAAATCAAGCTAGGGATATTACGCAGATTCCTACTCATATTTATGGTTTTAAACTTGGTAAAACATTAATTTATTCCATTAATGTAAATTAACAGTATTAGTAACACTTTTAATCATTCATAACCTTAAAACAATTGGTAAAATACGTATTTTGTTGCTTACAAAGTTAGTAGATGGTAACAGTTTTTTCCCAGATGTTTCATTGCATATTACAAACAACTAATCACGTTCCGCCATTTGAAATGGGTGTTTTTGGATAGCTTAGAATATCCCGATAACAGCGGTAGGGTCCACGGGTCCATTTCTGTCATTCACTACAAAGTTACGTCACATTTTCGAACCGTTGAAAAATCGACTCAAACGCTCGGAGGTCGAAAAGCCGGGCCGAAAAATCGACGTTTAACGCTCAAATGGTTAAAAAATCAGCTATTATAAGACTTTTTTCAAAACATTTCAATGATCCTTTATATCTTTTTACATATGGATTAAAAATAGGTTGCATAATCACTCTTCTGCACCTTTCAGATTCTGAGATTTTCCAAAAAAACTCTTACTGTTTTAAGCCTTTAAAATTTGCTCTACTCACTCTCGTATTGGTGATTCTCATGGTGTTGTCTGAAGATAATTCAAGGCCAGTGTGGGAATGGAGCATCCAGACTAACGTCCCACGCTCTGATTTAAAAATCTGGCCATTCTCCCAATATCCCGTTACGGGCATAAAAACAGGGACGTACGGGTTATTGACTACAGCCATTTTGCTCTGCAACAATAGTAGACCATAGTTTATTTTTATTTTTAGCAACAATTTATAAATTTAACTTAGTCTTTCATGGTGATAAAATCTCAATTTAAATGGCACAATACAGCTTAAAAATTGGAAGTTATTGGTTAACTCCATCTAATGTTCTGTCTATATAGTCTAGACACATCACAAAAACTAGATAGGTGTACCCCTGTTGAAAAGGACTGGGTGGAGGTTATACGTTATTGCTTTATAAACAGACCTACTAATGAAATGGAAAAAATATTATGTCATGACCATCAGTGGATGTTTGTTTTGAAATAGAGTCAGAAAATCCAAAATGAAAATCTGCAGATAACCTATTGCTGGGGGTTTAAAGATCAAACATCTCAAATCACAAGCGTCGGGATAAACCGTTATATCTATACAATAAATGGAATGAAATGGGAAATTCAGCCCGGAGCCCAGGACCACCGGGATTTTGATTTTTGCCAGAGTGGATACGCTGAAGGGGCAAGACGATCAGCCTCAAAGTCAAAGTCAAAAATATCTTTATTATACAATTCTTAAAGAATTACAATAGTGCAAAAGGGTAGCCTAATAATGTCAAATGATTAGCTATGGAGTTGCGGCTCGCGTCCTCGCAGTTGGCTGTACATTTAGTGACTCTAAGCTTAACACGAATCTGATGAATCTGATAAATTATCTATTGTTTAAAAAGCTCATTGAACTTTTTCAAGTTTTATTCAGTGTAAAGCTTAGTGAAACCAAATAATCTGCATGGACCACTCTTCATATTTAATCTAGATTATTATTTATTTAGATTAATTTAATCTAATCCCAAAAATAAATCTGCCGCCCCTTAAAATTTGCCGCCCTGGGCCGGGGCCCATGCCTAAATCCGACTAAACGGTGACCAATTATGGTTATATTCACTATTATTAATGAGCTAATACAAGAGATCTTCTGATATTACAATATTATGACTTGCAACTTATAGGATTAGTAAACTTATGAGAGTGTACAAAAAGGAAATTTAGCTTCAAATCTTTAAAACATTCCAAAAACACTGTACATATTAAAATATACTATTACTCAGAAGTACCCAAAAATTAAGTAAATGGTAAAGTACTGTATATTAAAAACTGATACAGCCTACCAGTAAAAATTAAAAAGGTATCAATATCTATCTACATAGCACAGGTTCAGTCGCAAAATGATATTTGGGAAGCAGATATTAACTTCCTGTCACTCTTTCTATTCCTGTGTGATTACTTACACTGCCTGTTCAATGACGTCACGGACTAATAGTCGAATTCACATTTAATATGTGATCATATCAAGTGACACAGATTATAAAGAAGCCCTTTGTGAGGCTAAAAGTGATAATTTTGTTGTCCTGCAGGTATAACGTTCAACAGGTTGAATAGATTAAACGGAAAGTAAAAAATCCCAATCATCAGCTTGTAAGAAGCCGAGACTGCAGTCATCAATTTTGTTTTATAAACGTCTTTTGTGTAGACTAGGCCCTACATGTTTTTTTTTTATTTGAAAAAATTCACATGGATATCTACTTGATGTTCTTAATTGCTTGAAAACGTACCCATTGGCGGCCAGAAACCATTGTTAGCGAACAACCGAAAACAGGATTACTCGACAGTAGAACATATGCTATATTTTAAACTTTTAAATGCTAATATAAGTGCTTCAGATTCTTATTCATTATGAAAAAGGCTTGGCCGCGTCAGAACGATAGGTAGGCCACAACAGTAAGATTAGCCACTACAGAAAGATCTGCTGTGACAGAAAAACTGGCTGTGACATAAAGATTCCAAGGTTGTGGCAGAAAGATTTCAAAAATTAGGATGACTTCCTTTAGATTAGGGCCTATGTTTTCTATCAGACTTAGGTTTGAAGTTAGGCCTACATAATCCCTTTTAAAATTGTGATAGCCTCATGTACAATTTACTTAATTTTTTTAGTCTAAGCTTGCAGAAATTTTTAACCAATATTCTTCAACGTTGCAAAAAGATAAAAAGTGTTCTGCTTTCAGGGGTCAGTTCCTACTCGAAGCATAGGTTAGAAAGTTCCAGATTTAGCCAGTTCCTTTTGTCTGTATTTTCTATTTCATTAAGTTATGGTAGGCCTAAAGGTAATGACAAAAACCAATGTGCAAACGGTATTTTTAACTTTTTTCACTACATTATCGTTTAAGCAAATTGTAAGCTGATACATGTAATCTTCTTACGTCATGATTAACATCATGCTACAAAGCAACAATGATATGAAATAGCTATCCTACGATACACACTGTATCACCATATCGCAAAAAACGGCTGTAGCACACATCACTAGTGTCCAATCCGCAATTTTTCTAGTGGAGTGATCATTTGATATTTTTCTACAATATATTAGCCTATATTTACATGGTTAGTAACACTGTTGACTTCACCCTCCCCCCTCCCACTCCTTAGATGAAATATAAGCCTTGCTCTAAGAGAATATCTCCCTAGCTAAATTTAACATTAGCCTATGCTATTAACCCATTGGCCTACCTCTTTCCTAGTGCACAAAGACCCCCAGGAAATCCACTTTTTCTGGCACTTTTTTAGACTTACAAAAACTGCTATATCTTTGGTGTTTATTGTTAGATTGACCTAAAATTATTGGTGATTGTAGCTTATAGAATATAATTATTAGATAAATATATATTACATATATATTTATATAATATACATATATATATATATATATTTATATATTTATTTATCTATAGACCTATTTATTTATTTATTTACATATTTACCTAAACATAAAAATAGTTAAATTATTTTTGTTTTAACATAGGCTATTAATATTATCAATAGTTCCTTGAAGTAGTTCATTATTGTCAACTTCCATATAATAGTCATCGAGATCTCCCCATGGCCTAGTAGGCCTAGCGTTTTTGTCTGATGTTTGAAGTGGGCATGTTTCAAAAATAAATAAATTAATAACAAACAGGTAAATCAATTTCCCCTGTACTTACTTTATTTAGAGTTTCAATGATAGACTATGACCTGTATTTGAAGAGAATGTCATCACTATCGTCAATTTGCTATGTGGTAGCCTAGGTAACAACACGTTTGAATCATGAATATTACTTTCAGGATCGGATATTTCTCCTTACTGACACCGTTCAAGTGTTACTCGGTCCACAAATTCATCTTCAGTACCTTCTTCATTTGAAGATAAGTCATAATTATCAACAAATCTATCAATTTTACTTGAGTGCAAGCCAAAACTATGCGACATCACGATGTAAACACAACCTCAAAACTTGCACTAGTTTGTTTACATTATTAATTATTTTCTGAAGATCAGGATTGCCAACCAATAGATTAAAATTGTGGTAAAACTAATGCAGTTTATCGTGAAACCAAAAAGTGACCCAGTACGTGCTGCTACCTATTGGAAAAAGCCATAACTGCTTGCAATGTTGGGCGACGAGAGTATCTTGTCGAAGTATTCTGGAGCGCCTGAGCGGCCGGACGAGATAGACTTGTCAAAGTAGGCCAATGGGTTAACGATGCAGATACATTTCAAATAAGTACCATAGCATCATAATCAAAGTTGATAAGAGTTGGCATAGTACAGACAAACAATTAAAAAACACACTTATTTAACTTAGCGTACTTGTATTCAAATGAATAGCCGAACCTTAAGGTGCAGTACCAGTAAACTTACTGTACCTTAAAGAAGTCAATGCACCACAGACAATGAGTGGTGTGAATAAAACCTAGCATTTGCTAAAACTAGGTTTTTCCTTAGCAATAGCTTACTTTCGAGTGAATAATAGTGGTTAGCATTTGCTAGGGGTAGCAACTGCTAAGAAAATTATGGACGCTTAGCAAATGTTTAAAAATGGAAGTGAATAAAAACCTACGACTAGATTTCGCCTTAGCATTTGCTAAGAGATTTTTGAGTGTGGTCAGGGGCACACTTGACTTTGCCTAGCACTTGCTAGCTTTCTCTCAGTCGTGATGCAGCTATGGTAGAGCATACCAATCCGACGGAGGAATATCTACAATGTCAGAAGAGATATTTTTGTGCAAAATTCCAAAGAACTTCTTCGATTTGAAAGTGACAGTGTTGATTTCTTAGCGAATGAATTTCTGTCTGAAACTGACAATCGTGGTGGTGGAGTGTCTAAACGTAAACAAATGGAAATATTTTTATGCTTCGTTGGTGACCCCGGGTTCTAGTCCGGTAAGTTATAGGCCAAGATTTGGGTGTTCATCGTTCTACGGCTGATAAGACTATATCCGGTAAGTTATGTGTTAAATAGAATAGGCTAGTGGACCAATCACAGAATTGGATTAAGTTTCCAACGAACCTGGCACAAATGAATGAGGCAAAGGATTTGTGGGGGAGAAATTTTCGTTTCCCAACTGTAGGCCTAATAGGAGCGTGATTCTGTGACCAACTTCCCAATCGACGAAGAATATTCTCTGCTTAAGGTTTTCCAACCATCTTTTTTAGCTTTAATTACTGCAAGCGCTTGGGACTTATCCAAAACTACCGGGGGTACACAAAGAAGCTTGAAAAATAGACTCCGATCGACCTTCTTGTCTTCAGGCTGGGGCTCATCTTCATCACTGGAGGACAACATGGTGTGCTTTTTTATAGACCGTGGAGGACAATGTCGCCGCACCGCCGCTACCGGCACAGAGTAGGCCTATAGGTGGTGAAGTGGTGGGGGGAACAAGTTGCGAGGTCCCTAGCACTATCTAAGACACCACTAGCACCTAGCTTTTGCTACCCCTAGATAATGCTATAGAATTACGGACTAGGCCTAGTGTTTGATCCAAGTTTTAAGACTTTGTTTATTCACATCGATTTTGACCAAATGCTAAAACTAGTAGATAAGCTAGGTAGCAAATGCTAAGTTTTATTCACACCACTCTATATCTAAAGTCCTTAGCCTACAAGTAGGCCTAGGCCTAAAAAATACAGAATTTAGGATATGCCTAACTGTCTTTAAAAAATGAAGTAGCCTAATAATAACACTTAAAAGTTAATAAATAATTTTTGGATTTAGGATACCAATAACGTGCTATTATTTAAATTTTTTGAAAGTACCAATTTCAACTCATTTCAATGAATGTAGTCCACAGACACAATAAAATGCATTGGCTATGGTCAACTTAATGTTGTGTTGTAAGTTATTGTAGATTATGTAATTGTCAAAGTTACCTGGAAAATAAACAAAAGGCTGGATTTAATATTAATCTGGCAACAAAACAAATTTCTAAAGCAATCACTAAACACAGCACTTGATTTGATATTTCATAACACAGCACTTTCAAATATTTCATAAATTTCCTGGCACAAAAAAAAACTACACTCATTATGGATTGGTGTTTTTGTTCTGTAAACTATTAATATTACAAGACATTGTAGGCCATAGTCATGGGGGTTAGTGCAAACTTTTTCTTTTTAAGCCTGAATATATTATTGATATGCCTGTATTCAAGGAGGTTATATTCTAATACTGGAGGTGACACTGATAGGTTAATTTTGGCGAAAAAGCGCGCCGGTGATTTTGTTTGGTTGGCAATCCTGAAGTACCGTTTTGTCGTTCTTTGAACGGTAGCTAAAAGATATTCGAATCAACGAAATGGTTCGAATCTTCTGGGAACGATGAATAGGTACGGTACGGCTAACCAATTCGGAATATAGACTATGGAATAAAAATAACGCGTGTCTTTAATTCTAACTTCCATGAATTTAACCAATTTTATTCGTTAGTTATTTTACAGAATAAGAGATATTGATTTAATTTGTAGATGTGAATATTTGTTGTTTTATAAATAGTTCAAGAAATATAATTAGAACTAATATAACTTATTTATACCTTATCTTAGATATATGTTAGATCTTAGAAATGGTTACATTAACTTGTAAATTTCCGTACTATTTCAGTACTCACAAAGGTATACCACGAAAAAAATTTATTCTCTTGTCTAGCATATTATACAAATTTTAATGCGGTACAAAATCATCAAGTAAATTAACTAATTAAAAAAAAAATAAAAATAAACATGTTTCCATAACTTGAAACTGATTACCAAATTTCCAAAATAAATTTATATATATATATATATATATATATATAATTTATTTTCTGTTTTTGTTTGTTTTCCCCTTTTAATGCATATTTGCTTACCAATAATTATTGCCCATTAAAACCGATTCACCAGGCAATCGATTCGACTCCCTTAGCTGACTCGTTCATTTCGGCAAACAGTTCAAATTTGTACTTCAGGATTGCCAACCAAACAAAATCAGCGGCTCGCTTTCTTAGCATTGTGTGTTACCTCCAGTATTAGAATATAACCTCCTTGCCTGTATTATTTTGTAGTCTAACAAACAAACTTAATAGATAAAAAAATTTGAAATATAAAATTTTTAGTTTGGTTAGTGGGAATTGTTTTTATTTTGTAACCTAAAAAAACACGCATTGACTTCTTGGCAGTGTGGCCACTTTTAGGATAATTACCCTTTTTAGGGTAATTTACTAGTCGTAGGGTAATTTTTAGGGTAATGGAAAATTTTAGGGTAATCTTAGGGTAAAATTACAAATGTTGCATATAAATATAATCAACATGTTATTGAAAAACAAAAAAAATTATTTCATTTTTCGTATTCGTGGCTAATGAAAAATTATTTAGAAACATGAAGCTACAGGTTAGACAGTACAGTATTAGAGAGAGTATAATTATAACCTCCTTGGTTACGAGGTGGCAACACTGCTTCTTGGAGTTATTTACCCCCACCCTTTCCAACCATAAGGGCAATATGAGACAGTGTTGCCACCTCGTAACTATAGTTTTACCCTAAACATGAGGAAAAATTACACTAAATCTTTTTTAAATTACCCTAAAAATTACCACAAAGCTTAATTATAGGTGCTTTTAAGTACTGTACCACTGTACCATAAAGGTCCGTTGTCTCTGAAGCGACTCTAGCGATAGTCGCTGAGCGATAGTCGCTGAGCGACAGTCGCTCCGGCACTGGTAGCGTTGTTTCAAATGGGACCGTTGTCCTTGAAGCGACTGCGAATGGCGCGGCTAGCGACTATCGCTGGCGACTATCGCGGGTCCGGTCTGGGGGCAGATTCAGTCGCAGTCGCGGAGCGAGTGGTGTCATTTTTCACGTGTTTAGTTGTTATTCGTAATTTCTTCAATGAATACGGAACTGCAATGAAGATGAAAAGCTTTTAAGGCGTCTTTTATATTAACTAGTGTGCTTATTGCTTGAAATCGAGCAATTTAATTTAAACTATGACGTGTTATTGTTACATTTACCTTTACCTTACCTTTACCTTACGTTGTCTTCACCACAATCCTTGGAAAGGGGAGTCGTCATATTTCTTCCTTGTCGAGGTTCACGAAGTGAGCTCTCTTAAGTGCATGTACGTGTGAGCCTCTAGTTTATTGCGTTTAGTTTTCCGACCAATCCAATAATGATTAATTTACCCAAAACTACACATATTTACACCCGTACATTAAAAGATTTTGAATGCTCAACTTAATCCCATTATGCCTAATAATATTCGAATGGTAAAATTTCCCATTTTAATTTTAGATATTGCCCTCAATTTTTGATTCTCATCAATTTTTGGCGAAACCAAGTACAGATAAACCCTATCCATCCAACGACACAAAAACTTCGGTTGAGAATTATAGGTCCATTAAAAAAATACCCCCCGTCGCAGCAGACCTGCGTACTCAGCGAATTTCCAAATTAGTAATATTAATTTTGACCAGCTAAACTTGTGAACGAAATTTCGTCACGTGCTCATAAGTAGGGAAATAAATGTCTATTCTCCTTAAGATTAATATAGGGAAAGAGTATGCAGGTATGCTGCCATGGGGGACACTAAAAGTAGGTTTTTAGCATAAAAAAAATTTATTTCGACCATATAAAGCCATATAGTAAATTTCATCAATATCTGTCCATAAATAAAAGAGTTTGCTTATTCTCCATATGATTAACATGGGAAAAGAGTATGCAGGTTTGCTGCCATGATAAGTACAAAAACCAAGATTTTTTACCTTAAATGGATGAATCTCAACCAAATGAAGCTAAATACCAAGTTTCATCCAAAAAAATTGGTTAATAAGTGAAATATTAACACATCCTTATTCTCCATAAGATTATGGAGCCCCAAAAGACAATGTACTGTCTTTAGACTTTGTAATATCTCGGTAACCAGTGGAGATAGAGCAAAGCTTCAAAATACTAAAGTGTGTTCTTTTTAGCTAAATCCAATGGTAAAAATAAAAATTTAAAATTTTTTAAATTTACATATGAAAAATGCAAAAAACCCATTTTTGGGGTACAAAACCCCACAAAACTACCCCTTCCGGTAGGTCGATATGTCTGGTTTTCGAACTCATCCGAATAAACGTAGGATTACACATCTCTACCAAATTTGGTGTCGATCGGACAATTTTTACGAGAGTTATCGTGTCTAGGGACACATATATACATATATATATATATATATATATATATATATATATATATATATATATATATATATATTATATATAAAAGCCGTCGTTATATATATATATATACATACATATATATACATATATATATATAAATTTTAGTGACTATTATTTTTGGTCTCTGGGCACCTCAAAACGAAAAAGTAACATGGTCCCGGGCTTAGGTCTCACCGTGAGACCTACGGTAATAGCTTATTCCCTATGGGAAATTCGCAAAAATATATATATATATATCTTTATCCAGCGTGTTAAATAAGTATAGATATATTAAAATAGCCTTCTTGTCTAGTTGAACAATATGACATGAGTACCAATTCATGCAGCAAATAATATTTCCATGACATCCTCGTCATAGACATCCTCACCTGAAAGGTAATTTTTGTTTTACTTCTGCTTCAAACTTATGGTACATTTAAAACTCGCAATTCAGCATAACAATGCACTAGAATCGCTATTTAAAAATCGCTTCAGGGACAACGACGTGATTAGCGACTATCGCTCCGCTACTATCGCAAGAGTCGCTTCAGGGACAACGGGCCTTAATACTGTTATTATAAAACACATAAAGCAAGAGAAAGGCAGTTAAATAAATTCAATAATGCTTAAATCAATCAAAACAAATACAATAAAATAATTTTTTTAAATGTTGGCCAAATTTAAATGCATTTCTGTGTGTAGGCCAACCAAAATACAAACCTATCCCAATTTGTATTATTTTAAATTTTTATCTTTATTACAGTATTTCTGGCCTGTTCACCTTATAAATGCCGAGGCTACTCTAATGTTCTTTCTCTTATTTTATATAACTAAGGCTACATTATGATTTTTTTAAACATATCTCCCAGTTTCATGTCATTATTATGTCTTGGCCTAGTCACCATTCTTATTCTGTTATTCTTATATGCCTTTATAACTAACAATTTTTAAGTTACCTAAGTTTATGCCGTTACTGTGTACTCTATCTGTTATTATCTTACAATTACAATATTATTCACTTATGCTATTGTTATTATAACTCATAACTTAAGTGATGTCATTTTATTTCTTCTAGTTAAAATTGCCAAGTTATAATTTTCCACTAACTTACAAATAATGCTGATTATTATTAGTTTTAAAAAGGTAAACTGTAATTAAAAGCCTATACTGGTGGGCTGTACTAACATTAAGTTATGTACTAACATTAAGTTATGTTTCATGTTTCCCAACCCAGTAGTTGTTCGTGTTTTTCAGTAAAATGTTGACTATTTGCAATATTTGTAATTTTACCCAAAGATTACCCTAAATTTTCCATTGCTCAAAAAATTACCCTAAAAAAGGGTAATTACCCTAAAAGTGGCAACACTGATCTGGGAAGTAACAGATATTTTGGCTTGGCGGAAATAGTTAGCTCTCACACCACCATTTTAATGTCAAAAGGTTTTGGACTCAGTTACATATGTATGTGACCAGCTATGGTGGCCACCCATCGCACCTGTCCTACTTTTTATAACAGTAAGCTATATTTAAATTAACACTGTCATAGAAATTCCAGCCAGTCGTTAAAGTGCGAGCTCTAATAAGGTTCCTGCTAGAAAAATGTATAAAACCCAGAAATTCAAGTTCCCACAGACATGTCAAAACAATTCATTTCGAGAAGTTCTATAAAAAGAATTAGAAATCATGATAAAAAAGTCAGGAAAACTCAGCGAGAAATTTTGGTTCAGGACAAACACTCTACCACACCATACCCAAGATATTGTGGATCGTTTTAGATGAAATAACACATTAAATCATTAGCATCAGCTCGGAATTTGTGCCAAGTGTCACGCATCATCATTACCGCATTTCCCACTAGGCCACACGGATGTAGTAACAATTTAAAATACACAAAACACGAACACACGGACATTTAAACTTTAAATTGGCCAAAAGGTACGAAAATGCGGACACATGCGGCGCCGTTAGTTTGTAAGTCATGACTGACTTGTTCCGGAAGCTTTGGCAACCCTCCCCCTTTCTCCGCTTATCAGGTCCTTTTCTTTGAGCCTCGTTGGTATTTAAAATATGAATGGCAGAATTGTAAATAATGTTCGATTCGAATGAAAGTTTCTCGTTGAGGATGTTGTTTGGGGTTTCTTTGGATGCTTCATAGATTTCAAATTCCTCAACATTGTTCATGTACATTCCTTACAGACAGAGGTGGAAAATTTTCAGGTTTTTTTTTTTGGCCGGTGTAATTGTGTTTAGCGTCAACAAGGTGATTGGCTATGCAGATTTGGAGTGTTTTATCGGCAGATGTTTTTTAACACGGGTCAGACCACGACGTTTGCCCAATATAAAAACTAGGACAATCATTTAAGTGATAATTTGTATACTCCTGTTTTACTTTCGTTACTTTTTTGTGTGTTTCTTTCTTGGACCATGAATGATAGCCTGTTAGATGTTTTGAATGCCACAGCCACATTGTTCTTAGCCATTTCACTCTTCAATGTATTATTTGCTGCGACTCCATATTCAGCGCTGACATATTTTTTCACCTCAGTTGGAACGTTATTATTTGTTTTGTTTTAAGGTTTCCTGATAAGTTTATCTATCAAAGAACTTTACTCGTACCCATTAGATATTGCAATGTGTTTTAAAATTAATACTTCGTTATTAAAGTTCTCTGTGCTAAGTGGAATTGATGATAATCTATGAACGAAACTACTGTATGCGGCAATTTTATGATTATAATGATGGTGTGATGATGCGTGGATGGTTTGATCTGTGGTGGTGGGTTTCCTATATATTTTGAAGTCAAAGGTGTCATTTTTCCGTTCTATGGTGACATTTAAAAAATTGATTGATTTGCTGATTTAGTTTTTTAACACTTTTTTGACCAACAAAAACTCTGTGGCGACATCCGCGGATGTCGCAGAAACTTACACCACTGCTCTTATCTGAGTACCTCACCTGGCAATACAGTCATCTTGACAACCACCTGCTGGACTTACATTTGGAAAGAATATGTCTGAGCACTGTGAGCAGACGACGGTAGTTATGTGCTCGTGCTGTCCCTGACTTAGCTGTCAGCTGTCTGCTCGTCTGCTGTCGGTCGACTATCTGCCATGTCATGTCCGTCTTAACCCTATCATCGCTGTCACAGGTGTCAATTGAGTTTTCAATTGAATGGAATCCTCCAGTCAAACCCAGTTGTCGCAAAATGTCAGTAAGCTGATGAACCCTCATCAGCTTACTGACGAAGAAATTAAAATCATCCTGCGGGAGGTTAGTGTGATCATATTATGAATGTTTATAAATAAACTGCACTGCTAGGGCCTAGTATAGTTTAGGTTTTCTTAAATACATTTGACAATATGATAATAGTATGCTTCTGTATTCAATTCTCAGAAAAATTCTCAAAACAATAAGTATGGTATTTAACCCAAGAAAGAAGTTGTTTTGAAAACGAGTTATTTTATTATATTATTGTCAGTAGGTGATCAATTGTTCCTGACCTTATAGCCTTCCTAATTAAATTTTGGATTTTAATTCTTTTACATCTGATCTACATTAATTAATTTATAACTTCCTTCTTATCATTTTTAGAATCATAACATAGCCTATTGACAAACAGTGATCCGACATATTTTTTCTTCACTCTAAGCCTAATACTATAGTCTATTCAAATGTATAAACCCTACTATTTTACGCCTAAGTGGAAAATGTAGCATACCTTCTACGCAATATAGGTAAATTAGGTATTTGGATGAAGTTGTTTGTTTAGCTATTGAGTAGGCCTAATGGTAGTGTTTTTTCATAACGAGCAGAGTGGCAATGCAGTAAAAATATATCAGAATACTTGAATGGCAGCAAAGTTTTCTGGAAGTGCTTAATTTATTGTTAACTGACATCTAATGTGATAAAATCTAAAGGTTTCATCAATCGATACCTCGGATTCAATTGCACCACGGTTTCCAACAACAAAGATAAATTATCTTGTTACTACTATAGTATTGTATAGACTAGCCTTCACATCATTAATGCCACAACGAACAACCGACAATTCAACACTGTGACAAAGAATGCAGTTCTCTTTATATTTCATTTAAGTGATAAGACGACTTATTTTCATTCAGATAAGAGTTGCCTTAGAAGAAATTATCATAAAATATAATGTTTTTCATAATCCACCATTCTAGTCTTTGCTGTGAACCTAGTCAACGTAAGTTACAATTATATTTTATTACATCAATTTCATTCATAAATCAATGGTAAAATTATATTTACCCACCGTATTGAAAAATTTACATAGAAATTGATTCTTACTTTTTTCAGAGAGGTGTTGGGGAGAACTTGCTAACAAACCGAAGAGAGCAACTAATAGAATTGTTCAAGAATGTTGCTCTCCCCCTCCCCCAGAGAGTGCACCGTAACAATTACAGAGGCAATTTGTTAACAGAGTTGAGAAGGAAAAAAGAAGAACGTAAAAGAATTAATGTAGATACTTCAGACCATGAAAAGTAAGTTGTTTGTTGATGAGTAAGTTATTACAGTAGAGTCCCGCTAATCTGAATCCCGCTATTTCAAAAATCATCCTAATCCAAATATATTTTGTGTAAATATTTCAGCTCTCCAATAGTACCGCCGCTATTTCGTGTTTTGATTGTTTTTGTCAAATATCATTGATACCCAGTTCCAGCATTATTTTACACTAATGAATGCGGTTCCATTTAGTAATGTGGGCGGGGTGAATACCCAGTGGGTAGGTAAATATAAATTTGATATTTACCAAAAAACTGGGTATTTATAATTTTTATTAAATTTAGAGAAGATTGACTAGTTATTTTGAAATTATTATACTGCAAAGATGCTAAAATGATAGTAAAATGTATTTCAAAATTTTTTATATGGTCCCCGCTAGCATTTTGCTTTGGTGCTTGATCGACATAAATACTTAGATCCCGGGTATTCATAATTTTTATTAAATTTAGAGAAGATTGAGTTGTCTTTTGTCTATTACTATACTGTTAAGACGATAAAATGATAGTAAAATGTGTTTAACATAAATATAAAAATTCATATGGCCCTTAGTTTGGTACTTTGGTGCTAGATTGACATAAATACTCATGTTCATCTTATTGAACATTACAAAAAATTTGAATTAAAGTAATAATAATTATTATTCAGAGAAAGGGAAATTTGACCTGGTATATGTCAACTAACAACGGTAGGGTCAAGTGGGGTAAGTGGACCCCCCAAATCACATAGTACCACTTTGACTGCAGATTAAAAAACACATGTCAGTGATATAAACATAAAATTTTGTATGATTATTCTTTGGAATGTTTTGTATATGTATTATTTTTATTTTGTTAAAAATGTTAATTTTGTATTTTTTAGAATTTTTTTTGTAAAGTGATGTTTGGGGTGTACACTTGCCTTTCAATCTGGGGTAAGTGTACACCCCCCTTAATGTAGCTTTGCATTGCATATATGTTGATGTTGGGGCAAGTGGATTATAGAGGAGAAAATAAGCTTTCTTTTGATTTTTTATTTATCAAAATATCTCAAACGGTCCAGGAGTTATGAACTTTTTCGTGAACCTCCGCACGGTAAAACGGAAAAATCAGTTTTTTAAGAAATTGTAAAGTAAATGAAAACTTAAAGATAACACTATTTCAGTGAATTGACAATTAATAGGTCTTAAAGAGCAGAAAATGAGCTTTATTTTGTTTTTTTGTCCATCAAAATATCTTGAAAAATACAATAGTTTGAAAGTTTCTTGGAAACCTCCGCTTGGTGAAGTAACTTTAAACCTAAGTGCCGCTTAAAAAATGAATAAATTACTAAAAATTCAAATAGGGCTTATATTAAGATAATTATTTTAAAATTAATTGGTGATCTGACTAATTTTTTAAAGGGAAATTAAAAAATAATGTTTTTATTGCCCTAAAAAGTCAATTTTGGGGGTGTACACTTGCCCCATTGGTAAAAGTACACTTGCCCCAACAGCGATGTAACAATGGGTAAGTGTACGCCCCCCCTCCAAGTCCTCCAAAATGACTTTGTAGGGCAATAAAAATATTATTTTTGAATTCCTCTTTAAAAAATTAGTCAGATCGCCAATTTTAAAATAATTATCTTAATATTTGAATTTTTGGTAATTTTTTAAATTTTCCGAGCGGCACTTGCGTTTAGAGTAGAAACGTAAGGTGTTTTTAAACTCATCAAAACACACAGTAATAATAACCAGACAATTTTTTAGTGATTATAATTTGAAAGAGCATAGTTTGAAATACCTTTGTCTAAGTTTTGAATTTTTAAAAATAATAAACCAATTTTTTATTAGCTGGGAGTCCACTTGCCCCGGGCGTCCACTTACCCCACTTGACCCTATCCTGAGGAAATAAACACCAGTAAGTCTGATGGATGATGGCAAGATTCAATAATAATTTTCAAAGATTTCTGCTCAATTCTTTTTTTTAGCATAATAAACTTACTTTTGTTACTTTTATTAACTGTGTTTCAAACTCAAATTAAAATCAGACCAAAAGACAGAAGAAAACTAAATACCGTAAAACCGGCGAATCTCGGACAGGGTTGGTAACCTCGGACACTACGTACACTTCCCAAAAAATATTTTTTTCTGAACTAACCTGCAGAACCAATCAGATGTTCTTTGTATGGTTACGCAGAGAAGAAAACGGAGAAAACACCTGTTTTGGTTCTAGACATATGGAGGAGAGAGTTTTATATTTTATTTTACAGGCTGACCAACTTTGCACTCTTTGCAAAAAATAAATCTGTGTCTAACTTAGACATGTAATTTTTGTAAATTTATACCAATTTTTTTCGGGTTGGTATGTTTTTGTTCAGAATTTAATCGCGCTTAGAACAACGTAACTTTCAGTTTTATATGACTTCAACGTAAAAAGAAAGTTACATTTAATATAGTACAGTTCAATGTCGGACACTGATCCGGCCGGCCATGATTGCCCCGAATGCCTGCTACCTCTCTGAACAGCTGGCCTCGGCTGAGGCCAAATGAAGATTCGCGCCTAAATTGAGTAGCCAGTTAGTTGTCATTGTGACTTCGTATGTTGTGACTGCAGTCTTTGCTACCTATCTTTTCTGTGATTTCTTTTATGAAATGTAGGGAAGGAGCTATAACTTAAAAATAGGTAAAAAGTATCCGGGATTTGCCGGTTTTACGGTATTCTATTCTAATTTTGCTAAGGTTTAATATTATTCATTGAGAATAGCCAATAGAACTGTGTATTAATTAAAATATTGTTACATACCAATTTCCATACCAGCAGTCCAAACTTGATCCAATGTGGATGACCCTAGTTTCAACCCTACTGGATCATTATCATATCCATTCAGGGACTAGCTTACATATTAACCCTCGAGAGGTCGCGCAAAATATATCACTTTAGAGGTCGCGCACGGTGGATTCCACCGGGTTTATAAATAAATGCTAATGTTGTACACATTTCCATTTTATTGATTACAATTCAAAATATTACATAGAATATTACCTAATAAAACACTATATGAACTATAACACTATACTATGAACATATAGTATAAAAATTATACTATATGAAAACAAGTTAGCTACCTGTGGTTTCCACCGTGCGCGACATCATATGTTATACAATGCTGTCGCGCACGGTGGAAACCACAGGTAGCTAACTTGTTGCAATACAGCAGCCGACTGGCTTGTTGGAGGGGGTGAGGGAATGCGCGATAGCGTAGCAGACGAGTCCATTTGAAGGTACAGGAGGGGGGGTAGCGCTAAGCTTCCACGCTGAGAAGTAAAAAAAATTACCTATCGCCCGGTGGAAAAGACAGCGGCGCGACCCCTCGAGGGTTAAAATTTGTCGGTCATGATGACTTCGTCAGTTTTAACAAAGACATAGCCTATATTACAGTTTTTACACACTTATCAAAACACACAAACATCTAGGCCTGGAAACGAACACGAGCGTGGTGAGACAACCGGTAACTCTGTACTGCACTGACCGTTCCCTGAACTGTCCGTCGCCGTGTCCTTGTTAGATGAACTTCGACTCCTTGTTGATGCCGTCTCCATTATCAGGTTTACTCTCAGGAGTATATCTCAACCATCTAGAGAACGAATATATACAGGGTGCGGCAAAAAAACCGATCGGTTTTCTTTCGCGCACTGCTCAGCGACAGGACGTCTGAGAAAGGTGGGGGCAGGCATGTTGGAATGCAAATTTTATGCAATTTTAGTAGTCATGGAGAAGTGGTCGCTTGAAAAACGCTAGTTCGTTATCAAGCAAATTTCAATATTGGTGATTACATCATTGCTACTCACCGGCAGCTATGTGCATTTCTTTAAATTAGGTCAACATTTAGAATTCTGTATCCTAGCACCATTATGGGTTAATAACTTTTGATAAACTTGTTTTGAGTTGAAAACGAAGCCAACAGACCGTCCAAGGTCAGCGCAGACACCAGAGAACATGGATAGAGTCCATGCTGCTGTTTGGAAAACAGCCCTCGTCGGCCCGCCAGAAAACAAGCTATTGCTTTGATTGTGTCTACGCCAGATGCATTTTGTTCAGAAAATTTTACAATGTATACTAAATGCTTTTAAGGGAGAGTATTCCAAACTCATCACATTGTTTGCACACCCCGGGAATCGAACCCATAACCTCTTGAACTGGAGTCAAAAACGCTTTCCGGTAAGCTAGCGAGATGCCTTGAACATGGCTGACCCCTCGGCTGAGTCCTCGGTTTGACAAATTTTTTGTTCAATCTTAATTTCCATCCATACCCGTTAATTGGCTAATGTTCTGTAATAAAAGCTCATCACTGATCATGCAGAGCAAAAAATATTTGACAAACAAATGATTGATTTAAATGCCGATAAAGAAATTTTAATGTTTGCTGACGAGACGCACAAAATACGCCCCGATAACGAACGCGCGTTACTAAACATGCCTAAAGTAAACATGTAGGTTATGCGACCACTACTCCATGACTACTGAAATGGCATAAAATTTGCTTTCCAATAAACCCACCCCCACCTTTCTCAGATGTTCTGTCGCTGAATGGTGCCCGAAAGAAAATAGATTGGTTTTTTGCTGCTCCCTGTATTTTGAGATAAAAATGAACACAGAAATATAATTATCTTCTATCATTACGATGTTGACGTTACCGCTATTCTGTACAAAGATAACTCCAGGCAGCTTGAGATTCTAAAGAACTATCTAGACAATTAACACGTTTAGTGTGCCTAAAATAACCGGTCACTGGTGTCGACCCTCCTCGCTGTGCGGCGTCTCAATACGTCAATCATTCCCGTGTTGCGTTTTGCGTATTTGGGTTATTTGTGTGTGTTCTATCTAAAAGTTGTATCCCCAAGATTGTAATTTAATGGAGAATTCATTTTTATGTGTTTCTTTTCACAAGTAACCGGTTACTCGTGCCGTACTGTGATTATTTTTATTACGTTATTAAATAAAAAGTTCCTCCTTTGAGTGCGGCACGAGTAATCCGTTACTTGCGTACTTAGAATTGTTGCCGCTTGGAAACTTTCCATCTTATGCGCGCACATGTCATTACGAGTGAACCAGTGAACATGGTGTGTAAGGTTTTGCTGAAACGTGATGTTACCTATATTTGTATTGTGTGTGGGGGGTGATGTTGTTCGCGTCCGCAGCATTCCATTAAAGTTGCACGTACTCCCCGGGTGGTGCTAAACGAACAACAACTTTGGCAGCTGAACTGTCACATACAGTGATCTCTCAGCTATGCCAGCTGCCAGAAAAAATCCAAACGGCCCTTTCCAGGGCCAATTTAGAAATTTAGGCCGTGTTTTAAATGTTTGTCATTTTAACGTAGAGGGTCTGAGCAAATCCAAAAGTGACTGCCTCAGCAAGGTGCTGCTTGAAAATGAGGTCGATGTCCTCGCACTGCAAGAAACACACGCAGGAGACTTAGAAAACAGTGCGAGGGGCAACATCCCAGGATATAGGCTGGTAGAGGAAATAGGTCACAGGGTCTACGGAGTGGCGACGTACGTTAGACACGACATAGACGACGTATCAGTCTCCCACAAAAGTTGTGATAACAACATATTTGTTGTTGCTGTTAAGGTGTCTGCGACTACTATTGTTAATGTCTACAAACCACCGAACACCCAGTGGTCAGACACAGTTCTCCCAACTTTTGAACATCCTGTGGTATATGTAGGTGACTTCAACAGTCATCATACCCAGTGGGGATACTCGTCCGATGATGACAACGGCACTCGTCTTTCAAGCTGGGCTGAAAATAACAACCTTTTCTTGGTATGTAATGCCAAGGACCCACACACCTTCCATTCAGCCCGATGGCGGCGTGGGTACTCTCCAGACTTGTGCTTTTGCTCCCGTGAACCATCAGCAACACCCGTGCCTACTTCCAGGATGGTCCTAGGTGCATTCCCCCACTCTCAGAACAGGCCTGTAATAATATCAGTGGGAATACAAATTCCACTAGTGAGATCTTTTCCTCGGCCTAGATGGAACTTTAATAAAGCTGAGTGGGAGGCCTTCTCATCAAGGCTTGATAGCGGCATCAGGTTCATCCCCTCTAAAATAAAAAACTATGATCGGTTCACACGTCTTGTCCTGTCTTCCGCTAAGGCGACAATCCCAAGAGGTTTTAGAAAAGAATACATACCAGGATGGAGCAGAGAGTGCGAAGATCTTTACAGTGAGTTTACAGACACTGCTGACAGAGATGTAGCTGACCAACTACTTAACTCTCTCTACAACTCCAGGAGAGAGAAGTTGGTGAAAACTGTCGAGAACCTGAACTTCACCAAAAGTAGTCGGAAAGCTTGGTCTCTGCTCAGGAAACTCTCTACTGGTAAATCAAATGAAAAACACGATGCCTCACAGCCTAGCCCTCGTGAAATTGCAAAACGCCTCTCCGTACTTTCAAAACCTGTGCGTTCGTCTGCAGACAGAAAAATTAATTTCAGGCTTAATGAAATAAAGGAGAGTCGGCAAGCACCCTTGGAAGTCTCTAGACCCTTCACTTACGACGAGCTGGAAGTGGCGATTGATGCGATGCCAATTGGCAAAGCAGCAGGCTTGGATGACTTTTTCCCGGAGTTTATAAAACACTCGGGTAACAAGGCTAGACAGTGGCTTCTTGAAGTTTTTAACACCACTCTGAAAACCGGCAACATGCCTGGGATATTTAGAAAATCCAAAATCATAGCTATCCTGAAGCCCGGAAAAGATCCAAAGCTGCCTAAAAGTTATCGGCCAATAGCTCTTTTAAGTGTTTGTTATAAGCTGCTAGAGAGGTTGATTTATAACAGAATCCTCCCTATTCTCAATGCCAGCATCCCTGTTGAACAAGCTGGATTTAGGCGTAGTCGCAACTGCTGTGACCAGGTTCTGGCTCTGACTTCTTTCCTTGAGGATGGGTTTGAGCGAAGACTGAAAACCTCTGTGGCTTTTTTAGATCTGACTGCAGCATATGACACTGTCTGGAGAAAAGGCCTCCTAGTTAAATTTTACGACCTTATTCCTTGCCCTTTCTTTTTGCATCTCCTCAACTCAATGCTCTCCAATAGGATGATAAAAGTATATCTGGGACGCAGAGAAAGTACGTTTAGGCAACTAAAGGATGGCCTGCCACAAGGGTCAGTGCTCGCCCCACTGCTCTTTAATGTGTATACTGCCGACATTCCTGTAACTCGATCCTTGAAGTTTATATATGCAGACGATATTGCATTGGCATATCAACACCAGCATTTTCGACAAGCAGAGGAAACACTAACAAATGACCTCACCACCCTCGGTGAATACTTTGAAGCCTGGAAGCTTAATCCAAACCCAACAAAAACTGAGGTTGCTTGCTTCCACTTGAATAATAGACTGGCCAACCAAAAACTTAAAATCGTATTCAACGGTGTTGAGCTAAAACATAATGACCACCCACAGTATCTGGGAGTCACTTTAGATCGGTCTCTCACGTTTAAAAGCCACTTACAAAAAACGGCAGCTAAGGGAACCAGGACTAACATTGTCCATCACCTTGCTGGCTCTACATGGGGAGCTAACGCACAAGTTCTGCGAACCACTGCTCTGTCATTGGTATATTCAACTGCTGAGTACTGTGCTCTTGTGTGGTTAAATAGTGTGCACGTTAGAGAGATCGACGTCCAGCTAAACAGGACCATGAGAGCTATTAGTGGTACCCTCATGGCAACCCCTGTACCCTGGCTCCCCGTGCTGTGTAATATTGCTCCTCCTGAAATAAGACGAAGGGATGCACTCATTAGGGAATACACAAAGATCTTATCTGCTCCACAGCTGCCCATCCATGATTACCTACCCCAGAATGCCGGTCGATTGAGGTCCCGAAAACCACCGCTACGAACAGCCTCCCAGTTGATGGACACGAACTTCACCATCCATACTAAGTGGACTTCCTCCTGGGACGCTTTTCAAGGTCGTAATCACTTCTTGATAGCTGACCCGACCGTAGTGGTAGGTGGTATGAATCTTCCTGGGAAGCAGTGGACTATACTCAATCGTTTCCGCACTGGAGTGGGAAGATGTAATTATTGGAAGTACAAATGGGGAATGACACAAGACTATTCATGCGACTGCGGAGCAGAGTATCAAACTATGGAACACATAGTCGAAGAGTGCCCACTGAGTGCCTTCCCCGAAGGATTGGCCGGTCTGCATAGCTCAAGTGAAGCTGGGCTGCAATGGCTGAGCGCCCTGGATTTAGCCCTATAAAGAGAGATCTGATTTTTATTTTAGTGTTTAGATTTTTACTTATACTGACTTAGGTGCTCTGCACCGCAGAATTTATTTATTATTCTTAAACCATGGTGGCTGGCTAAATGAGCCATACGATATATACAGGGTGTCCAGGTTCAACCTTTACAAACTTTTCCAGGTTATTAACCACGTCAAAATAAGCAAAAAAGTTCCTATAAACATATGTCCTAAAATGCTTCGTTAACCCTCTAGCCGCCATTTTGTTTTTTACACTAAATAATTTTTATTTCCGTAACGGATTATTATATTAAGTTAATATTTGGCATGAACCTTCACTATAACAATACCCATTTTCAGTAAAAACATTATTTTTTTCCAATGTGTATTTTCAAAATGGCGGCCATTTTAAAATTTTAAACTCAAATATCTCAAAAACGGTAAATTTTATAAAAATGTTACAAGAGACAAATAAGTTGACAAATTAAATTATCTAAACATTGATACCAAGTTTGTAAGGATCCGACAACAAATAACGGAGTTATTGTGGTTTTCCTGCAGAAAAACACTGTTTGCACTATGATTAATGCCAATTTAGGTTATTTTAAGAGAAAAATCTCAATAACTCCGTTGTCGGATTCCTACAAACTTGGTATCAATGTTTAGATAATTTAATTTGTAAATTTTTTTGTCTCTTGTAAAAGTTTAAAAAAATTTATCGTTTTTTAGATATTTGAGTTTAAAACTTTTAAATGGGCGCCATTTTGAAAACACACATTGGAAAAAAATAATTTTTTTACTGAAAAGAAATATTGTTATAGTGAAGGTTCATGCCAAATATTAACTTAATACAATGATCCGTTACGGAAATAAAAATTATTTTGTGTAAAAAACAAAATGTCGGCTAGCAGGTTAACAAAGCATTTTAGGACATATGTTTATAGGAACTTTTTTGCTTATTTTGACGTGGGCAATAACCTGGAAAAGTTTGTAAAGGTGGAAGCTGGACACCCTGTATATACCTATATTTGTGTCCTTTTAGCGAATTTCCCTATAGGGAATACGCTATTACGGTAGTAGCCATGGTAAGACCTAAGCCCGGGACCACTTTACTTTTTCATTTTGAGGTCCCCAGAAGCCAAAAACACCATTCGTTCATTTTCATATATATGTATATATCTATCTATCTATTTATCTATCTATCTATCTATCTATCTATCTATCTATCTATCTATGTGTCCGTGGTACTGATAACTTTTGAAGGAGACCTCCGATTTTGATTAAATTTGGTATGGAGGTGTAAGACCAGGTCAATTTTTAAAATTCATCAATTCAGAACTAAGTAACAGAACTAGTTACCCTTAGTTGCAAAAATAATTATAAGAATGGTGTAACTTTTTTCACTTAAATATTGCATCTTTGAAAAAACATTGGGATGAGTTTTTATTACTATTTAATGAATATATTGATTACCTCGATGTAATTGTTTTCACTGAAGTTAATGTTAAGCAATGTCTCACTGATTTTTCAAACTAGATAATTTTGATGTTGTGTATAATTTAAGGGAACATAGTAAAGGTGGGGGTATTTGCATTTTCATAAAAAAGGAGCACACTGTAAATATATTACCATGTAATGTTAGAGAAAGTTTTGAGCATATTTTAATGGAACTTTATGTCAAGAAATTTAATTTAACTATTAGTATCTTAGCTGTATATAAATCCCCAAAAACTAATGAGTATGTTTTTATTAATGATTTAAGTGATTTAATATCTAACATTAAAAATAAAAGTTTAATTACACTTGGAGATTTTAATGTTAACTTGAAAGATAAGCTTTGCAGCAGAGTGAATGCATACAAAGACCTTATGGCTGCAAACGGTTTGAAATCCTGCATAGACCAATAGGGAAGAGGTCAGACAAGGAAAGCTGGTTAGATCTCTTATCGACCATATCTATCTCAGAGGAGACAACTTCAGGCCAAGGTCAGCGGTGGCCAAGATAAAGATATCTGCCTACTGAATATTCAGGTGGTAGAGGGAAATTTAAAACAAAATAATATGTTTAAAACAAATAAATTAAATTTTAAATTAGTAAATACAGGATTACAAAATATTGACTGGTCTACTATAAAAAAACATGATCTAACTTCAAATGAAATGTATAGTGAACTTCAGGGTATTTTTAGTTCAATATACGAAAAAGCAAAGATTACATGTAATGAAAATAAGAAAACCCCAAGAAAGGTCTGGATGAATTGGGAAATTGTAAATAAAATTAAGAGAAGAGATAGATTATTTAAACAAGTGAAAAAGAATCCACAAAATTTGTTGTTATTAAATGAGCATAGAAGCCTGAGAAATGTTATAAATAAAGACATATTTAGGGCAAAGGTCAAATATTATGAGGACATATTTGAGAAAAACAAAAAGGATATTAAAAGAACTTGGGATGAGATTAATATAATTATGGGAAGGAATAAAAAACAAAACATTGAGGAAATCATACAAAAAGATATGGTAAAAAAGTAGGTTCATTAAAACAAATCTGTGATGGTTTCACAAATACTTTCACTACTGAAATAAATAATATTATACATTTGTGTGACTTAAAATTAGTTAAAAATAATCAAAACAACGAAATGATATCCAATACCTCATTATATATTCCAAAGGTTAAAAATAAAGATATAGAAATAATTTTGTCAAAACTAAAGAAGAAAAGCCCAGGTGTTGATGACATTAGAGTTGAGGACTTGAGAAATTGTAGTGTGAATGTGTCTGAAATATTAGTTAATATTATAAACACTTCATTGGCAGAGGGTAAAATTCCTACTATGCTGAAAACTGCAATTGCAAGGCCAGTATACAAATCTGGATGCCATAGTCTGTATAAAAATTATCGACCAATATCAATTCTTTCTGCAATAGATAAAATAATGGAACGATATGTTGCACAGAAACTAAACAAGTATTTGATTGAAAACAATGTCATAGATAATTGGCCATATGGTTTTCAGAAAAACAAAATTACAGATTTATTATTGCAAAAATTTTCCAACAATGTCAATAAGCAATTGGACATGGGCAATCAAGTAGTAGTCACATTTATAGATTTTTCCAAGGCTTTTGACACTTTACAGTTTGATAAAATCTTAGAGTCATTAAAAAATATAGGAATAACAGGTAGATTCTTGGACTGGTTTGCAGATTACTTAACAAACAGGAAAATAATAGTTAAAATAGGCGATACTACCAATAAAGAGGCAGAATTAAATTCAGGAGTTCCCCAAGGAAGTATTTTAGGACCTATATTATATATTATATATACAAATACTCTATGTAAATATATGGAAAAAACAGATATCTACATGTATGCAGATGACAGCAATTGTCGTATCAAATAAAGATATTAAGCAGGCAGAATTAAACATGCAGAGTGCTGTCAATAACTTGTTGGAGTGGTGTCATGACTATGGTCTAATAATAAATGACACCAAGTCTAAGGTCATGCATTTACATTCACCTGCTTTCAAATGTTCAAAAATAAATATATTGCATCATAGTTTTGATTGTTTACATTCAAAAAAGTACTCATTGGTTAACAATAAGTGTAATTGTATGGTTTTGGAAAATGTTAGTACATTTAAATATTTAGGTGTACATGTGGACCATAACTTTAAGTGGGACGTGCATATAGATTATGTTTGTAAAAAAATTAGATTATGCACTTACAAGATGTTTCATTTAAAGTGTATCATGCCATATAATGTTTTATTATTAATTTATCAGTCACTATGTGAGTCTGTGATAAGATATGGTTTAAGGGCTTGGGGAAACGCATCAATGTCACATATAAAAAAAGTAAAACATCTCCAGGAACAAACATTGAAATGCATTTTACCACTGAATATTGCACAGCTTCCATCCTTACAAATTTTTCTTTTACTCAAACCTTACCTGCTAGTAAACTGTTTTTATTTTTAATATGTACAGATAATTTATTTGATAATTCATTTAAAATTGTAAATACACATCCTTATAGAGTAAGAAGAAATTATTTCCATGTCCCTAGATTTAAGAATAAATATGAAATCAGATCCTTAGAAGTATTTTTACCAAGAACGTTGAACAGTTTGCCTGATTATTTTTTGAATGTAACTTCATACAGAGTTTTTAAAGTTAATTTCAAGAATCATATATGGAATGGTCTCTTATAGCTCTGGTCTTGTCACTAACTTTTCTATAAATATTTTTAACTGTTGAAAATGTTGGGTATTATAGGTATTTATATTGTTGAGTTTTGTATTTATGGTCTCAGTAGTTTCACACTTTGAATAATTTATTGTTATTGTTTTTCATAGATATATCTTGTTATTGTTTTTGTTGCTCTTTTGCTGTTGTTTTTTTAATACTTTTTTGTGCTGTAGAATAGAAGAAACTCTCACAAAACTGACTTGATTGCTGATTGTGAATAATTATGTAATGGAAAACATTGTCTATTTTTGTTAAGTACTTTTCAAGTGCAGACAAACCTTCTCTGGTTTTTGCACTTTTTAAAAAATATGCTTGTATTTATCTTTTGATTGAAATAAAGATTGATTGATTGATTGATTAACTGAAACCATTTAAAAGAACTTAAAAAAAACAAACAATTTGGTATTTTGAATTTTTATCATAGCATTACTGGTTACGGGGCAAATCCAAAAATGTGTTTTCCATGTTATTTTTAAGGGAAATCAAGAAAACCCTGTATCTTGCTTATTTATTGATATAACTTAATCAAATTTGGTATGTACATTATCTATATAAGGTTTAACTTATACTTGCTTACAAAACCCATATGGCGGCAAACCTACATACTCACCCCCATGGGGTTTATGGGGAAAATAAAAAAATTGCCAGAGTTTGATACAATTTTGTGTTTACATTCACCAATTATTGATTAAGTTCGATTTTCTAACAACACCCAAGGGCAGAAAACCTACATACTCGATCCTATGGTGTTTTTATGGGGAAAGTAAATAATCGGAAATTCCATTGGAAATTCGCTGAGTACGCAGGTCTGCTGCGACGGGGGTATTTTATTAGTTTCATCTTTGTTTAATGTGAATTAACAATGAATTCTAGTTGTGACGGTGAAACTGTGAATGTTCCTCCAGCAAAAATCTTAGGCCTATGTTGATCACCGTCAATAATACACAATTTTTAGAGCAGCTTGTCAATGACACTTTGGCATCTGATGTAGCAAGCAGTTTAAATAAATAAAACTATGTTTCTAACAATTATTATTGATTATTTTATTCTTTTTAACTAACATTAAAATTGCAATTATTTTTTTGATTTACATTCTCTTATTCGAACACCCTTGAAACCAAAAAAGTTCTTACTATCATTCAATTCTTAACATTATTTTAAAGAAAACTAATTTGTTTTGCAATTACATACAACTAACAACAGTTAAAATGTATAATTAATTCATGATACAATACATTTTTCATTCAGTGCGGCACGAGTAATGGGTTCTTCGTGCGATGACATCAGAAATGAGTCCCTCGTTGCCATAAAATAAACAAGGCCATCTTAGTTTCAGTAATATCCACCAGAGTGCTCTAGCAACAATACTCGCTGATGTATTCCCCGGGAAATGTCATCTGTGCCACAAATAACCGGTTACTCGTGACGCACATGGGTTATGAACAGGCACGAATAACCCGTTACTCGTGATGCACATGGGTTATGACCAGGCACAAATAACCCGTTACTCCTGACGCACAAGAGTAAAGTTTGGGTCAATTTCATCCGCAAAAGAGTGTTTTGGCCCAAAAGTAAGTTTAAAAATAACCTCAACCCCAGAAAATATCAAATTTTGTCGAAAATTAAGTTCAAATATTGTAATTTTTAACATTGGTTTTATGGTTGCAATTATTGTGACAAAATAACAATGAAAGGCAAACAAAAATAAAAGAACACTACTTTTAAGCATTCTTATTGAAACAGCTGAACTGTCAAGAGTGTTAACTGTTAACAGCAGTTATTGTTAGTTCATTGTTGTTGTAATATTAATAGCCTGATTAGCATGACACTATAACAAAAGTAAATTAAAACCAATGAGCAATTTTCAGTCAACCCGGTACTGGCAGTACTTTTATTAAAAATAAGTCAAAAAATTCCACAAAACATAACACAACGTTCTTTTTTCATCTCACTTAATACCAATTTAAGATAAATACACCTAAATAATCACAAAACTTTCCTAAAGAAACATAATTTTGAAGATGAATAAGTAACGTTTTATTTTTAAACTTGCAAAATATTTAATAGCAAAAACTTCTTGGAGGGGGCATGGCCCAAATGACCCCCCCCCCCCCATGAAGCTACTGTAAATCCCGATCAGCTGATGGTATTTACAATACAGTACCTAATGTCACTGTGTTCTCGTTCCTCATTCCGTTGTCCCTGTCGTCTGCTGCGCGCGTATGCAAACTTTGAATTTAGGCACATCCAAAACTTCCACAAAATTTAATAATGTTATTTTTAACCTCAATTAATACAAATTAAAGTTAAATACACCTAAACAATGTCAAACATTGTAAAAATAGATAATTTTTCTAACTAAAATATAACGTATTATTTTTTTAACCCCCAAAAAAATTACTGGCCAAAAGTTCTTGGGGAGGGGGAGCCCATACCCCCCCCCCCCCTCTGAAGCCGCCACTGGCTGCTCATTATGAAATAAAAAAGACCAAAGGTTAAAAACAATTTGAGAAACAAAAAATATGTCTCCACCGTGTTTAGGCAAAACCTGCATCACACTTTAAAAAATTAACGGAACAAAAATGAAATAGTTTTATCTTGCAAAACTACAAACAAAATTGGAAAATGTGCAATAATCTCCCCAATTCAAATAAAGATCAAATAAGTCTCACAGGAATCTATAAAATCAACTGCACCGACTGCCCAAAATTTTACATAGACCAAACAGGGAGACCATTTTAAAAAACAGATCTCTGAACATGTACTAAAACCCCATTTGGAGGAGTTTTGCTCAGCATCTGTTAGATAAATGCCACTCCACAGATAAAAATAATTTTAAGATTTTGAAGGTCTGCCCGAAAAATAAAAGAATGGACACGCTTGAAGAATTTTATTTTTGAAGTACTCTAAAAAGCAATCCCAATGAAATAATTAACCAACATCTGAATTTCAACTCCAACACCCTCTTTGACAGTATAATCAGATTCAAACAAAATAGAAAGGCAGTGGAACCAAGGAATGAATTACCAACAAGGGGTAAAAATCCATCCAACAAAGATGTGGCGGCGAACAGTTCAGGAACGGTCAGTGCAGTGCAGAGTTACCGATTGTCTCGCCACGCTTGTGATTGTTTCGAGGTCTAGATGTTTGTGTATTTTGTTATGTGTGTAAAAACCGTGATACGGTATGTGTTCTTTGTAAAAACTGACAAAGGCATCATGAGCGACAAATTTTAATGTATAAACTATTCCCTGAATGGATATGATTATGACCCAGTAGGGTCGAAACCCGGGTCATCCACATTGGACCAATTTGGGACTTCTGTGACGGAAATTGGTATGTAGCTGTATTTTAAGGTTTAATAAACTAGAAAACTTAATACCTACTGTGGAAGGCCTCTAAACCGTCCGTTTAGATTACACCCTTCAGATTAAGAGTCTTCATCACCCCTGCAAAAAACGTCGAAAACATGCGTTCGTAGTCCCCTGTTTCGGACGACATTTTTGAACCGATTTTATTGAAAGTGGTCTTAAACTGTTCAGAAAGAGTGCCCGCGTGTCTCTATTACCTCATAATAATAAAAAACGTACATTGAGGTACCTAAAAATACAGTTAAAAAAGGAAAAAGTTACTTGATTTTCAACAATTTTTTAAAGTAATTTTAAGAAACCATATCGATTTAACGAGGTACAAGAGACACGCAGGCACTCTTTCTGAACAGTTTAAGGCCACTCTCATTCAAATCGGTTAAAAAATGCCGTCCGAAACAGGGGACTACGAACGCATGTTTTGAGCAAAAACGGGGTCTGCGAATTTGCCCGTTCGAGGCGCTACTAGCCTTTTCGCAAACGTCGTCTTTCTCACTAACACAAGCACACACACACAAACATTATAGCATTATAAATCACTCAGTGATGTTGTGGGACACATTCCTCGTATTTATTTGAATGCTTCTTTATCCATCTAAATTACTCGTACAATTCAATTTTAGAACACGTGTGTTTATACATCCAGCACAATGGTTCATTGGCAATAGGTTTTTTTTTTTTTTTTTTTTTTTATGTACTCAAGACGAGCAGTACATTATTTGCACTATAATGGTTTTTACAGTACATAATACAGACAACTAGTAATGTGTAAGTGTATTTTCAACCCATCACAGATGAGATTCAAAGCCTAAATCGTTCATAAATTTTTCTAATGACAGTGTTTACAAATACTGTAACACCGGAAGTGCGCGAAATACGATTCCGCTTGATACCACCTGAAGTGAAGGAAATTCCTTTTTATAAGGCCGGCGACACACTACCGGACTTTCCATCGGACCGTATATCGGACCAAGCATCGTACCGAACATTACATCGTAAAGGGACGTAAATTTACTCCGAACATTTCGCCGAGCAAGACATCGGACCGAGCATCGTACCGGACATTACATCGTAAAGAGACGTAAATTTACTACGAACATTTCGCCGAACAAGACATCGGACCAAGCATCGTACCGGGCAAATCCACCAAGCGAGGTGAAGGAAGTTTAGAGAGATATAGGGAGTGTAAGTCATAGGGCGCTAGACGATGGGGTGGTGAAGGGAGGGGCTTTCCAACCCGGGCGTTCGGGGCCACGCTCGGTACGGAGCAAAATTTACCTAGACACACTACCGTACATCGAACCGTACACCTGTCCAATCTTTTCTTTGATGTTTCGCCAGAAAACCACCTTCAGAGCGCTCGGCCCGATGTACGGACCCCTGCTGACACACTTCCGGACTTGCTGTTTGTTTTTGCTCGGTACAATGCTCTGTGCGGTGCTCGGTCCGGTGAAAAGTCAGGTAGTGAGTCGCCGCCTTAAAAGACAAATCTCTCACTAGTTCATCACTAGCCTAATCCTCCAATTTTTTCGTTACGCAAGAGAGTTGAAATTTGGTAGGGCCTACACTGATTTGTTCAGTTTTCAATAGGATAACGTGATGATGAAGCAATTAAAATGCAAATAAATCTTAGGCAGTTCTGTTAATAATTTTAGGAGGGAAAAATTATCTCATCTGGGCATATTTCATCATCATCCGAATATTTTGTTATTGTTGTTGTAATAAAAATACCGACATTTGCGTTTGAATTTTCAAAATTATTATGATCGGCTGATCATATTTACTTTAATTATGTATTTTGTTCTTAGACTCTGGGCCAGAGTCTCATTGACCAATATTTAATTAGAGCCTTCCATGGTCTGAGAGAAAAGCGGTACGTTCGCATATTATTTAAATTAAAATTATTTTATACTGCTTTACAGAAAAAACTTAAAAGTAAAATCCAGTGAAGCCACTATGCTTTACAAATTTAACGTACTATTGTAAAAGAGCGGCACCGAAAACCACAGCTAGATGTTTCGACTTTCAAACACTGGGACTAGAAAAATAAATGAAAACAACTTAATGGTTCCAAGCAATTAGTAAACAAAATTGTAATTTTAAGTAGGCTATTTAATGAAATATATTTCTAGTTATAAGTATACGAGTGTAACTCGTTTAACTCTTTCATAATTCGGTTAGTTCGAATAAAATTATCAATATAGGCCCTATACGCAATTTAGCATACATTACAAGAGGTTGATTATGTCCTTTGTTAGTGGGTGTCAACTAATTGTTTTTGGTGTGCGAGGGTTGCCTCTATACGTTGCGCCAGATTATTCTAAAGAAAATAATTGCTTTAGTCCCATCATTTTAAAATTATTTATTTTGTTTCGTTACTGTATTGTCTGATCATTCTGGTTCGCGAACTCATTCAAGTAGATACTGCCTTACACCCCTGACCTAAATTAAATCTAAATCGGAGGTTCCGTTCAAACGCTATCACTAATATAATAATTGAAAACCATTAATTAATTGTAATCGCTGTAAAATTTTAATCGGCTGTATTGAAATGGAAAAGTTTGAGCCTAGTATTAATAATAATTTAAAATACTCTTCAAATGTAGACAGGACGACGCTACAGCAGCATCGGACTGGCCGAACTCTCATTGTAGCGAGTCTGCGCGTGCGTGTGTTGTACGTCGCAGTCCGATGTTTTTAGAAATGTACCCGCGCCTCACCCCTCGCCCTAGTTGGGCGCACCTGACTGTACTAGGACAGTTGTAATGGAAATCAGAGTGTACGAAGGATATTTTGCCAAAGGTGGTGAAGACTCTTAAGCGCCCTACACATTTCTTGACAGATGCTCATCGGTTGTTGTAACCGATTTTATGACATCAAACCGTAAAAAGCTCTCAGATTACAATAACTAGATTAAATACTTCTCATAAAATTTCCAATGTGTAATAAATAATTGTTGTCTGTTAAATATTTACATTCGGCATTTTGAAAACTGACAAGACACTGTCAAAGACCTTGAATATTGGAACAGACCTCTTAACACCTTTTACCTTTTAATAACCAGTTTTGAGTAACCATGTGGCTATCCGCAATAAAGTCCAGTCCTAAGGAGGGTGGTTAATAATAGTGGAAGGTGATCGTGAGTACGTGAGATGTTCTGGTTTTTAAATGGTTGCGCTTCTAACTAATTTCATTTTTGAATGTTACAAATTATGGATTAGAATGAATTCATTCAAAATAATCCATTTGTTTTTGTGGACGATTCTAAACCCTTCTGTAAATAAATGTATTTATGCTGATCAATATGATCACATAGTAGAGTTTTAATTGTATTTTCTCAGTCAGTCTTAAATGTTTAAGACTGACTGATTGCATTTTAAGTGTTTTATTCAGTTGTTGGGTATGGTTTTCTTTGTGTCAGCAATGCATTTGTTTTAGAAAATGTTTTCGTTTGAATGTAAACTAGTGTTAAAATGGTTTTTATTTTATTCATAGTAAATTTAATGTGTTATTTTATGCAATTTTATTTGTACCTATTATATTAATTTATTTGTCAATTGATAGATGTACATTGAAGAAAAATGCATTACTTACATTGATTGAAGACTAACCATACAATACATAAAATTTTAAATTAATAAATTAATCAAAACGTTTTGAAATGTGCATCTTACAACTGAACTTCACCAATGGTTAATTTTGTGTAGCCACGAGCTTACTCTTGCGACACGGAAAGCAGTTTCACTTGCACTTTGTACCAGGTGAAATGTGGGTGGCCTCTTTGAGCAGGCGTTTTACCATTCTCTTAGGAAAATTATATTGAATATATTTGTCATTTTTTGTGATTTTATTTACCATCTTTTGGTCCTCAAAATAACATTACATGATTTCAAAATCAATTAAATATAAAAAATCTAAGCAGGTAAAAAAATATTTTCAGTTATTTCTTTTTACAATTAAATTTATGTCAGATTTTAAAGATCAGAAATGAAAAACAAATGTCTACAACACTCCAAAATATATTTACACTTATACTGCGAAGAATATAGAAGAAGTTTAACAGCAATTTCCAAAGGATATAAGTTACGCTTTTTACAGTTGTCTAATCATAGCTTTTATAAATCTTACGTCTAGGCTAATGATTTGTTTTATTTTCCAGGTCAGTTAGTAAAGACTAAGATGAAAATTGAAAACAAGAATAGATAGCAAGAATGAAAGAAGGCACACAGTTAGCACTCAAGCATCTGCAGTCTGTTTTTAGTTTTTTTATTTTTATGTAAAATAGTATCTTGTTTGATTAATTTAATAAAGTAATGATTTTATTTAAATGGCTGTAAATTACTGATGTGGAGAATTTCAACAACCAAACTGTGACTCTGCCTATTTAACTGCACTGTGGTGATTGGCAAAAAAGCATTTGTACCGTATTTATAAGCAACTCCTGTAACACCATTTTCATATAATTTTTCCGGTTAAATATTATGACCCACAGTTATCAAAAGCTTTTTTTTATGTCAAGAAATAGACAACTAACACCTTTATTTTCATTTAATCCTTCATTTACATCAATCAAAAAATGCAGCAATGCATGTTCACTGTTTATGCCAGCTCTAAATGACATCTCAATGACTGATATTTCTAGGTTAAATGATTCAAACCATTCAAAAAACTTGTTGTAAATTGTAACTCTATTGATACATCCTCTCAGGTAAATAAGGAAACAAAAGTGAAATACTAATTATTTTTCACCAAAATATTGAACATTTAAAATCCAGAATTGACCCTTTATTAATAACTTTGGAAGAAAAAACTCCTACAGTAGTAATTATGACAGAACATAAATATGTGCAAAATAATATTAAACAAACCAATTTAAATAATTACAATATGGTTACATATAATGCAAGGGAAAAGACTCCGGGAGGTGGAGTTTCAATTTTTGCAAAAGAAGGTGTAGAGCATTTTTAAAGCAATAAATCGGCGCGACATAAATGCTCTTTGCCTTGAAAAAGTATTTGAGTGTTGTGTAACTGACATTAAAATGAATTTAAATAAGTTTCCAAGGGGGTTTTATAGATCGCCTAAAAACAATTTAATAACACTTTTTCAGAAAAAAACTAGATTAATTAATCTCTATTTTCTTTCAATCAACAACAATATAGTTTTGGCAGGGAATTTTAATGTTAATGTTTTAAGTAATGAAAATCACACAAAAAACTATCAACCTTCTTATACTAGTTAGGGCTTGAGATATTTAAAATGTGCCAACAGAGTAACAATAAGCTCAGCTACCCCTATAGATAATTTTTTAATCAACATTCCACATAGCTACTGTAAGAACAGCTCTTTGATACCAGGTCTGTCAGACCATGATGGAATTCAATTAGAAATATGACAATTAAAAAGTAAAATTGAGCAGGCCCTAAGAGTAGGCCTAACAGTATAGGTTGAATTTGAATTGTGAACAATTTAATTTGAATTGAACTATAGGTACCAAAGAAATGGGTCGATAACTAGATGGATTCAATTTGTCCCCTTTTTTGTATACAGGTATTACTTTACTTAACTTAAGTACCTGAGGATATGTTCCCTCTTCCAGCATTTTATTAAATAGAAAAATTAGTGGATGAGCTATCTCTCGAACAATTTGCTTTATGACCTTATTCGACAATCCATAATAGTCCTCACTACATGAGTTACTTAAGCTATTTATGCATTTAATTATATCTATAGTTTCAATTGGTTGCCATGAGAATTTATTACCATCAATATTACATTGTGACATAAAATTATTACCTAATGCTAAAGCCTGGTCTTTGGATTCTTTACTGACATTAAATGAATTTAAATTATTCACGTTTATGAATAATTATTGAACGTGTCAAAGTTAATAACTATCTCTTGACTAGCCTTCCTTACTTTAAATTTTGACTCAGCTTTTATTGGATTCCATACAGCTTTGCACTGATTTGAGGAATTCTTTATAATTTGTTCATTCCTAACCTTTTTACGGTTGTTTATCTCATTTTTATACATTCTTTTGATATTTAAATAATCCAGCTTAAAAGCTATTTCATTTTATGTGCCCTTACTATTTATATATCTGTCATAGAAAGTTGTGACATATATTTTTAATTGTTTTAACTCAGGTGTGTACCATTCTATTTTAGGTTTTTTTGTGAGTACTTACTTTTTTGTGATCATGCACTCCTGAATGATCTGCTAAATGGGGTTCTATTATAGAACAATAAACTATCTTCCTGTCAAAATTTGTAATTTTATTATCAAGACACTTATCCCCCTTTGTTGGTTCCTCATTTAACCAGTACATGTTAAAAGAGAGTAGTAAATTTAAGAAGCATTCTCTCTGCTGTGATTTACAAAATATATTGATATTAAAATCAGCCGTTAATATATATGCTAAACCCAAATGCTTTTTACTTAAATTTAATAAAAATGACTCTAAAACATTCATAAATGGTCAAAATTAGAATCAGGAGTTCTGCACAGAGTTGTGACTAAAACCTTTGGCAGTATCATGGCTGTAACTTCAAAAATGCTATCAAGATAGAACTCTTTTACATCCAGTGATTCTGCCAAAATATCTTGCTTAACACGTTCGCGGCTTGGGAGCGATCGCTCCCCCACGGAACCCTGATGCCATCCTGATGGGTGCGATCGCTCCCAAGCTGCACTGCTTTACAATATGATTTATTTTTAAGCCAGGATCGGAGCTAGAAATCTGAAACTGGCTCAGCACTGCTCAATAGTATAGGGGAGAGGTGGGTATAACCGGGTGGTTGGGTACAAACCGGGTGGTCGGGTTTTCACCAAGTAAGTGCTGGTACCTGGCGATAAATGCCGAAATTAACATTTAGTTGGAGAGGGAAAGTGGCGGACATTGCGCCATTGGTCTCTGAGCAAAACTCTGGCTGTTAAGAGCGTTTCTTTGTTTTTGATATTTCGTTTCCCAATGTTACGGACAGTTTGATCGCCTACTACGGAAAAACTATATAAGTTTCAGTGAAGGTGACTACACTATTGTGTAGTCTATGTCTTTATCTTTACACTGATAATAGCAATATCTCAAATTAGTTTTAAGCACTCTGAATATGTCAAGTTTTTGTTAGTTACTACCAGTGGGGTGAAACCGGGTATGATGCGCGGGGTAAAACCGGATGGTATTTATACATGTTATATGATCTAAATATTTAAAATTTGATTTTTCGCTCATACATTAACTGAATGTGTTATCTTTGATACTATTTTTGACTTAATTGTGTGTACTTAGTAATAAAATTTTAGGCCTATTAAAAATTTTTTTTTTCTATTTCCTATAGCCTATACTTAACATGTGTACCCGGTATCACCCCACTAGTGGGGTAAATCCGGGTACTTGCACTTTTTTAACAAAAAAATTCACAGGAAAAAACTAAAAGACTTAGGCCTATCAAGTTTTTAAAAGAAGCAATTCAAAAAGAAATAAACACAAGATAAACTGAGACATTATTAAAAATTTCTGTATAAAAACATGGCATCTACATGTCACTAAGGCTTAGCCACCCGGTTATACCCCACTTTCCCCTAATGTATTTCGGGACCACGTGAGTTTTTACTGGGCAGTGCTGCTGCTATGGTGGGTTGGCGAATTTTTACTTACAGGAGGGTGACGAGGTTCAAGCAAAAACCTCACCGCCACGAACATGTTAACATATCGTCGCTTAAGAAACAACACCGCCTAAGTGACAAAATGCAAACTTTTCAGGAGAGCCAAAAAACTCGTGAAGGATGTAGGTGGTGTTGTATTACATGAAGAGTACAATATAACTCCGCCTACCTCCAATAAACACTTAAAGCTATTAATTTGACTCTTTAAATGTTTGTTTTATCACCAAGACCATAACCAATACCATCTATGATCTTTTAAAAATCAATGGAAATCAATGAAAACGGTAAATAAGTTTCACCTTATGCAGAATGACATCCGTCTCTTGTTCACTACCATGCTAGAACGGAACTGGTGGAGGTGGACATTGGCGGTGTTTTTTTTAGCCAGTGATATAGGCGGTGTTAGAAGAAATCCTATAGGAGCTAATTCTGTTGGATTTTCACTAAACTACGTCGCAAGGATGTGTAAAATGCATATATTTCCATAGAGATACAAAAACCTCAATTTTGCCAAAAATGTCACTTAGGCGGTGTTGTTTCTTAAGCAACGATATATAGCACTGCCACCCCCACGAGCCAATGAATTATCCCTATTACATATACAGTACTAACTAATTTGTATCCAGAAGGGATGTACAAAAAGGTTTCATCTTCAAACAGCCAATGCTCATTAAGAGTTAAAATATCAAATTTAATGCTAGTTAAAAATAAACCTATTTCATTGAGTTTATTTCTGATAGACTGTACGTTTCAGTGGTAGATACTGAGACACGTCGCTGCAGGTGCTACGTGGGGTTGTTTGTCATGTGAGGAGAGATGTTTCCCAGCGGCAACTGAGACTCGGTGCCTGGTGATGGAGGTTGTTTATTCTCGATGGAGTAAGGTGTTGACTTCTTCATCAGTGCTATAGCTTCAGTTATCAAATTTACCAACCACTTCTTCCCTCTGTAGTTGAGGTGCAGGCCTTGATTAGTGTGCAATTGCCTTTCGGCTCTGCTTGCCTCTACAAGAACGACATTTTTGTATTTATCACTGAGTTCTTTTAATCTCTAGTTGGTTTTTCTCACTTCCTCGTTAACACATGACCATTCAGGTAGATCATATCTGTTTGGGAGATCCACTACAATAATGTTTGTTTGTTTCATAGTGTCCAAAATGCCAGTTATCTATATATATAATACGTGATGCCTTTTTTTTTTTTTTTTTTTTTTTTTTTTTTTGTTAACACTACTCCTCCCTCATTTCTGGACCAATTTTAAAATTTGAGGTGTCAAAAGAAAAGAATGGTCTCAGTTCGTAGTTTTGCAATAAGGTTTTAGATTTTTGATATTTTAATTCTGAAGCTCACGGGAAGCCCACAAAGTTCATTTTTTTGTCCATAAGATTAACATGGGGAACAATTTATATTGAATTGCTAAATAAAACAGCTGTTGATAGTTAAACAAACAAACACATATGTTAAAAGCTGAATAGAAGCAAATTGAACTGGTACTGAAATATCAACATAATTTCATACTTTAATACGAGGAGTGTCTAATCTGAGCTTTTAACCTTTTCTCAAAATGTAGCTGGTAGATTTTGCTTGAAAGTTTTATTAACGCGTATTTGGGCACAAAAAAAATTTGTAACTTAACCCTAGAAAAATTCATATTTGTTTACAAAAACAATTTTGGAAATTGAAATTTTTTACATGAGTCTTATTGGTCGTCCGACTGGTATTGAAACAATAATGAAAGGTAACAAATATTAAAATAGATCACTAAATTTGTGTGCATTGGTTTTCAAACTGCTATAAACTATAAGGAAAAGGGATAGTTGGTTGTAAGTGTGATAACCTTTTTATTTACTATTATAGTATAAACATGTTTTAAGCAGAACGCTACACATATTATTCATTACACATAAAATTTATACTATAGAAACCAATAACACAAAACATGAATCTCAGAAAAACTAATAAAATTATCATAGAACATCATTGTATGAAAATCATATTAAATATAACTATACCAAAATTTACAATAACCTTACTACTGAAATTAAGAATATGAATTCAGACACAAACACATTTAAGAAGAAATTAAGAAGATATATTATTGACAAGAGCATTTATTCAATGGAAGACTTTTACAATATAAAATATGAAATTATGAATTTTAAATTAATTTTAGGTATTATAGATAAGTTTATGATGTGTAAGCTAATGTAATTTATTAATTGTTAGCCGAATAAATGTTGATTGATTAAAAAACCTGTGTAAAAGACAACATTTAAAAGTTTTTTACCTTGAGTATAGAAAACAAGCTTATTACAAAAATGGTTTTTATAAAGAGAAATTTTAACCAAAATAAAAATGCCACTAAAAACAAAATAGACCACACCAACAAAGATGTAGATTCTCTTAATTTTTGTGATTTCTTTATTTAAATTTTGTAATGTCATGGAAAGTTAAGTTAAAGAGGATTTAGACATAAATAGTAATGTGGAATCATTCACTATGTCATTGACTACCTCATACAGTCCCAGATAGCAAGGAAGCTTGAATCAAGCCTTGACTCTTCCTCGATTTTTAATTGCAGCGTAAGCTTTGAATTTGAGCATCTATTCGAGTCTGATTCGAAATAACCAAAGATATAACAAGCCGTCTAACGCTGTCCCACAATGCAGTGCACTGCTCCCAAGGATCAATCTTTCATTGATTTTGTGTAGATTTTTCGGTAGGAGACGGGCCGAAACCATTACTTTCTTACCAGACTCCGAAGTTATCTGATGTGTATTTTACTGTTCTGATTTTTAAGTATGTTTTTTGTCTTGTGTTTTTTTGTTCTTCTGCAGCTGACATTACACATTAATGTGGAATAATAAATCACGGGTTAAGTGTCATATATTTAGTTTAAAACAGAAATTAGTTAAGTACAAATTAATTAGATTAACTACTCAAATATGGGGAGTATTTCGATTTTCAAATTATTTGTAGGCCTAATTTGTAAAATTAAGTTAGTCATATGCAAGTTTATTCTATATTCTCAGTAAAATTACAAAGTTATTTAAAAGACTTAAAGGCTTGAAAGTGACTTGAAAAAGAATCGAATGAAACACTTGATTCAAGTTGAAATCGATTTCACATCACGGTGACTAAGAGACTTGAATCAAGTTTTCAGGCTCGATTGGTAAGGTTTGAATCAAACCTTCAAGCCTCAAAAATCAAGCTTGAATCAAGTTCGAACCAAGCTTTTTTTGCTATGTGGGGTAGTACTACAAAAACAGCTGCAGTGAGTGCTGCATAACTCATACTGGACCGGGGAGTAATGGAATGTTGATTTTTATTCTGTTGTCATTTATGTTTTATGTTTGATGAATAATGTGGATCCAACATCTGTGAATTTATTCTACATTTTATATGAGGGTTTAGACAAAGGTCCTAAGACATATCAGCAAAAGAACAACTACGTAATCTTAGCTAATTCAGACCTAAAAGAACGAGCATCACATCTCAACATGCATCACATTGGGAAGTTGGAAAATTGGTAATGAAGATCGATCGATCAAGCACCAATAATGTTCTATCTGATTTTCACTACAATGAAATTTTTTTCAAAGTATTACCATGGAGCAAAGTTTGATCACCAGGTACAATGCAGCGCATTGCGCTGCACAGGCCCCCTAGTACCTTCAACTACTTGATCAGCATCATTTGTCCCAACATCATTTGTGCCACAACATATAACTAATGCATCGTCTTTGGTAAGATTAGCTTCTTCCACATTTTTCTTCATCAAAATTTGTCTAGTCTTACCACCCGGCTTAATGTACTACTGCTTCATGAGTCTTTTGAGCCTGGTTTACTTGCCATGCTATATCTTTTCCATGGCTGTCCGCACAGATAAGCATTTTATTTATATTTTTACCTGTTAGCAGGATTACTAGCTCCTGCTTTAGTAACAATGTTTCTATTGCTGACTAAAGTTGGGCCCTCCTTATTGTACTCAAAAATTTTAATCAATAATCCTGTTTATTCCTTGGAAGATTTTTTTCCTATTCAATAAAAATATATTTGTATATCTTTTACCTCAAACATCTTTTGCATTTAATAATTTGAAATTTTTTGAAACATAGATAACTTTCTTTATTTAACAAGCTTAATAAGCTTCATAGACCTAAGTTAGACTACCGTATGTACTATTTGATGGCAATCATGTAAAAATATTGTGTATGTAATTTTGAATAAAGTTTTTTGAATCTGAAGGAAGGAAGGAAAAAATGAAACCGAGTTAACAGGATGGAGAGGGAAAGAAGAAAACTTATGTTTAAAATAAAATTCTGTCGCCAAGAGATTTAGAAAAAAAACTAGGAAAATACTTGTTTTTAATGAGTTTATACAAAACAAAGACGAGACAAAATACACTTTATTGGCATGAACGTTAAGTACAGTCATGGAGACATTATTTTTCTCCATCAGTAATGAGTTTGGCCTCGTCCCTCTAGGCATTCTTCAACGGAGTAAAATTATTTTTTCAGTAGCCAGTCAAGAAGAGCTCGTTTGAAGTTCCAGTTCTTTTAGTGCAGGTGAAAGAGCGTTGAAGAGTTTTGCTCTGATGTAGCTGGGTTTTTTTCGTATAGGCCGACAGATGATGTGCCTGGATGAGAATGTAGTTGATTTGGTTTCTTGTGTTATAGTGATGGCCTTTGAGAAGTTTATGGGTTTTTGTTAACAACGTGGGTAACTACCTCAGCAATGTATAGGTTGGCTACTGTATGTAGTTTCAGCCTTTTGAACTCCCCTTGGCATGAGTCATGAAATGCCAGTCCAGCCATAATTCTGAATGTTGTTTTCTGAAGACGTAATACCCTCTAAAGGTTTCCCTGAGATGATAACCCCCATACAATCAGTCCGTAACACATTTGAACCTCAAATGGAGCAAAGTAAGCAGTCCTTGAGGTTTCCGTGTTACTGATATGTTTTAGGCGCTTGATGGCATATTAAGGGCAGTGCTAAGTTTGTTACAGAGTTGATCTACATGGGGTTTCCAGTTGATGTGTGGGAGGCTTAATAATTCCTTGGAATCATGGAATAACGTTGCATCTTGCGCAATTTTGGAGTGAAAAAAACTTGTGTACTTACACCACATTTTATTTGTTAAAACTTATTAAAATTTCTTTATCTTACAAGATATTGCAACCTAAAAGTTTTCTCTCAAACTACTGTCATTTTGTAGTTTAACTTTCAACCAAAAAGTCAAGGTACTGTAATGTGCCGTTAGCACAACTAATTGTTTTTGCTAATAAAAAAAAGTTTCTAATCACAACTATATCACATTTCTATACAATCCCTACAATCTCATTTCATACACTTCATTCCTAATTACTTATATATATGAGCTAAACTCACATCTTAAAATGCACAGGTAACTTCTGTTATTCAGGCGGTTACTACAGGTAACTTCTGATTTTACCTCCGTTACTTTCTGTTGTATTATTTGTTACTAAATTTCATTAATTATTTTTAATAAGAGTACTGCAAATAAATAGCAAAACTTTTGAAGAATTTGATTATCATGGAATAAAATTTGTTTGCCATAATAACTCACAGAAAATTAAAGAAATAGTTAAGGAGTCACGACTTAGCCATGCGTGTGGGTAAGCTCCTTTACTGTCTTCTAAAGGTGATATTTTTTATATTACTTTATGAAGAGATATTGTTTTTACTCTTGAACCTTTATACAAACAAAACTTAAATTTGTAACATATTTGGTTTTAGAATATTTTAAGTTGTTACACTTATTTTTTCGACAAAATAATAATTGTACTCTTGTAACCTGCATTACTTTAGAATGGCTGAGTTAAATAAAATGCCTTTTAAAATTTGTTTTATTATTTTATGAAACTATACCATTCATTTACAGGTTTTTTGTGTTTTACCTTTTTTACACCTTACCTACGGCTGGGATGTGTAGGGGTTGAATATGTAGTAATTAACTAAAAAAGTCACATTTGAAATTTTTTTGTTTACATTTTGAAATTATAGACCACTTTTTTTAATAGGTGTAATTTTTTCTTGTTTTACCCCTGTTTGCACCTCACCCTCCTAAGGCTTGGATGTGTAGGAGTTGAATATATGGTAATTAACTTAAGTAGTCACCTTTTAAAAATTTTGTTGTTAACTTTTGAAATGATATACCACATATTTTATACATGTTTACTTTTTTATCCTACTTCTTGCCTCCTATCCTCATAGGGCTGTGATGGGTAGGGGGTGAATGTGTAGTAGTTAAGTAAAATAGCCAAGTTTTTAGATTTTTTGCTATTTTTGTAAATTAGCTGTTTTATAATTTTTTATGATGTTGGTATTTTGGGTGTTTTACCTCTTTCTCGCCCTACAACCGTAAGGAAGGGGTCGATAATAGATGGATACGGATAAGAGTTGGATAAGTATAAGGACTTTGACAAGTCACCTGCCATGTGAGTGTATTACTCTGTTGCATTTGGTGTTATGTGACAAATGTAAATAAATAAATACATAAGGAGTAATATTAAATACATACCTACTTTGGCCATATTTCAGGCTATATATGTAATTTTTTTCCGACTTTAGAAAGTTTACAAGTTTAGCTGGTCAAAATTAATATTACTAATTTGGAAATTCGCTGAGTACTCAGGTCTGCTGCGACGAGGGGTATTTCAAGACTTCTTTAGTTTTTTCAAGACTATTGCACTACTCGACATATTACTTTCTATTTTACATTTTACAAAATTAATTATATAGTTGCCGCTAACATATTTGTTTAAAAATAGTATACACATACCTTCCATCAAGCAGCTCAAATTTTATTGTTGAATATAATCACTGCATGTTTTGCCGAGAATACGACATTGTCAAGTGATACAAGAACATACTATCCATTTAAGGATTGGTCAAGGATCAAAATAGTAAAATAGACAAACTAAACTGTGTTTGTGATATGTTTTGTCTAATTTAATCCTTAAGATCAATCCTTCGATGGATAGTATTAGTCTATATTATATACAGCCCCATGTGTAACTGACTGACTGACTCACTGATTCATCTATACAAATTCTAGACTACTTCCGGGTGAGCTGGAATTTTGATTTTTGCCATGCGGGTGGCTGAAGGTCTGATACCCCCGGGAAAAGTCTGAAACCCGACAATTTTTCATTTCAACCCCCCCAAAAAAATAACGAAGGGTGGAAACCGGTAACCCGAAAATGTAAGGTTTTACTATTTTTGCTGTAACTTTTGAAAGAGAGGTCCTAGCTCAAATCTGAGGAAAAATCGTAAGTGGGGAATTAAACCCTCTACAAGATTGGTCCTATGAAATTTTGCCGTATCTCACTCCCTTCACCCTTAAAAAGGGGCTTACTTTCCAAATTTCTAAAACTTTTCGAAAAAATTGCGCTATTTTGATATCTTTATTTGCTATTATGTAACATATATGCATGAATTTCTGTTTATATTATGACGTCAACAGGTTCTTTCCATATTAGTAGCTATTTGCCTATTTTAATCGAAGATTAGTCCAAAAAAGTGGTAAAATCACAAAATTATTTACATTTTTTCATGTAATGAGTTAGTAATTCACTTTAACCTGGCAAATATATTGCTATTTCGATATATAATTTGCCATTACTATATACTATTATAGACGCTCTACAAGTTTGGTCCTGCGACATTTTGGTGTATCTCACCCCCTTCACCCTTAAAAAGGGGCGTACTTTCAATATTTCTAAAATTTTTCTAAAAAATTGCGCTATTTTGATATTTTTTATCTACTATTATGTAACATATATGCATGAATTTTTATTTATATTGTGACCTCAACAGGTTCTTCCTGTAGTAGTAGCTATTTGCCAATTTCAATTTAAGTTTAGTGAAAATAATTGTAAAAACTCAATGTTGTTAAAATTTTTTCACGTAATGTGTTAGTAATTCCCTTTAACCTCGTAAATATATTGCTATTTCGATATATAATTTGCCATTAATATATACTATTATAGACGCTCTACAAGTTTTGCCCTGCGACATTTTATCGTATCTCACCCCCTTCACCCTTAAAAGGGGGCGTACTTTCAAAATTAGGAATAATATTTACGCAAAAATTGCGCTATTTTGTTATTTTTATTTACTATTATGTAACATATATGCATGAATTTATATTTATATTATGAACTCATCAGGTTCTTTCTATAGTAGTAGGTTTTTGCCAATGTCAGTCGAATATTATCCCAAAAAAGTTGTAAAAACACAAAATTCTTAACAGTTTTTCATAAAAGTGTTTGTAATTCACTTTAACCTGGTGAATGTACTGAAATATTGATGTATGTTTTGCAATTAACATATTCTATCATAGACGTTCTACAAGTTTGGTCATTCCATAGTTTGGCGTATCTCACCCCCTTCCCCCTAAAAAAGGCGCGTACTTTCACAATTTCTAAATTTTTTCATAAAAATGTGATTATCAAAAATTTTTTATTCCCCGTTATGAAACAAGATGCCTGAAACTTTTTACATATTATAGATCCAACTAGTTTTACTATTATAGCAGCAGTTGGTCAATTTAAATCATATTAAGTCCCAAAAAAATGAAAAATCACGTAATTATTAAAATGTTTTCATTTTAAGTTTTTGTAAATTACTGTATTCTGCCAAATATACAGAAAAAATTATGTATGTTTTGCCAGTATTATATTCTAATTTAGACGCTCTACAAGCTATTTTTCAGTATATCCCCCCTTCACCCTTAACAAGAGGCGTACTTTCACAATATCGAAATTCTTTCACAACAAAAAGGGGGAGTACTTTAAAAATTTCAATTTCAATTTTTACCTTCGGATTAATTGCATCTTATTATGAAATAACGGGTTTTCTACTTTAAGTTTCAACAATCAAACTTTTAGTAATAGGAAATAAATTTGATGTTTTATCAAACGTATCTTGAAATGAACTACATTTTTGGACTTAACATTTTGACGAATCTGAAGCCAATTCTCAAGATCGATCTAAACGATTTAAAATGTGGTGGGTAACCCGTGAGACTTTATAAATTATGAACGAATTAGATTTTATAAAATATTTTTAAAACCCCCCACACCAGATGATTCCTCTTGAGTTTTAACTTCCAAATTTATGGTAATATGTAAGAAGCGGGTGTTTTAAGAGACATACTTTGACACCAGCAAAACATTAAGCATGAAACATATTGGCGTATCTTTAGCTGTTTAGACTATCTTAGCGTGCTTAGCTTTGCTAAGTGTTTGATATTAAGTTTAAAACTTGAATTAATCTGAGAGAACTATAAAGGGGCATGGGGGCGGAGCCCCCATCGAGCCGTAGGCGAGTCAATAATATATACAGCCCCATGTGTAACTGACTGACTGACTGACTGACTGACTGACTCATCTACATAAATTCTAAGTCACTTCCAGGTGAGCTGGAAACTTGATTTTTGGCATGCGGATGGCTTAAGATCTGATACCCCCGGGAAAAGTCCGAAATCCGACAATTTTTCATTTCAACCCCCCAAAAAAATAACGAAGGGTGGAAACCGATAACCCGAAAATGTAAGGTTTTACCATTTTCGCTATAACTTTTGAACGAGAGGTCCTACCTCGAATCTGAGGAAAAATCGTTAGTTGGGAATTAAACGCTCTACAAGTTAGGTCCTATAACATTTTACCGTATCTCATCCCCTTCACCCTTAAAAAGGGGCGTACTTCCAAAATTTCATAACTCGTCAACAAAAATTGCACTATTTAAATATTTTTCATTTAATATTATAGCACATCGATGAGTGACATTTTGTACATTTTATGCCCTAATATAGATCTAACTATAATAGCATTCATTGAACAATTTCAACCTAAGTTTAGTCCAGAAAACACGTAAACAAACGAAATCCTTAACATTTTTTCATGTATAGTGTTTTTAATTTACTTTTACCTGGTAAATATACTGCTATATCGATACATGTTTTATCAATATTGTATTCTATTTTAGATGCTCTACAAGTTTGGTCCTTTGAAATTTTGACGTATCTCACCCCCTTCACCCTTAAAAAGGGGCGGACTTTCAAAACTTCTAAATTTTTTCTCGAAAATCGCGCTATTTTGATATTTTTATTCACTCTTATGGCACATGGATGCCTAAAATTCTTTTTATATACTGACCTCAACCAAACCTTTCTATGGTACTCGATATTCGCCAATTTCAATCAAAGTTTAGCCCAAGAAAATTATAAAAACACTAAATTCTTAACATTTTTCATGTAAAGTGTTTTTAATTCACTTTAATGTTTTGCCTTAATTATATTCTGTTATAGACGCTCTACAAGTTTGGTCCTGTGAAATTTTGCTGTATCTCACCCCCTTCGCCCTTAAAAAGCGGCGTACTTTCAAAATTTCTAAAGTTTTTCGAAAAAAATTCTACTTTGATATTTTTATTTAATATTATGTAATATATCTGCATACATTTCTGTTTATATTATGAGCTTAACAAGTTCTTTCTATAGTAGAAGCTTTTTTCCAATTTCAATCGAAGTTTAGTAATAAAAATTGTAAAAACTCAAAATTATTAACATTTTTTCATGCAAAGTGTTTGTAATTCACTTTAACTTGGTAAATATACTGCTATATAGATATATGTTTTGAGATTACTATATTCTAATAGACGCTCTATAAGTTTTGTCCTAAGACATTTTGGCATATCTCACCCCCTGCACCCTAAAGAAGGAGAATACTTTCACAAAATCGAATTTCTTTCACAAAAATTGATCTATTTGAATACATTTCGTTTACTGTTATGGCACATAGATGCCTCAATTTAAGTGTATATTATTACAAGAATATAGGTTGTATTACCTTATTTCCGTCGGCAGTTCTAAACTTGAAACATCACACTTATGTTGACCTATGTTTCGGTTTAACTAAACCATTATCAAAACACGGTACACTTGCAGATCCAAATGGTCGTTGTCAAAAGTTAAAATAAAATAATTTACACGAACACACACCTGCAAGTTTTTGGATCTGCAAGTGTACTGTGTTTTGATAATGGTTTAGTTAAACCGAAACATATGTCAACATAAGTGTGATGTTTCAAGTTTAGAACTGCCGAGGAAATAAGGTAATACAACCTATATTCTTATAATATTGCAGTTCTGGGGCTATACAAAATGAATTTTAATATATTATTACCTTATCTAGGTCTTACTATAGGAGCAAACATCGACTAATTTCAATCAAAGATTAGTTAAATAACCGAGAAAACACGAAATTACTAACATTTTTCTTGTATAGTATTTACAATTTATTTTAATGTGGTAAATGCATAATTATATCAATATATTTTTACTGGTATTACATACAATTTTTGACGCTTTACAATTTTGTTCATATGACATTTTGCCACATCTCACCCCTTTCTCCCTTTAAAGAGTGTACTTTGAAAATTTTTATTTCATAAAAAAATTGCACTGTTTTTAAATATATTATATTCTATTTGGTGTTTATTTTACGAAATTTTTAAGACTCCGCCCACCGCATCAACGACTCTTGCATATGTTAGGAATTTCTTAAGGAGGGGGGTCTGCCCCGTTACAAAGTTTTTTATTTAGTTTTGAATGGAATTTTCTAATTGCATTCGTGGATTGAATTATTCTATTCTCTTTTATTGTTCTACTCTTACCTTCAACTTTCAAATAGGTGGTAACACGGAAGACACCATATATTTAAAGAAATATATTTTTAATATAAAAATAATTTTATGTAAAACATTTAAAATTTTAGGGATCTATAGCCGCCAGGCCATAAGACCAATTTTGAGTTCTGGTATTTTTATGAAATCGGGGCAACCCCTAGGTGGACAGAGGGACTTCTTAAATTATTATCGAATTACAGGAACCCAAACAGGGGGCATGGGGGCGGAGCCCCCATCGAGCCGTAGGCGAGTCTAATAACTATACAACCCGATGTGAAACTGACTGATCATGTATACAAAGTATTTTGGACTTCCGGATGAGCTAGAAACTTGAAATTTGGCACACACACTACTTGTATCTTAGAACCAAAGGAAAAAATCCCAAATCGGAAAATTTCAAACTTTAACTACCTCAAAAAATAAAAAGGGAATGACATGAGTCATCTGAATATGTAAGGGTTTTCTATTTTGGCTATAACTTTTGAACGAGAGGTCCTAGCTCAAATCTGAGGGAAAATCGTTAGTTGGGAATGAAACGCTCTACAAGTTTAGTCCTTTGACATTTTACTGTATCTCATCCCCTTCACCCCTAAAAAGGAGCGTACTTCCGAAATTTCAAAATTCTTTAACAAAAATTGCACTATTTCAATATTTTTTATTTACTATTATGGCACATGGATGTCAGAAATTTTGTACATATTATGCCATAATATATGTCTAACTATAGTAGCATTCATTGGAGGATTTCAATCTAAGTTTAATCCATTATAATTGTAAAAACAAAAAATTCTTGAAAAATTTTCATGTATAGTGTTTGTAAATTCATTTAATCTGGTAAATATAGTGCAATATTGATATATGTTTTTCCATTATTGTATTCTATTTTAGACGGTGTACAAATTTGGTCATTTGAAATTTTGCCGTATCTCACCCCCTTCACCCTAAAAAAGTGGCGTACTTTCAAAATTTCTTAAATTTTTCGAAAAATGGTATTATTTTGATATTTTTATTGAATATTATGTAACATATATGCATGAATTTCTGTTTGTATTATGAGCTAGACAGGTTCTTTCATTGGCAGTAGCTTTTTTTTCAATTTCAATCGAAGTTTAGTCCAAAAAATTGTAAAAACACAAAATTAATAACATTTTTCAGGTAAAGTGGTTGTAATTCACTTTATATTGGTAAATATACTGCTACAACGATATATGTTTTGAAATTACTATATTATATTATAGACGCTCTATAAGTTTTGTCCTATGACATTTTGGCGTATCTCACACCCTCCACCCTAAAAAAGGGGCGTACTTTCACAAAATTGAATTTCTTTTAAAAATATTGATCTATTTGAATACTTTTCGTTTACTGTTAAGACACATATATGCCTCAAATTAAGCATATATTATGACATTATCTAGGTCTTACCATGCGAACAGCCATCGGCCAATTTCAATGTAAGACTATTTGAAAAACTGTGAAAAACAGAAATTACTAACATTTTTTTTCTTGTATAGTATTTATTTTAATGCGGTCAATGCATAATTATATCAATATATTTTTAATGGTATTACATTCTATTTTTGACGCTCTATTTTCGGTCACATGACATTCTGCCATATCTCACCCCCATCTCCCTTTAAAGGGTGTACTTTGAAAATTTTAATTTTATAAAAAATGTCACTGTTTTTATATATTGTATATTCTATTTGGTGTTTCTTTTACAAAAATTTTAAGACTCCCCCTTCCTCTAACACATCAACGACTATTGCGTATAGTAGGAATGTTTTAATTAGGGGGGTCTGAACCGTTCCAAAGCTTTTTATTTAGTTTTGAATGGAATTTTCTAATTGTATTCGTGGATTGTATTACTTTATTCTCTTTTATTATTATTCCACTCTTAGCTTCAACTTTCGAATGGGTGGTAACACGGAAGACACCGTATATATTTCAAGAAACATATTTTAAATATAAAGATAACTTTATACGATACATTTTACATTTTATGGATCCATATCCGCTTGGCCATAAGACCAATTTAGAGCTTCGATCTGAATTTGTTTAATGCCTGAGAGTTAAATGAATCCAGGTCAACCCCAGGTGGGTAGAAGGACTGCATCTCAGTACTTGAGACTTTCATATTCAATAACGAATTAGGTGAAACCAACTTGGGGGCATGGGGGCGGAGCCCCCATCGAGCCGTAGGCGAGTCAATAATATATACAGCCCCATGTGTAACTCACTGACTCACTCACCTATACAAATTCTAAACCACTTCCTGGATAGCTGGAAACTTGATTTTTGGCATGCGGGTGGCTTAAGATCTGATGTCCCCGGGAAAAGTCTGAAACTCGACAATTTTCCATTTCAACCCCTCCAAAAAAATAACGAAGGGTGGAAACCAATAACCCGAAAAAGTAAGGTTTTACTATTTTCGCTATAACTTTTGAACGAGAGGTCCTACCTCGAATCTGAGGAAAAATCGTTGGTTGGGAATTAAACGCTCTACAAGTTAGGTCCTATAACATTTTACCGTATTTCATCCCCTTCACCCTTAAAAAGGGGCGTACTTCCAAAATTTCAAAATTCGTTAACAAAAATTGGAATATTTTAATATTTTTCGTTTAGTATTATGGCACATCGATGAGTGAAATGTTGTACATATTATGCACTAATATAGGTCTAACTATAGTAGCATTCATTGATCTATTTCAACCTAAGTTTAGTCCAAAAAAATCGTAAACAAACGAAAACCTTAACATTTTTTCATGTATAGTGTTTGTAATTTACTTTTACCTGGTAAATATACTGCTATATCGATACATGTTTTAGCAATATTGTATTCTATTTTAGATGCTCTACAAGATTGATCCTTTGACATTTTACCGTATTTCATCCCCTTCACCCTTAAAAAGCGGCGTTTTTCCAAAATTTCAAAACTCGTAAATAAATTTGTACTATTTTAATACTTTTCATTTACTATTATGGCACATTGATGAGTGAAATTTTGCACATGTTATGCCCTAATATAGGTCTAACTATAGTAGTATTCATTGGAAGATTTCAATCTAAGTTTAGTCCTAAATGGTCGTACAACACAAAATTCTTAAAAAAATGTCAAGTATACTGTTCGTAAATTGATATAATCCGGCAAATGTACTGCAAAATTGATATTTTTTGCCAGTATTATATTTTATTTTAGACGCTCTACAAGTTTGATCGTATGCGATTTTGCTGTATCTCACCCCCTTCACCCTTAAAAAGGAGTGTACTTTCAGAATTTCTAAAATTTTTCCCAACAATTTTAATATTTTGATATTTTTATTTACTATTATGTAATATGTATGCATGAATTTCTATTTATATTATGACCTCAACCGGTTTTATCTGTAAAAAAAAGCTTTTTGCCAATTTCAATCGAATTTTAGCCCAAAAAAATAAATTGTAAAAACACAAAATTCTCAACATTTTTTCATGCAAAGTGTGTGTTCGTAGTTCACTTAAACTTGGTAAATATACTGCTATATTGATATATGTTTCGCCATTACTATATTCTACTATAGACGCTCTACAAGTTTGGTATTGTGACACTTTGGAGTATCTCGCCCCCTTCACCATTAAAAAGGGGCGTAACTTCAAACTTATACATTCTTCACAAACAATTTGCTATATTAATGTTTTTATTTACTATTATGGCGCACAGATGCCTCAAACTAAGTAAATATTATTGACCCAACTAGTTCTTACTATTAAGAAACCATTGATCAATTTCAATCAAATTTTAGAACCAAAACAGTTGAAAAAAAACCGAAATTATTGACATTTTTTCATGTAAAGTGTGTGTAAATTACTTTATACTGAAAATTTTACTGCCATATTTATTTATATTTCGCCAATAATTTGTTCTATTTTAGACGCTCTACAACTTCGGTCCTTTGCGATTTGGCAGTATTTCGCCCCCCTCACCCTTGAAAAGGAGCGTACTTTCACGATAATGAAAGTCTTTCACAACAATTGCTCTATTTCAACATTTGTTACTTGACTATTTGTTGTTTCCACGTATTTTTTAACTTCCTCTAAACTACTAACGGCGATTTCCTTTCGGCATCGATTCGTTATCGTCTACTTACACTTCGGGGGAACCATTATAGGGGCATGGGGGCGAGCCCCCATCGAGCCGTAGGCGAGTCCTATAAATATACAGCCCCATGTGGAACTGACTCACTCACTCACTCACTCATCTATACAAATTATAGACTACTTCCGGTGAGCTGGAAACTTGATTTTTGGCATGCGGATGGCTTAAGATCTGATACCCCCGGGAAAAGTCCGAAATCCGACAATTTTTCATTTCAACCCCCCAAAAAAATAACGAAGGGTGGAAACCGATAACCCGAAAATGTAAGGTTTTACCATTTTCGCTATAACTTTTGAACGAGAGGTCCTACCTCGAATCTGAGGAAAAATCGTTAGTTGGAATTAAACGCTCTACAAGTTAGGTCCTATAACATTTTACCGTATCTCATCCCCTTCACCCTTAAAAAGGGGCGTACTTCCAAAATTTCATAACTCGTCAACAAAAATTGCACTATTTAAATATTTTTCATTTAATATTATAGCACATCGATGAGTGACATTTTGTACATTTTATGCCCTAATATAGATCTAACTATAATAGCATTCATTGAACAATTTCAACCTAAGTTTAGTCCAGAAAAAACGTAAACAAACGAAATCCTTAACATTTTTTCATGTATAGTGTTTTTAATTTACTTTTACCTGGTAAATATACTGCTATATCGATACATGTTTTATCAATATTGTATTCTATTTAGATGCTCTACAAGTTTGGTCCTTTGAAATTTTGACGTATCTCACCCCCTTCACCCTTAAAAAGGGGCGGACTTTCAAAACTTCTAAATTTTTTCTCGAAAATCGCGCTATTTTGATATTTTTATTCACTCTTATGGCACATGGATGCCTAAAATTCTTTTTATATACTGACCTCAACCAAACCTTTCTATGGTACTCGATATTCGCCAATTTCAATCAAAGTTTAGCCCAAGAAAATTATAAAAACACTAAATTCTTAACATTTTTCATGTAAAGTGTTTTTAATTCACTTTAATGTTTTGCCTTAATTATATTCTGTTATAGACGCTCTACAAGTTTGGTCCTGTGAAATTTTGCTGTATCTCACCCCCTTCGCCCTTAAAAAGCGGCGTACTTTCAAAATTTCTAAAGTTTTTCGAAAAAAATTCTACTTTGATATTTTTATTTAATATTATGTAATATATCTGCATACATTTCTGTTTATATTATGAGCTTAACAAGTTCTTTCTATAGTAGAAGCTTTTTTCCAATTTCAATCGAAGTTTAGTAATAAAAATTGTAAAAACTCAAAATTATTAACATTTTTTCATGCAAAGTGTTTGTAATTCACTTTAACTTGGTAAATATACTGCTATATAGATATATGTTTTGAGATTACTATATTCTAATAGACGCTCTATAAGTTTTGTCCTAAGACATTTTGGCATATCTCACCCCCTGCACCCTAAAGAAGGAGAATACTTTCACAAAATCGAATTTCTTTCACAAAAATTGATCTATTTGAATACATTTCGTTTACTGTTATGGCACATAGATGCCTCAATTTAAGTGTATATTATTACAAGAATATAGGTTGTATTACCTTATTTCCGTCGGCAGTTCTAAACTTGAAACATCACACTTATGTTGACCTATGTTTCGGTTTAACTAAACCATTATCAAAACACGGTACACTTGCAGATCCAAATGGTCGTTGTCAAAAGTTAAAATAAAATAATTTACACGAACACACACCTGCAAGTTTTTGGATCTGCAAGTGTACTGTGTTTTGATAATGGTTTAGTTAAACCGAAACATATGTCAACATAAGTGTGATGTTTCAAGTTTAGAACTGCCGAGGAAATAAGGTAATACAACCTATATTCTTATAATATTGCAGTTCTGGGGCTATACAAAATGAATTTTAATATATTATTACCTTATCTAGGTCTTACTATAGGAGCAAACATCGACTAATTTCAATCAAAGATTAGTTAAATAACCGAGAAAACACGAAATTACTAACATTTTTCTTGTTTAGTATTTACAATTTATTTTAATGTGGTAAATGCATAATTATATCAATATATTTTTACTGGTATTACATACAATTTTTGACGCTTTACAATTTTGTTCATATGACATTTTGCCACATCTCACCCCTTTCTCCCTTTAAAGAGTGTACTTTGAAAATTTTTATTTCATAAAAAAATTGCACTGTTTTTAAATATATTATATTCTATTTGGTGTTTATTTTACGAAATTTTTAAGACTCCGCCCACCGCATCAACGACTCTTGCATATGTTAGGAATTTCTTAAGGAGGGGGGTCTGCCCCGTTACAAAGTTTTTTATTTAGTTTTGAATGGAATTTTCTAATTGCATTCGTGGATTGAATTATTCTATTCTCTTTTATTGTTCTACTCTTACCTTCAACTTTCAAATAGGTGGTAACACGGAAGACACCATATATTTAAAGAAATATATTTTTAATATAAAAATAATTTTATGTAAAACATTTAAAATTTTAGGGATCTATAGCCGCCAGGCCATAAGACCAATTTTGAGTTCTGGTATTTTTATGAAATCGGGGCAACCCCTAGGTGGACAGAGGGACTTCTTAAATTATTATCGAATTACAGGAACCCAAACAGGGGGCATGGGGGCGGAGCCCCCATCGAGCCGTAGGCGAGTCCTATATATATACAGCCCCATGTGGAACTCACTCACTCATCTATACAAATTCTAGACCTTTTCCGGTTGAGCTGGAAACTTGATTCTTGGCACGCGGGTGGCTGAAGGTCTGATACCCCCGGGAAAAGTATAAAAACAGACAATTTTTCATTTCAACCCCCCCAAAAAAATAAGGAAGGGTTGAAATCGGTAACCCGAAAATGTAAGGTTTTACTATTTTCGCTGTAGCTTTTAAACGAGAGGTCGTAGCTCAAATCTGAGGGAAAATCGTTAGTTGGGAATCAAATGTTCTACAAGTTTGGTCCTATAACATTTTTCCGTATCTCACCTCCGTCACCCTTAAAAAGGGGCGTACTTTCAAAATTTCTAAAATCTTTCGCAAAAATAGCGCTATTTTGATATTTTTATTTACTATTATGTAATATATATGCATGAATTTCTATTTATATTATGATCTTAACAGGTTCTTTCTATAGTAGTAGCTTTTTGACATTTTCATTCGGAGTTTAGTCCAAAAAAATTTTAAAAACACAAAATTCTTAACGTTTTTCACGTGAAGTGTTTGTAATTCACTTTAACCTGGTGAATATACTACTATATCGATATATGTTATGCAGTTACTATATTCTATTATAGACGCTCTACAAGTTTGGTCCTTTGACATTTTGGCGTATCTCACCCCCTTCACCCTTAAAAAGGGGTGTAATTTCAAAATTTCTAATCTCTTTCACAAAAAATTCGCTGTTTTAATATTTTTTATTTACTATTATGACACACAGATGCCTGAAACTTATTACATATTATAGACTTAGCTAATTCTTACTATGGTAGCAGACATTGGCCAATTTCAATCAAGTTAAGTCCAAAAAAATTGGAAAATCCCAAATTTGTTAACACTTTTTCATGTAAAGTGTTTGTAAATCACTTTAATCTGCGAAATATACTGCAATATTGATAAGTGGTTTTCAAGTTTTATGTTTAATTTTAGACGCTCTACATGTTCCACGTATGTTTTGACGTATCTCACCATCTTCAACCGTAAAAAGGGGCATAATTGCAAAATATCGATATTTTTTTGCAAAAATGCGTTACTTTATGTTTTGTATTACTCCAATGGCACATGAATGCCTGAAATTTTGTACATATCCTCACCTTGACTAGGTCTTACTATAATGTCAGTTATTGATAAATTTTTATTTAATTTTACCCCAAAAAGATTGTAAAAACATAGAATTCTTAACATTTTTATGCGTCGTTTTTGTAATTCAGTTAAAGCTGGTAAATATTTTTGGTACAACGATATATGTTTGGTCAGTATTATTTCTATTTTAGAAGGTCTATAAGTTCGGATGTATGCAATATTGTTGTATGCCACCCCCTTCGCCCTTAAAAGGGGCATACTTTCAAAAAATTCAATTTTTTCACAAAAATTGATCTATTTGAATATTTTTTTACTATTATAGCATATAGATGCTTCAAATTTAGTATATATTATACACTTATATAGGTCTTACTATAGGAACAGCCATTGTCCAATATCAATCTAAGATTGTAAAAAAAACTGTGAAAACACGCAATTATTAACATTTTTTAATAGTATTTACAATTTATTAAAATGTGGTAAATGCATAATTATATAAATATATTTATACTGGTGTTACATTCTGCCACGTAATAAAGTTTCTTTATTTCGTTTTAAATGGAATTTTGTAATTGCATTCGTGGATTGAATTATTTTATTCTCTTTTATTATATTGTCCTACTCTTAGCTTCAACTTCCAAATGGATTGGTTTCACGGAAGACTCCGGATATTTTAAGAAACATATTTTAAATATAAAGATAACTTAATGAAACATTATACATTTTAAGGATCTATAGCCGCAACGCCATAAGACCAATTTAGAGCTTTGATCTGTATTTTGTTTAATGCCTGAGATTTAAATGAATTCAGGGCAACCCCTAGGTGTTCAGAGGGACGGAGTCCCAAGACTTGAGACTTTGTAAATTATTAGCGAATTAAATTAATCCAACTAGGGGGCTTGTAAATGTTCATTTTTCGCCCCCTATTTTATTGATAATATCGCGTTCTTCCATCGGTACTAAAACTTTAATTTACTTGAATATTCGTGGTTTCCACGTATTTTTTAATCTTCCTCAAAACTACTAACGGCATTTTCCTTTCGGCATCGGTTCGTATTATCGACTACTAACACTTCGGGGGAACCATTATAGGGGGCATGGGGGCGGAGCCCCCATCGAGCCGTAGGCGAGTCCTAAATATATACAGCCCCATGTGTAACTCACTGACTCACTCACCTATACAAATTCTAAACCACTTCCTGGATAGCTGGAAACTTGATTTTTGGCATGCGGGTGGCTTAAGATCTGATGTCCCCGGGAAAAGTCTGAAACTCGACAATTTTCCATTTCAACCCCTCCAAAAAAATAACGAAGGGTGGAAACCAATAACCCGAAAATGTAAGGTTTTACTATTTTCGCTATAACTTTTGAACGAGAGGTCCTACCTCGAATCTGAGGAAAAATCGTTGGTTGGGAATTAAACGCTCTACAAGTTAGGTCCTATAACATTTTACCGTATTTCATCCCCTTCACCCTTAAAAAGGGGCGTACTTCCAAAATTTCAAAATTCGTTAACAAAAATTGGAATATTTTAATATTTTTCGTTTAGTATTATGGCACATCGATGAGTGAAATGTTGTACATATTATGCACTAATATAGGTCTAACTATAGTAGCATTCATTGATCTATTTCAACCTAAGTTTAGTCCAAAAAAATCGTAAACAAACGAAAACCTTAACATTTTTTCATGTATAGTGTTTGTAATTTACTTTTACCTGGTAAATATACTGCTATATCGATACATGTTTTAGCAATATTGTATTCTATTTTAGATGCTCTACAAGATTGATCCTTTGACATTTTACCGTATTTCATCCCCTTCACCCTTAAAAAGCGGCGTTTTTCCAAAATTTCAAAACTCGTAAATAAATTTGTACTATTTTAATACTTTTCATTTACTATTATGGCACATTGATGAGTGAAATTTTGCACATGTTATGCCCTAATATAGGTCTAACTATAGTAGTATTCATTGGAAGATTTCAATCTAAGTTTAGTCCTAAATGGTCGTACAACACAAAATTCTTAAAAAAATGTCAAGTATACTGTTCGTAAATTGATATAATCCGGCAAATGTACTGCAAAATTGATATTTTTTGCCAGTATTATATTTTATTTTAGACGCTCTACAAGTTTGATCGTATGCGATTTTGCTGTATCTCACCCCCTTCACCCTTAAAAAGGAGTGTACTTTCAGAATTTCTAAAATTTTTCCCAACAATTTTAATATTTTGATATTTTTATTTACTATTATGTAATATGTATGCATGAATTTCTATTTATATTATGACCTCAACCGGTTTTATCTGTAAAAAAAAGCTTTTTGCCAATTTCAATCGAATTTTAGCCCAAAAAAATAAATTGTAAAAACACAAAATTCTCAACATTTTTTCATGCAAAGTGTTCGTAGTTCACTTAAACTTGGTAAATATACTGCTATATTGATATATGTTTCGCCATTACTATATTCTACTATAGACGCTCTACAAGTTTGGTATTGTGACACTTTGGAGTATCTCGCCCCCTTCACCATTAAAAAGGGGCGTAACTTCAAACTTATACATTCTTCCACAAACAATTTGCTATATTAATGTTTTTATTTACTATTATGGCGCACAGATGCCTCAAACTAAGTAAATATTATTGACCCAACTAGTTCTTACTATTTAAGAAACCATTGATCAATTTCAATCAAATTTTAGAACCAAAACAGTTGAAAAAAAACCGAAATTATTGACATTTTTTCATGTAAAGTGTGTGTAAATTACTTTATACTGAAAATTTTACTGCCATATTTATTTATATTTCGCCAATAATTTGTTCTATTTTAGACGCTCTACAACTTCGGTCCTTTGCGATTTGGCAGTATTTCGCCCCCCTCACCCTTGAAAAGGAGCGTACTTTCACGATAATGAAAGTCTTTCACAACAATTGCTCTATTTCAACATTTGTTACTTGACTATTTGTTGTTTCCACGTATTTTTTAACTTCCTCTAAACTACTAACGGCGATTTCCTTTCGGCATCGATTCGTTATCGTCTACTTACACTTCGGGGGAACCATTATAGGGGGCATGGGGGCGGAGCCCCCATCGAGCCGTAGGCGAGTCCTATAAATATACAGCCCCATGTGGAACTGACTCACTCACTCACTCACTCATCTATACAAATTATAGACTACTTCCGGGTGAGCTGGAAACTTGATTTTTGGCACGCGGGTGGCTTAATATCTGATACCCCCGGGAAAAGTCTGAAATCCGACAATTTTTCATTTCAACCCCCCAAAAAAATAACGAAGGGTGGAAACCGGTAACCCGAAAATTTAAGGTTTTACTATTTTCGCTGTAACTTTTGAACGAGAGGTCCTATCTCGAATCTGAGGGAAAATCGTTAGTGCGGAATAAAACGCTCTACAAGTTAGGTCATATGACATTTTACCGTATCTCATCCCCTTCACCCTTAAAAAGGGGCATACTTTCAAAATTTCAAAATTCGTCAACAATAATTGGAATATTTTAATATTTTTCGTTTAGTATTATGGCACATCGATGAGTGAAATTTTGTACATATTATGCACTAATATAGGTCTAACTATAGTAGCAATCATTGATCAATTTCAACCTCAGTTTAGTCCAAAAAAAATCGTAAACAAAGGAAAACCTTAACATTTTTTCATGTATAGTGTTTATAATTTACTTTTACCTGGTAAATATACTGCTATATCGATACATGTTTTAGAATATTGTATTCTATTTTAGATGCTCTACAAGATTGGTCCTATGACATTTTACCGTATTTCATCCCCTTCACCCTTAAAAAGCGGCGTATTTCCAAAATTTCAAAACTCGTCAAAAAATTGCACTATTTTAATATTTTTAATTTACTATTATATGGCACATCGATGCGTGAAATTTTTTACATATTATGCCCTAATATAGGTCTAACTATAGTAGCATTCATTAGCCAATTTCAACCTAAGTTTAGTCCAAAAATCGTAAAACTCGAAATCCTCAACATTTTTCATTTATACTGTTTGTAATTAATTTACTTTTACCTGTTAAATATACTCCTATATCGATTTATGTTTTTCCAGTATTGTATTCCATTTTAGATGCTCTACAAGTTTGGTCCTATGACACTTTACCGTATCTCATCCCCTTCACCTTTAAAAAGCGGCGTATTTCCAAAATTTCAAAACTCGTAAACAAATTTGCAATATTTTAATATTTTTCATTTACCATTATGGCACATTGATGAGTGAAATTTTGCACATGTTATGCCCTAATATAGGTCTAACTATAGTAGTATTCATTGGCCGATTTCAATCTGAGTTTAGTCCTAAATGGTCGTACAACACAAAATTCTTTAAAAAATGTCAATTATACTGTTCGTAAATCGATATAATCTGGCAAATGTACTGCAATATTGATATTTTTTGCCACTATTATATTTTATTTTAGACGCTCTACAAGTTCGATGGTATGCGATTTTGCCGTATCTCACCCCCTTCACCCTTAAAAAGGAGTGTCCTTTCAGAATTTCTCAATTTTTTTTCAAAAATTGTGCTATTTTGATATTTTTATTAACTATTATGTTATATGTATGCATGAATTTCTATTTATATTATGACCTCAACAGGTTCTATCTGTAAAAAAAGCTTTTTGCCAATTTCAATCGAATTTTAGCCCAAAAAAAAATTGTAAAAACACAAAATTCTCAAAATTTTTTTTATGTAAAGTGCTTGTAATTCACTTAAACTTGGTAAATATACTGCTATATTGATATATGTTTTGCCATTACTATATTCTATTATAGATGCTCTACAAGTTTGGTACTGTGACATTTGGAGTATCTCGCCCCCTTCACCCTTAAAAAGGGATGTAATTTCAAACTTTATACATTCTTCCACAAACAATTCGCTATTTTAATGTTTTTTATTTAATATTATGGCGCACAGATGCCTCAAACTTAGTAAATATTATTGACCCAACTAGTTCTTACTATTTTAGCAGCCATTGATCAATTTCAATCAAATTTAAGAGCAAAACAATTGAAAAAAAAACACGAAATTATTGACATTTTTTCATGTAAAGTGTTTGTAAATTACTTTATACTGAAAATTTTACTGCCATATTGATTTGTATTTCGCCTATAATTTGTTCTATTTCGGACGCTCTACGAGTTCGGTCCTTTGCGATTTGGCAGTATCTCACCCCCTTCACCCTTGAAAAGGAGCGTACTTTCACGATATTGAAATTCTTTCACAACAATTGCCCTATTTCAACATTTGTTACTCGACTATTCGTTGTTTCCACGTATTTTTTTAACTTTCTCTAAACTACTAACGGCAATTTCCTTTCGGCATCGATTAGTTATCGTCTACTAACACTTCGGGGGAACCATTATAGGGGGCATGGGGGCGGAGCCCCCATCGAACCGTAGGCGAGTATGTTCTTATATCACTTGACAACGCTGTATTCACAGCAAAGCATCTGGTGATAATATACAACAACAAATTTGAGCTGCTCGACAGAAGTGTGTGTATACTATTTTAGGCTTCAATAGCAAATCAGCAGCTAATACAATGAATCTTAATATTTTTGGTCAAAAACAAGACTATTAAAATGAAACCATAAAATTCTAATTTATTAATAATAAGCAATATTAATTCTGCAACAACATTGAAAATTAAAATGGTTTGAATTAAAATAATGCACAAGTGTGTAATGCTATTTTTATTAAATACTAGCTGTGTGCCTGTCCTTCGTAGGGCTGTTTAGTTTATTTCAAGTTCAGCAATCACAGCTACAATACACGTAAAAAACATAATGCTTTATTGGAGCCTCATCGTTTAAGCATAACTTCCAACAGCCACATTGTATTATCTGCTAAAGTATACAATGTTTTGTAAATTTCTGCTAAAAATTATTCTTTCAAGGTTTTTAAACAAAAATTATATAATTGGTTATTGGGTCACCCTTTTTATAGACTGGAAGAATTCTTTAATTTTGAAAATATTACATTTTAAAGATATGTATATTTTATAACAAATATTTTATATTATACATTTTATACATTTTTCTTTAGAGTTAAGGCATTTTGACTGTGCAGCCACACTGTAATTATGACATTGTCAATGATCATTTGTATTCTTACGACAATAAAGATTTATTTATTTATTTATTATTAAAATAAATAATATAAATAATTCCACAAATTAAATAGTGATATCAAATTTATAGAACACATAAAAACTGCATATATTTGTAAATAATTAAAATGTTGTTTCTCCTTGTGTTTCTTTAGCTTGTAGGCCAATGATAGTTAACACCATTTTTAGGCCATTTTTTAGCATACACTGAATCAAGAGTCAATACCAGCGTTTCTGCACGGTGGTCGCGAGCATTTACTGTCTACAGTCACAAGCGTTTTGATTGGGGATCATAAGCGTCTCCAGTTAGCAATCTTGATCGGCGATCATGAGCGTCTCCATAGTTAAAATTTTTTATAAATTTCAAGACTAGAAGGCAAATTCAAGACTAATTCCAGACTTTTCAAGACCATTGGTAAATTCAATACTAATTCAAGATTTTCCAGATTTTCAAGACTACTAGACACCCTGTATGCAGCTGTTCGCATTTTTTGCATTTTACACCCACTTTGCCTCCCTTACCACAATTTGCGGGGGGACAAGTGGAGGTTGAATGCTTTGTGTTAATACAATCCATAAATTTGTAGAAATTTTTGGCTATGTTGAAATTTTTTCGATACTCGATATAAAAATTTGGTAATTTTCCCCCTATTTTACATCCTCTACCACCCCATAGAGAATTTTTTTGGGAAGCGTTTGTAACTTTTGTTGGTGAGGTCAGGAAGAAAATCCCCAAAAGTATACCTGGAAATACCCGGGCTCCCTAAGTCAGGGCCTACCAAGAATTGTTTTAGAGATGAACAATCCTTTACCTCCTGAAATTTCAGCCCTGTATAAAAAAAAATATATTTCTTGTCATTGGACAAAAATAGACAAATTACAGTACTTCTGACCATTTAGATCATAACAGGTTTTCCAAGATAAAAAATAAAAATTGTAGGCCCTACGTCATATTTACAAAGGCAGTTATTTTTTACTTCTGGTAAGAAATATAGAATTTCTGCTTATTTATTTTCCTGTAGACGTTGTAGACCTATGTCTGTTAGCTGCATGTATTTCACTATATCTATGCCGTGTGTCCTAGACCACTCCTTTTAAAAATTAACACAATTAATTTTTCACCAAAACAAATTGTGCCATCATAGGTAAACAAGTTGCGCTCTATCCATTGATGATAATTTCAACGTTCAGGGTGTACCAGAAGTAACTTATCCAGACCGGAAGTCATTAATTTTAAATACGAACCCATTTTTTTATGGTATTTTTGGATTCTGGACATAATTTTAAGACTACATTACAATTTAATGTGAACATGTAATCCTAACGGTTTGGGAGATAATGGCGATGGAAGTTTTGTTTTTCCCATAAAAATAACATGGAGCAAATTTTCATATCCATTAACACTGAAACTTTTACTTTTAACATAACTGTCCAAGCATAAAAATATCTTATAGCCTCATTTTAAATAATATTTCATCATAAAATACTGATTATTACTTAATTAATATTAGTTTTCTACACATTAAAAATAATCTCCGCCATATTGAAAAATTTATTAAAAAAATAAAATAATTTATGACAAAACTAATAATTTATGATGCTAAAGTGTTTAAAAGAAGAATCTAAGACATGTTTATGCTAGGCCTTTTTACTTTAACAGGGAATTTTCAGAAGTTATGGATATGAAATTTAGCCCCATGTTATTCTTATGGGAAAAAGTCAAACTTCAACCGCCATTATCTCCCGAACTGTTATTATTATGGATACTCATTAAATTGTAAAGTAGTCTTAAAATTATGTCTAGAATCCAAAAATACCATGATTAAAGTAAAAAAAAAAAAACTCAGTAAGGAAATAGAAGGTTGATTTTATTAACCACTTGCAAAATGTCTGTTTTTAATGTTTATCATTATACTTTTGAATAATTTGTTCAAGCTCGTTTTAGATCTTTAAACAACATGACTATTCACAGATTTAGTGGTCTTATACTCATTACGAGTATTATAACTATGGCCACTATGAGTATATAATTAAAAAGATGTGGGTTTCTCAGTATATGCAAGGGGGGTGATGTTGTTCGCGTCCGCAGCATTCCATTAAAGCTGCACGTACTCCCCGGGTGGTGCTAAACGAAGAACAATTTTTGGCAGCTGAACTATTAGGCAAGTGATCTCTCAGCTATGCCAGCTGTCAGGCCAAATCCTAACGGCCCGATCCCGGGTGACTTTTAAATGTACTGACACAGGTGCTTTGAACTGCAGAACATATTTTATTCATTTTATTATTATTTAAGGTGGTAGCTGGCTATGATAGCCATACGATACATATATACATAGTATATGCAAAGTTGAGTCAAATATATAAAGATTAATTATCGTTTGAATCTCAACGTTCATAAACAAAGGTGATCCCTAAAACCAGCCATTGAGATTACTGTCAGTTTTTTGCAAAACTAAAATACGATTTATTTTACTTCTACTAGCCCACAGAATCAGACTAATATAATAAGGCTTAGCACTTGGAGTTTTGTTATAGTGAGGTACTTGGTTAAGTTCCTTATGCCACTTGCAAATCTTTAAAATAAATTGCTTACAAGTGACAAGTGCGCACAGTTCCTAAAATTGCTAAGTACACTCTGACATTTGTTGTGAGTCACATGCTGAGCTTATGTGGTATGTTTTGTAAATCAAGCAGTTTACAATAATGGAAATTGAAAGATGGAACAAATTTTACTATAGAATGGGAATTAGACAGGATCAAACTCCATTTTTGAACAACATAAAATTGATTAAAAAAGGAAAATCATCAGTGACAGCAGCAATAGAATTCATAATTAATATTATTGAAATGGACAAGGGAAACAAAACAATAGGATTATTCCTCGACATGACAAAAGCTTTCGACAGCATTAATCATGACACTCTATTACATGAACTATCAAATTATGGAATGAAATCTACTGCACTAAATTGGATTGAATCATATTTAAAAGGGATATCCCCTTTTAAGTGCAACGCAAATCGTGGAAACATTTACATCAGAACTAAAACCTGTAAATTTCTCTGTGCCACAAGGTTCAATATTGGGCCCTTTTTTATTTATATGTTATATAAACGGAATAAAAAAAACATATCAAAATTTGTCCCAAGAAAATACATCAAAGTTTTGTTTGTATGCAGACGATATAAGTATTTTAATAAGTGAAGAGTCGAGAGATAATTTAAATGAAATTTCAACAACTTTAATGACACATATAAATTACTATTTAGCCAATAAAAATCTTCTTTTAAATTATTCAAAGACAAATATAATGGAATTTAAGTTCTCTCAACAGAAACCAAATAATTTGGATATGAAAATAATGAATGAGGACTGTAATCTTAAAAAAGAAGTTAATTTCTTGGTCTAAATCTAAATTACAATTTAAAATGGGACAATCATGTAAACAATATTTGCAAGAAAATGTCTACAGGAATTTTTGTGTTGAAAAGAATGAAAAATTACTGCAGTCAAGAATCATTGAAAATTATTTATTTTGGACTAATTCACTCACATCTAAATTATGGTATATCTTTATATGGTGGAACTACAAAAAATAATTTACTAAAAATATTGAAAATTCAAAAACGTGCTATTCGGACAATTAAAAATATTAAATTATATGAAGACTTCAAAGAAAATTCATGCAGGCATCATTTTGCGGAACTTAATATCTTAACTGTCTTTGGTCAGTACATTTATGACACGATATGTCTAACAAAAAGTTATAAAGTAGAAGACAAAACTAAGGCCTATGAAACTAGACACAAAGCAAGTAGAAATGAGTACCACCGAACTGAGCTATACAAAATGAATCCTTATTACAATGGAAAAAAATTTATTAAATACGTACCTAGTGATATTTCAAATATAAGTGATCTAAAGAAATTTTAAAAGAGCCTGAAATTATATTTAATTGAAAAAGTTATATATTCATTTGAAGAGTTCTTTCAAGACAATTAGATACTTAAAAGTTCCAAATTTTTGTTATGATTATCTTTAATGTGTAGATTTTAACTATGTATTATAGCAACTTAAAATACGTACTCTATGTATGTTGTTGTCTATTAATAAAAATAAAATAAAAAATAGACTAATAAGAATAATTATTGTGTAATAATTATTGTGTAATTAATCTATACTTATTTAATACGCTAAGGGTTTTTTTGTCTTGAGAACTCCTCCTACAATTTTCAACCGATTTTCAAGTTTTTGGTGTCGTTGGATAGGGCTTGGTCTGTAGTTGTTTCCGCCAAAAATTGATGAGAATTGGACTGAAAATAAAGGCGCTATCCAACATTGAAATCTCAAAATTTCCCATTTAAATAACATTGGGGACTGAATAAAGCATTTGAAACATCTGTTAACAATTGGCTGTAAATACGTGCAGTTATTGGCGATTAAAGATATTCACATTATTGGATTGGTCGGATGTCATTGATTTAGAGCTAAAGTAACATTTGTACTGTATTTAAATAAATTGCTCGATTTCGAGCAACACGTATACTAGTATTAGTAATTATCATAAGTTGATCAAATAAAGTCTTCATTGTTGGAATAAAAACAAAACTTCTTTATTATATCTACTTAAGCACAAGCTCTAAAAAAATATTGAGTGGAGTTCTTAATGTTTGTGGACCAGTTAAAAAACTTTTGTCTCCACCTGGGAATTATGCACAAGTTCTGCAAACCACTGCTTTGTCCCTGGTTTACTCAACTGCTGAGTACTGTGCTCCCGTACTAATAAGATAAAGGGATGCACTATGCACTTATTAGGGAATATACTCTTATCTGCTCCACAGCTACCTATCCACGATTACCTACCCCAGGTGATGGGCCGATTGAGGTCCCGAAAATATCACTGAAGGACCCAGTTGATTCCAGTTGACGGACACAAACTTTTCCATCCATACCGACTGGACTTCCTCCTGGGACTTTTTTCAAGGTCAAATTTAATTGCTGACCCGACCTTACCAGTAGGCGGTATGGATCTTCCTCGGAAGCAGTGGACTGTTCTCAATCGATTCCACAATGGAGTGGGAAGATGTACGGTAATTATTGAAAATACAAATGGGGAATGACAGAAGATCAGTCATGCAGCTGTGGTGCGGAATTCAAGACTGACTCACATAGACACTGAGCGCCCATCAAGGGCTTCCCCGAAGGGTTGATTGGTCTGCATTGTGCAAGTAATGAAGTTGGGCTGCAGTGGGTTAGCTTCATAACTTCAGTATTTAGCTTCATAAAAAGAGATCATAAATGTTTGTTTTAGTTTAGCTTTAAAAGTATGGAAACAGGTGCTATGAACTGCAGAGTATCTTTTATATTTTTCAGAAGTTGGTGGCTGGCTATGAAAGCCATATGATACATGAAAATGATTATCTCTATGCACTACTGGTTGGAGAGACATTCAGCTTATCCTGAAAGCTGGAAATGAAAGAAGATACTTTTGTGAAGTGTAAAATTCTAGTCTGTCGTGAAACATAATATTCGCTCTTGTTTAAGGGGGACTTGGGCTAAAAGTCATGAAGGTTGGGTGTCACAAAGTGTATAACCCCGGCCACCAACTACCCTTACAGCTACTTTTGCTTGTGCCATTTCTTCCTTCAATAAAGAGATAATTTTTATATTGAGTGGATGTCTATATGTGCGTTTGTATGAATTCTGGAAATTTTTCTAATTTTACTCTAGGTAAGTAAATGTTATTAGGTCACTTAATTAAGTTTTACCGTCCTAATCTTATGAGTTATGAACATAAATCTCATTTTATAACATTAGGCATAGGCGTACTTAAAAGTATTACATTAAACCTTATTTCTTTACAAAACAAATGGTTAACAGTTTTCATTATATGTCGATTTTCATCCAAAATGGTGGCACGGGGCAAGTTCTCACAAGCAGTAAGGGGTTGATTGTCACATGTGACATCTAACCCCATTGAATCATCTACAGATTTTGTGTTATTTTCAGGTTTGGAACTAAGGTTTGTAATTTTAAGATTAGTGTGCTGGTATTCCCAGAATGCTACAATTCATTTGTGAAAACTGTGAAAGTGATATTTCAGGTGACAACGACTTTTGCACTTTGAAAATATTTATAACTTATCCTGAAATGGCTTATTCACTTACACTATTTTCCATTAAAGTTTGACTGTTATGTTAAATCAAGTTAAACCTAATATATAATACATTTCCAATGACTCCATATGTTATTTTAAAATATTATATTAAATTTATAATATATAACTTGTTTATATAACGTGTGTAAATATTGTTAATTGAAAAATTAATCAAATAGTAATTTGAAATTGATTTTTCCGTTTTCAAAACCACTTAAATTTATTGCAGTTCATTTTAAGTATCATTTTTGTATTGAACTATGAATACTATGAGTATATTTGAATTTTTTAATTGATTTTACCCATCTCAATAAGTTATACATATTTGTTATATTTATCCATAAGAAGTACTAGGGACAATAAACAACCCCAGCTGTTGTGACAACAAACCCCAGATTAGGGGCTGGTTGACACACTTGTAATGGTTTATTATAATATTTTTTATTAATATGTATCGTGCAGATTTTTGTTTGGAAAAAATATATATTATAGAGGAAAAGTTTGTTTCAAATTTAGAAGCCCATTTTTAATAAACTATGACTACAAATAACGTAGTAAAAATTAACAATCTAGAAAGTGTGCAAACCATCCACTCTCTCCTCTAACGTCTTAGTATTTTTTTTTTTTTTTTTGCACCGCACTGTATGAATGTTCAACAGAATTGTTAGATATAAAAAAGTAAACATGTTTAACCAGTGGAAAAAAGTCTGAGATGGTAATTGTACTTTTTGCCTCACCTTTGTTGTTCAAGTAAATCTGTTGTTGAACATGAATTTGTTTCAGAATTTGTACATGAATTCGTCCTTTTCTATCACTTTAAATCTGTTTATTAGTTTAACATAGTTCTTCCCTTAGACAAACCAATTATTTAGAATCCATTTTTAGCCCCTGAACTGCGTGTTTAAAGACTTAATATAGGCACATACCTTCGTCCAAACAGTTCAAAAGTGAAATTCTCCACGACTAGTTTCGCTGCAACGGCAGCATCATCAGGTGGTTAAAATATTTCATCCATGAGGCTGTAAGTTTACTCAAAATTACAGCCTTAGAAACTCTTATGAATTTATTGAAAAAAGCAAAGACCTAAAAATACCAATGCACCAGATTCTTGCTTCTTTTGACGTTACCAACCTATACACCAACGTACCAATCGATAAAACATTAGAAATAATAAATGAAAACTTGACTGAAAACTCAAACTTATTACCTGAAGCTATTAATGAATTGTTGGCTTTATTGAAAGAAACTTTGAAACAAAATTACTTTACCTTTGAAGGGAAAGTTTATAACCAACCTGACGGTTTAGCTATGGGTTCACCATTATCAGGCATCCTTTCTGACATTTATCTGAATTACATTGAAACCAAGTTCATTTTCTCCGAAGCTAATAAACACAGAAATAGAATCACCCTATATAATCGCTATGTGGATGATACAATTATGTTATTTAATGGCAATAGACGGCAAATAGACCTGTTACTGAATTATCTAAACAGTTTAGCACCAAAACTTAAATTCACAGTTGAAACTGAACAGAACAATAAGATTAATTTTTTAGATATGACAATAGAAAAGAAAGATAATAAATTCGACTTCAATATCTACAGGAAACCGACAACCACCACTCAAACAATACATTCATCATCTTATCATCCAATATCACAAAAACATGCTGCTTACAATAGTCTTATTCACAGAATGCTCAATTTCCCCCTGTCACACGATAACCGGTCTAAAGAAATAAGAATAATCAAACACATAGCTACATCCAACGGTTACAAACCAGAACTGATAGACAGATTAATTGTGAAGCACACAAATAAAAAAAGTAATACTATGATTGATCCCACAGATATTGAACAAAAGAAATATATTTGTGTCGAATACAGCCATTTAACTCAAAACTGTATCAACAAAAGCCTTAAAAAACATAACATATCATTATCCTTCAGAACCACTAACAGAACCAGAAATCGGTTGGCTCAGAGAACAGATGAAAAAGAAAATATACAGAAGTCTGGTGTTTACAAAATAAAATGCGTCGACTGTCCCGACTTCTACATAGGGCAGACCGGCAGATCCTTTGAAGAACGCTACAAGGAACACAGGCCCGACCCCAGAGCAGACAAACAAAGGTCAACATTCGCTCAACACCTTGTTGACAAAAACCACACCATGCACGACATAAATAATGGACTGGAAATATTGCATATTTGTCGGAAAGGAAGTAGGCTAGATTCAATTGAACAGTTCGAAATATACAAAAGTTTCAGAAACAGTAATGAAAAAGATTTTATTTTAAATGAGCAGCTCAACTTCAAATCCCACTCTATTTTCAATTCCATTTTAGCCAACAATAGTAATGCAGGACCAAGACCATTCTCATATCAACCAGCTGATAACAGGAGAGGGGTAGGAGGGGTGACGTGATGTCAGTCTGCTCTCCGTCTCGTTCCGGTCGTGTGTGGCGTTAGAGGTTATGTTGTGCGCGGTAGGCCTACCCGAAGTTTTCGTCTCAATTAAATGTTTTACGTGTGTGACTGTGTTGTGTTTTGTAACTGTTGATTTTATATTTCTCTGACAAATCCCTCATGGATGAAATATTTTAACCACCTGATGATGCTGCCGTTGCAGCGAAACTAGTCGTGGAGAATTTCACTTTTGAACTGTTTGGACGAAGGTACGTGCCTATATTAAGTCTTTAAACCAATTATACCAGTCATTCTCAGACGGCCATGAATACTGAATGTATAATATTCAACAATAATGTAATTACTCTACTCCATAGTAAGACTTTGACTAATTCTCTCAAATTGAAACTTGAAACTCTCCAGTAGGAATCCTGGCCAAGGTGAAAGGGAATTCTGGAGTTGAAATTAAAATGTTGTTCTTAAACATTCAGGACATCAAAGATAAGTCTTGGAGGCATTTTTACTGATGAGTCAAATACACACATATTATGTGTTTCCAAACATTGGCTGATAAAAGCTGAAGCTTATGCAACTACCCCTGAAGGGTGTGAGTGTGCAAGTATTTTTAGCTGACAGGAGCATATAAGGGGCGGCACCCTTATATTTGCTCAAATTATTTCGTAACGGGAGAATATGACATGAGTTGTTTTATTTAAGAGTTTCTTTCATTTTGAATTATCTGCAGTATTTATTGATGAATTTAAATACATTATTATTTCTGTATATCACTCCACAGATATAGATTTTTCTAGAAACACTTAAAGCCCTTCTGTTTTTTGTCCCAGTGATCCAATTATAAAATTATGATAGGGGGAGATTTAAATGCCAACTTTGATATTACCATGCAAAAAAACATCGGCTAAGGAACATATTAAGATACCACAATTTTTCGTACCAAAACAAAAAACCAACAGGGGCTAAAAATTGACTGGACAATGTTTTTTTATCAATGGTGATAAATTTTCTTTTGCCTGTCGAGTTGCTCAGTTTCACTTTTCAGACCACGATAGGTACTTGAAGATTGTAAGAATTAGCTCCACTTCCCCAACCAAATATTGTAAAATTATTTTTCAAGAAAAGAAAAGATTGGGTTTCCTCTAGCTAGCCAATTCAATTATTTAGTGCAAAGATGGCCTTTCAATTTGTTTTCTGTCTTATTGATAATAATTTGAACAACTTTCTTGTTGTAAAAAAAGACAAAATTCAGAACTCACAGAAATATAATAAATAAGTGGTACAGTTATGAAGTAACTAGTTTTAAGAATAGGCTTGATTTTTTTATAGTATCTCAATGTTGTCAGATAATGCAAACTTAAAGAATCAGTTTATAGCTCTTAAAGCTCATTATAGAAAAAGTATTGAAGCATCCAAAAACTATTATATAATGCTCAATCAATTAAAAAAAGTAAAAAAAATGTAAAACTGCCAGGAACATAATAAAATCTAACAATCCTAATTCAAATTCCAAAACTCACACCTTAGAAATATCTCCAAATATGTTCAATACTTTCTTCATCAACTCTGTAAATCAGATAAGTCTTTGGCGCACAATACTCGGATTTTAAATCAAATTTTACATAACACAACTCCAAAATACACACTTTTTTGCTGGAAAACAGTTTTATCTGAGGATGCCATAAAGGCTAGAAAGAGATTGAATTCTTTTGATAGCTGAGATATTTATTTAATGTCTAAAAATTTAGTTAAATCTTTTTTAACAATCATAATTTAACCTCTCACCATCTGCATTAATAAATGTCTTGAAGAGGGCATGTTCCCCGATCCCCTAAAAATTTATAGAGCCTACCTCATCTACAAAAAAGCACCTAAGTCAAATCCAGTCCAATTAGCTAAAATTCAATTTCTTTTATCCCCACTTTATAAAAAAAATATCAGAAATTGTGGTATATGATCAAATTTGTCAATATTTTGATGATAATAATCTATTCAGCATGTCTCAGTATGGATGTAGTCGTGGGTTTTCAACAGTGAATGCAATTAATGGGCTGGTAAAGATGGTTCTGTCAGTCTTTGATGACAGGGTCTATGCTCCTTTGACTGTGGATGAAGGATAAAAATAATTTGGAACTGTACAATAATTTTAATTTGGTATCTCATAATGTAGCCAATGAAATTAAGCGATGTAAATATATGAGTACAATTCAAATGAAATAGCTAAAGTAAGTAAGGATACAAAAATATATTGGTAAGTAATATGGAAGATAACTAAATACCAAAAGATAACATTTCAAGTGTTAGGGTTAATGGGCCTGTAGTTCAAGTGCACAACAATGAAGGGTTTATTGCTTATTCCTTTAATAAAATTACAAAAAGATAGAATAGATTAAATGAAAAAGTTTTTGCTAATTTTCGTTTATTATACAAAACGTTATCAAGCACTGAAGAAAGATAGAATAGATTTGAATAGTAAATAAACAAACTTTAACATCTGATTTTGGGCTATTTGTTTTCACTAAAATTTAAACAGGCAATTAGAAATGAAATAAATAAATCAGATGTGTTGAGTCCTAGTGATTAAAATTTGATTATCTCAGATTTAACCCGGAGGGAGCCTTGGTCTTTAAAACCAACTGGTGTGCCAATTCAGAATTTCGTAATGCCAGTTGGTTACTTTTTGGGTTTTGATGTGGTTTGATTTTATTGACTGTTTTAAGTGCAAAACAGTCTTAAAAATTTTGGTTGTGGTGATCAGCGTGGTTATAAATTGGTTTCCTAATATCTTTGTGAACCACATCAAAATGATGGCCAGTCATTCGTACTCGGAGGGAGTTCGATGTCTGGCCCATGTAATCTTTAGGACAGTGTTTACAAGATAGTTGGTAGATCACATTGTTTGTTTCACAAGTTGATCTACCAACTATAGGGTAAACTCTGTTTGTCACACTACTTTTGAAGTCAGTGGACGTACTCATAATTTTTGCAGATGCCACAACGTGGTTTGTGGCATGGTTCGCAGCCGTGATTATTTTCCAAATCATTTTGTGGCCTGGAATCATTTTTGAGTCATTACAATCAGGCATGTTTCCTGAAGTTTTGAAAACTGCTGTTGTAGTTCCTGTATTAGTCTAGTAAAATTATGATTTGACCTCTTAAACAACTTTGGTAAATTTGGCTAATTTAAAAAAGTCGTTATTTAATATTTAATAACATTCATGCAAAGCTTTGCAATTTTTGTTTAACAATAATACTATATAGACATGGATTAACTAGTAAAATTAACTAAAGATTTCATATAAAATCGGTAGTTTGTGAGTGGTTAAATGTTCATAAGATTGATGATAATATTTTATCTATAGCCACAAATCTTGGGTAGACCCTCATTTTAAATTATTTGTATTGTCTTTTGGTGACAATATTTTATTTTTTTATGAACGGTATATATTTTGTATAGTTTTCTTAAAAATATGGCAAAAAATAATTACTAAATAATAATTTAGTCCCCTTTCACTGCAGACCTGTATCGTCAACCAGTTTATAATTCATTTATTCATAAAATTTTTGTTTTTTGTTAATTATAAAATTTTTTATTTTATTATTAATTTTTACTATAAGGCATGGGTACGTAGGTTTGCTTAATTAGGGGTATATTATAAACATCATAAAAATGTACATGAATTCTTGAACAAATTTATCATATTGTGGAAGGAGTGTACAATCGATTTTTGCCCTGGCAATATACATTCTCATTAAGTCATTTTTTGTGCACTATCTCTTTTTAAAATGGTTTTTGCCAATGTAAATGTGCGCAAGCGTTGTAAACATATTTATCATTTGAATCTGCGTTAAATATAAGATAAAATGGTGTAGGTTTCGTATTTTTTTTAGTAATGGTTTGAACACTTTATTTTGCATTGACAAAATAATTTGTATCCTCTTTAGAAGTCATTTTATGTGCACTACATCTGATTAACACGGTTTTTGTCAATTTATATGGTCAAAAATACCATAAGTATACATACTTTTGTAATCTGCATTAAATTTGAAATAAATTAATACAAGTTTCATATTATTACTATCAGTCTCAAAAGTTTATTTTGTCTTTAAAATATTATTTTTATTTTTCCAAGCAGACATCTCATGAATTTTATCTCATTTTAATACGATCTTGCCAGTTTATAATTGCATAACTATAACTATTATACATGTATTTTTAATCTGCTTTAAATACATAATAAATTAATACGCTATATGTTTTTATATTGTTATAATAGTATTGAACAGTTTATTTTGCATTAAAAAATTATTTTCCTTTTTTCTTTAATTTATTTATTTTCAATTATTGAACAAAACAAGATTTTCAATGCATATAACATTTTTTTAAATTTTTTTATATCACTCAAGTTATTGAAACATAATAACTACTGTTATTAAAAAATTGTTTTTGTTTGTACTTAAACATCTTCTCCTTCAGCACTAATGAACTTCTTCTTCTTTTTCTTCTTCTTCTTCGGAGGCTCACCATTTTCTTCTGCTTGATTCAAAGACTCGTCACCAAAGTCCATTCCATTCTCATGTGTATCATTTGCATCACCTGATTTTGAAAAAAAAATCATAATAAATTTACAAGTTGTGAAAAAATATATAACTTCTCGCAGCAGACCTGCATACACAGCGAATTTGACTCGAATTTTAATATTTTTTTATTTTTCAATAAATACCATGAGTATGAAGATTTGCTGGCCACATGGGTTTTGTTAGCAAATATAAGTTTAAACTTCCTAGTGAATGTTTTAACCAAATTTGATCAATCTATGTCAATAAATAAACAAGATAGAGGGTTTTTTATTTACCATAAGAATAACATGGGAAACATTTTTTTTTTTTTTTAATATGTATCCGCTGCTCCTTCATAACGGAGCTTTCATTATCTTTCATTCAAGTTTCACAGACTTTTCTGTGTTGAAATTGAAAGAATAAAAATCGATAAATCTCTATCGGTTTTAAATTTTTTGCCAACAAAAACCGTGTTATCGATCACACTTCGCAACTGGCGGCATTTTTTACGGGAGCGGCCATTTTGAATTTAAAAATAAAGAAAACTAGCAGCTCGACGATGCTCCTAGTGTCACAGCTGGATAGCCACTGAGGCCCCGAGCTCTCTCATACCCTAATATAGGCGATACACGCTCGACTAACAGCGTAAGGCGGAAACGTTCTTTACTTTCTGAATAGCCCTCGTACATTTTTTGTTGTTTTTGGGTCTGGGGACCTGAAAACGAACAAGTAACATGGTCTCTGGGCTTAGGTCTTACCGTGACTACTACCATTAGAGCATAACATAGCGAAATTCGCAAAAAAACATAATAAAAAAAGTATTTATTTAAGATAATGGGAATTTGAATTTAGCTTCGTAGCAATAACGAGTATTATAAATACAGTAGACTACCGATTATCAGTGATAATCACTGATGCCAATAATCAATTTTGATGTAAATCCAAACGCACCCTCGACATAACCTTAAAATGGTATGATTGATAAAGGAGGAAAAAATATTGCTAAGTGAGAAAATTGATCGATAAATGAGAAAAAACTATCACTAAATGAAAATATGATGGATAAATAAGAAAAACAATCAACCACTAAATGAGAGAAACTTATTAAAAAATACAAATTGGATCATTCCTGTTGAGCCCAAACACTGATAATCAGACGTCTTCTGTACATCCTAGTATTAGGGAACAAAAACGATATCCTTATTCCATTTGCATAAGGGATGTTGTCATTAGTGAACACTACTTTGAAATCGTACTAAAAATTACAATTCTAAAATATAATTTCAACACATTAATTTATATTTTATTAAGACAGTTAGTAAAAAAGTTCTTTATTTATCAAGTAACGTAAAGCTTGTCAAGGTAGTTTTGAAAAGTTCAAGCAGATCATTGAATTTACAATAAATTGTGATGGTGCAAAATAAAATCAACTATCATAGATTGTCCTGCAAAAAATTTTAGAAACAAAATTTAAGTAAAATCTTTTCAAGAAAATGGCTATTTCCAGGATTTAAGAACATGCTATTAAACACATTTCAAGACCAATTCACATAGATATTCCGTCATCCAAATAAATTACTACATACAATGACAATTACTACATAATCAACTGGCTGGGAGGCTGAGTGGTTATAGAACTCGCCTTCAAATCCAAAGGTTTCCGGTTCGATCCTGAGAAAAGTTAGAAGCTTTTTAAAGGTTCAATTTTGGACCCAGTTGCCATTTGTCATTGGGCTATTAATTAGTGATGCTTTTTAACAACTGGTTGATATTAGATATTAACAAGACCAAGTTCGGACAAATCCCCATCAAAACATAAAAAAATGCCACTGGCATGGACACACACACAGACAAAAAATGAATTCCATACCATTCTCTGACAGTTTTCTCTTCTTATCCTTCTTTTTCTTCTTCTTCTTTTTCTTCTCAATTTCGGCCTGAAATAAAGAAAATTACGTTATCATCTTTCTTTGTAAGGAAGGAAAAGTGTATCAAAGAAAAAATGGTTCTGCTGAAAAAAGTTGTTCCAAAAGGCTATTCCAAATATTAGTAAATCTAGAATTGACTCTCATCTGCAACGGGTTATAAATACAGTCATACCATTTCTTCTATAAGCCTACGTTATGTGTGGCATTTTTGTGTTTTACTATCTGTCTGCCCAGTGTTTTTTCTACATTAAAAAATAATTTTATGTAGCACTAGATTTATGTAAACTAGCAAGGTTTGTTCTTTGTAGGAAGGAACAAAGAAGAATGAAGAAAAACTATGGAAAAATAATTGAAAAGACCTAGTGGAATAAAATTTGGCGATATGTAAGTTTAAATTGTGAAACACAGTAAAAGACTTATTTGAATTCAAAAAAATATGTACATTCCCATACAATGTAAAATATTGTCAGCGGAATAAATGTTATTATTATCTGATGGTGTCTGTCTCATTAGCCAAAATTAGTAATACAGTATAGAAGTCATACAGATCAATTTGGTGGACTACTCCAGGTACCATAGCCTAGTTTTTAGTTTAATTTTTGATCCAAAAACTAACAAGAGTGAACAAAAATCTTTATTTACTTTATCACTCAGAGTTTACATACAAAGTGATTTTTTCCTCTATGTGACACATAAAATTATGAAATTTAATCTTAACCTAGCTTACTCCAAACTAAAGAGTATATAAAAAAGATAAAAATTCATAAGCGGAATTCATAAATAACATAAGTTGACTACTTAATGTCCACCGCCATTTACTTGAACAAGGTATATGATAAGGGAACTAAATGACAACAGGATTGCAGAAAGCGTTCACTAGTAATAAAACCAAGTTCAGTTGCAAAAAATATTGATTAAACATTGTAGTAAAATTTTTGAACAACGATCAAAACATTCGAACAGAAAAAATGGCCAAAAGAGCAGGGGATCGTGTTTTATAACGGTAAATTCCTGAATTGAAATTGGAATCTAAATCTTTAAGACGTTTGGATTTGGCGAATTTTCTGAATAGAAGGAATTCTACTCTACATGGGAAAGTTGATTACCTCTGTGTATTTGAATTATAAACAATTATTTGCATGTATGCTTGGTTTTTATTGCCAAATAGTTTTACAGAATACAATGGGAGCCTTAAGGTTTTTATAACCTGTTGTAAAGTCATACTCTGATTTCGCCATAGACTGATCTAAGTAGTATGTTTTTGCGCATTCAATTGTGCTGAGCTTACAACAAACAGTCGTGGACTAGACAGACGTAAATCTTTACCTTGGTTGAAGCTTCTTCCACAGCTTCAGTCATCACATCAATGTTAGGTTTGGGCTTTTCTCCTGTCTCATAAAACTTAAGTCGATCCTCCACTTGCTGCCTGAGTCGCTCTCCAAACACAGGGGTTTGCGTATCTAAACCACGTAAACGGGATCACCTAACTGACACAAACCTACTCTTAACAATGAATGGCAAAAATTTGTATTTAACGGCACCAAACAACAATGTCTTGATAGCTAAGTGTGTTGTGTTGAGGGCCACTGCCTGCCGTGCCAGAGTAGGACGAGATCAGATTTACTTGCATAGGTGTGACCTAATGAGGATAGCAGGCTTGCCTTAAATATATAGATCGGCTTTGAAATTTGTGCTGTGAAGTAGATTTGAAGAAATACACACAAATTTAATTAATGCATGCTTACTGAAGATTTTGTGAATCATTAAGAAAGAAAGTGAGCGCAAAATATTTAAATTTCGACTTAAGTTGATCTATAATAATTGCTATTGCTGCAAAAATGGTACTCTAGAAAAACAGCAATCCCTGTTAATCAGAATTCCCATATAATCTGAACAACTGATCGGAAATAAAATATTTTTTTAATTCAATAAGTTTTTATGTCAAGGAACGTAAATGAACATGTTTCTGAATACAGAACAAACTTCAGTTGTCTCAGGATTCCAGATGATTGATAAAAATTTAGTACTACCTAAGTATATATTACCTAAGGTTATTTTTTACTAAATTTAAGCAGTGATATTCACTTCCGGCCTGGTTAGGACTAGATTAGATCGATGCATCAGTATTTCGGTGCATGTTCAATCAAATCATAATTAGATGCATAAACTCAAGTAAAATAGAAATGTTAATACATTTTGACGCAAACATACCCAATTCTTACCTGCAAAACAATCTATACGAGATGCTATTGAACATTTGTTAGCCAAGTATCTAGATATTCGACCCTTGTTCTTCTGTGCAGCGCGACCTATAAAGGTTGAGTTAAACAGAACTCCATACTTGGGTGTATTACTCCTGGTTTTGAGAGCCCTGCGAATCACATTGTTGTGTGAGTTTTGGCAAGAAAGAAAACAATTGGTAGTAAAAAATTAACTAATATAATTAAGTTGTGGATGTCAAGGGTTGTCAGAGGAATACTTTAGAAAACTGTGATTTGATATGTTTAAAGGTGCCATGTAGTGGTTTAACCAACCAACTTGTTAACAGGTCATAATCTGGACCCGAAGTGGCCAGTTAAGAAGTTAATATATGAATGTAAAAATACAGTAGAGTTGATTAGTCGAAAATCTATTAGTCAAATAGTCAATTATCCAAACTCTTGAATGGCTTACTCAGTGTACAGTATAAAAAAAAAACCTATTGTGAAACGTGGAACATGGTGCAACCTACAAACACAAACGTATTTATATGTGTAGCTACGTTTTTTATGTCTTTTATATCGAAGCTTATGAATTATTTGAACGTATTTTTTGTTTTAAAACGGTCAATAAACTGAAAGTTACAAATAATTTTTTGTAATTGATTATCCCCAAATGGTTTGATTATCAAAACCACCTCTGTTAAATTAATTTAGGCAATACATCACACTGTGTACCCAATGAACTTTTAGGGCACACACAAGATTTTGTTGCAATAAATTACATCAAACTTCAAATACCATCTTAGACAAGTTCTCAAGTCAGTCTGTTAAGTTTTCAATTTATGTATAGTTAACTATGTAAGATAACTTGTGTTAGTTTATTTTATTTTTAGTTTATCTTAATTCATTTATTTCATTGTATTATGTATGCTATTCCAATTTCAATTGTATGACGCATCCAATGCTTATTTGTACAAGTTCATGGTAATAAAAGATTTTTTATTTGATTTGATTTAAATGCTGTACAAACGAATAAAAATGGTTGTAAATTTCAACTCTTGTCAATGGTTCACCTGAAGAGAGCTTTCTCGGCGCCCAGTAACTGGACGGTGGAGGCCGGGTACTTTGCGAGGTTGGTCAGACTGCCTGCGTGGGAGATGAGCCTCGCTCCCACCTGGTCCCCTATAAGCGCGGCCAGGTTGGGAGCCACGCCGACCATCTTGCTGTGCAGATACTCCGCCAGCTGCTTGCGATAGTCGGACAGCGCCACCACACGCCGTGCAAACATCTCAATGTTCATCAGGTCGATCGGTGAAATGTCCATGCCTGTAAAAGTTGACAAGTGATTCAGAAAAGTGTCAGTGTGATAGTTTTGTAAAATAGTGTTTTGAATCGTTCTGTTCTGATCGTTTTGAATAATGTTTGGAAATTCTGTTCCAATGCCAGTTCTATCTTGTAAGTTTTTAAGTTTCAGGATTGTTGTTGTTGGCCTATCCTGGAGTAAAAAAAAAAAATAAAATAAAAAAAACAGCTATAACCATCAAATCAGCAATGATAACCAAAATAATTGCTTAAAAATTTAGCTTTCCTAACTAGCTTGTGCAAAAGGCAATTTTTCGTCAAAACAGTCTAGTGCATCCAGCAAGTAACTGGCCTAATATGACAGATCCTTTAAGAATCATCTTCACCTTTGGGCTAGTTGCGCAGTCGACAATGTAAACCATGTGACTTTTGGGCAAAATATGTTTTTGTATTCCCTGTTTCGGACACTTTTTTCACCAATTATCTTGAAACATAGTAATCATTTAGTTAAAAATGTTAGGAGTATCAAATCTCAAACGTTAAAAATGTTTAAGTATAACTCTGTGTCGTAGTAAGTACCAGTAACTCAATTTCACTTACTTTTAACATTTTTTGTACTAATACAATTTGTTCCAACTAATATCCTGGATAAGAGGGACTTAGAGCCAATCTTAATATGAAAAAAAGTTTTATGGCAATAAAAAAAAAAAAAAACACATCTGAAACAGAGGAGGCATCAGTGTGGAGGCATGTTTTCAGTATTTTTACAGGGGTAAAAATGACTCAAAGGAAAATGTTGTAGAGGGTTTGAAGAGATCCTTCTATGTACAATAGAGAGTGGATTATCCGAACTAATTAGGATCACTGGTTAGTGATAATCAAACACAAAAACGACTGCGCACGCGACTCTTGGTGTTTGTGTTGTTTAACTACTCATTTTCGTATTTTTATATTTCTTATATAATTATAATTAATATATATAATATATAATCATATATTATTATATTTATATATATAATTATATTTATAATCATATATAATATATATTTATTTATTTATATATATCATATATATATAAAGAAATATATAATTATATTTCTTGTATTTTTCTTTGCGTTTATTGATTCAGATTCATATATTTTTCAGTTCTGTTGTAGTACAAGTTTCTAAAATTTATTTTACTTATTTGTTGTAGGTTTTATTGGTTTGTAAATAAACAAAATATAAATAAAATACCCCCAAAAAAACAAATAAAACAAAATATTAAAAATATATACAGATCACGCAATGAAACCAACGGATATAACGTGTAATATGAGTGCGGTCAAAAAGACGTCTGACGTTGCTATTGGGAGCTCGACGTCCCGAGGGTTAACTGAATAAGCTTGCCCTCCTCCTAAAAGCTCAATTTGTTAAGTGTACTTCATTAAGGCGAAGGTAGTATCAACATAAAAAGACTGTTAAGATTTTAAAGTATTTTTTAACAATGAAAACATTTTAAATAAGTTTTAAAAAACTACAAACATCCTACTGTAAATAATTAGATTCCTGCACCTGTTTTTCTGCACTTAGCATTTCAAAATTACACAGCTTATTGCCTGGGTGGTTTATAGGCATTGTGACACATTAAGTGATGGGCATTATTACCACAACTACATTGTCCAGATTACTTGTACCGGTACCACAAGATTCAAATATTCAATGTTTGATTTTTCACTGGGTAGTTTTCAACTAGTTATCCATTGCTTGTTAAAATAATAACTGCTGACTTAAAATACACCACCACTACGTTTAACAACATTTCATATGATAAATTTCTCTAATGCAGGCAGTTCCAACATGACTGATATATATAAAGATTACTACGGATTATATTTTTACCAAAAGACTGAAGCAATGGTATGCGCTCCCTGTCCTGCCAAGTGGTCAGGAAAACGTAATGAAGAGCCATTCCCATCTCACATTAATAATTTAAAACAGTTCAAAAATAGTAAAACAAGCAAACTCTAGAAGTGATTACCCATAGAAGATCTTGCAGCGTCTAATATGGTCTGGGCTTTGGCACTATCCATGACAATTTCTTCAAGCCCGTCTAAGTGATCAGGGGTCAATTCCTTGCGGTTTTTTATAAACTGGGCCACACGGGCATACATGTAGTTTTCTGGAACTATCTTGACCAGCTCTGGGAAGTGGTAGGAGTACCACTCTCTGAAAGAGAAAAGAAACCTGATGAGATCAAACCTGTGATAACTTAATAAGTTGGGGACATATCTTTTACAATTTAGCTTTTATAGAAAACTTAATGTTGCCCAAAAACAGCAGCTTATATTTCCAACAAAGCCATTGTTTCCGATGTGCCCGATTTTTTGCAGCAGCCACATTCTTTTTGGGACGGTGTCGCACCGTCCCCAGTTATTCTGCTTTGGGGATGTGGACCACGAGGGCAATAAAACAATATTTTTTCTATGTGCCACTTATAAACTGGGTTCATAAAACTTTTGCTAGGGTATTTTTTGTTTTGTTTTATAAACCAACTAAAATACCAGAACATAGAGAAAATAAATTTTGAAAATACAAATAAATAGAATGCAGGGAGTACGGAATTTAAATGAATAGGACCTAATCGATGTTTAATATATTTTTTTAGTAGGCCTCACCACAGTTAGGCCTTCAGGATTTCCATGAACAGTATGAGAATCTTAAGTCAAATAAATCACTAATCTGTATATAAACCTTATGACTGAAGTATTATTTTACCTGATACGCATTGAGAAGGTGTTAACATCTTTATCCAATTGATCGAGCAGCGCTATACTCTGTATGATCATGTTGTCCACCCTGTTCACGTTGAACTTCACCTTGGCCCTGGAGTAACTGTGCCCCAACCCCAGTTGAGCTTTGCCGCATAATTTGAGATTGAAACCATCAACCAGATTGTGGAAATGTGCTCGGATACCTAAATTTGGATACTTTAAATTAGAATTTTACCATTATTTATTTGAATTTTTAATGAATAGTGCAGGCTTCTAAATAGTCCTAGTTCTTTTTATTTTATGTCATCTTTCTGACTTTTTGAATTTGGAAAAGTCTACTTCAATGGTTTCTGCATGCGTTTCAGAGATTTTAACCCATTTGTGCCCACTGTCGACATTTGTCAACAGTGTATTTTAATTTATGAAAGTCCATGGAATTTTAGGGTTTACATGATTAAAATTGGCATTTTGGAGTGAAAATATAATTATCTTTTATATTTCAAGGCCGTAGTGGCACATACACAGTAAACAGAAGTAAAAAGTAGCAAAATCAGTGTTAACCAAGGTGCAACTCTCAAAGAATCAACCGATCTCGTCAACTTCCCGCAAGCATGCCACCGTTTATTTAACGTGGGCCCTCCCACCAACTTTGCCACAGATCGGCTAACCCTTTAAGAGTTGCACCACCAGGTCAGGGTTTGGTCGTGAGCGGATTCGAACCCGCGCCGACGCAAACATCCTGGCCAAGGATGCCTACGCCTTAGCCATTTGAGCTATCATGACCGGCAACCTAGACATGAGAATTTGGGTTTTGAATGGTGCGCGCCCCTAGCGGGAAAGACTGTAGGCCGTTGGTATGCGAGCTCGCTACAAGAGCGCAGCACTAAGCCACTGCACCCACTTCACAAGAAACAATTCGGGCATAAATGGGTTAAAGTTTTCAATCATCAATGTGAATTGCACGGTTGAAACTATTCAACTAATTGACTGAGGCCAGCTTGTACAGGGTGCGGCAAAAAAAACCGACCTATTTTCTTTTATGCACCATTCAGCGACATGACGTCTGAGGGTAGTGGGGGTGGGCTTATTTTAAAGCAAATTTTATGCCATTTTAGTAGTCATTGAGTAGTGGTCGCCTAACCTACATGTTTACATTAAGCATGTCACATAACACGCTTTCGTTACTAGGGCGTATTTTGTGCTTCTCATCAGTAAACATTAACATTTATTTATCAGCATTTTAAACAATCATTTGTCTGTTGAGAATTTTTTGCTTTGCATGGTCAGTGGGCTTTAATTACTGAACAATAGCCAATTAATTGGTATGGATGGGTATTAAGATCGAACCACAAAATTTGTCAAACCGAATGGTCAGCCATGTTCAAGGCATTTCGCTAGCCTCCCGGTTGGCGTATTGGACTCTGGTTCAAAGTGTCACCTGTTCGATTCCCAGGGTGTCCACAACAATGTGATGGGTTTGGAATACTATCCTTTAATAGAATTTTGTGTACATAGTTCAATTATCTTAACAAAATTCTTCTGGCGTAAACACGAGCAAATCACTAGCTCGTTTTCTAACGGGCCGACGACGACTGTTTTCCATACAGCAGCAAGGACTCCATCCATGTTCTCTGGCGTCCGCGCTGACTTTGGAAGGCCTGTTGGCTTCATTTTCAACTCAAAACAAGTTGATCTTAAGTTAGTAACCCACTGCATAATTGTGCTAGGATTCGGAATTCTAAATGGTGACCTGATTGAAAGAATGCACGAAACTGCCGCTGAGTAGCAATGATTGAACCACCAATATTGAAATACGTCTTGATAAGGAGCTAGCGTTGTTCAAGCGACCGCTACACCATAACTACTAAAATGGCATAAAATTTGCGTTCCAACAAGCCTACCCCCACCTTTCTCAGATGTTCTGTCGCTGAGCGGTGCGCGAAAGAAAGTAGGTCGGTTTTTTTGCCGCACCCTGTAGTTGTAGGTCTTAGATAAAATCAAATCAAACTTTCTTTATTCGTTATAGTACATGCATAGTAGCCTACAGAATGGTGTCAAACTTAGTACAATTATATAACCTAGTACAATAATGGCATTAATTCATAAAACATTCATCATGAAATTACCTATTTATTAACATCTTTGATTTTCCTTTATGTGACCTTAATAATAAAATATTATGTACCCTCAAAAAATTCATCCAAGGAATAAAGTTGCCTCTCTACCAAAAACAACTTTAACTTTTTTCTAAATTTAATAAAATTGTGAGTATTTTTTATGTCATCCGGCAATTGATTAAAATATTTAATACCAGCGTAACTGGGTTTCTTTTAGAATATTTTTCTGTTGTGTTTTTGAAACAATGGTTGATTTTTTTATCTAGTATTATAATCATGGTTGTATCCTAGTGTACATAGAGAGCTAATATTCCGTTTCACCCAAGTAACCATTTCAAGAATATAAAGGCTGAAAACTGTTAATATTTCTAAATTTTTAAAATGGTCTTTGGCTGAATCTGACCATCCCAGATGTAACATAATTCTAATTGCTCGTTTCTGGAAGGTTAATATTCTTTGCAAATTGATATTTGATGTACTTCCATATAAAACTATTCCAAATGAGATGTGGGATTGCATAATTGAAAAATAAACTGATTTTAGAGTTTTAGAATAATGGTTGCTAATTTCCGTAACCCAAACAAACCAGAGGCGAGTTTGTTACAAATTTTGTCTACATGATAGTTCCAATTCAGATGGTTATCAACTATTAGTCCTAAAAATTTGGTTTCTTGAGTTTCCTCTAACGCATGATTGTTAATAAATATATTAATATCAGAAATTTTATTTGGATTATGTTTTAGGCTAAATTATATGTCTTTAGTTTTATCAAAATTAAGATTTTCGTCAGCCAGAAACTGTTGAATGGTTGATAACTCACAGAGACTAGAAATTTCAGTCTCTGTTGTTATTTCCTGATATCATTAAATTTATATTGTCTGCATACAGTGTAATTTTGTTGAATTGAGCCAAATTTGGCAATCCTTTAATGTAACATAAGAACAAAATAGGACCTAAAATTGAACCTTGAGGAATACCAAATTGTACTGTACTTAATTTAGAACGACACGGAACTAATTGGTTATGGTTATTTCAAAAACTAATTTCTACAAAATGCTTCCTGTCAATTAAGTAACTTGTAAGCCATGACAAAGCTATATTCTTTATTCCTAACAGGGAAAGAGTATTTAGTAATTATTCCTTATGACAAACACTGTCAAAAGCTTTGGTTAAATCCATAAAGACTCCAAAAACTTTTTTATTCTTATCCAGTGATTCAATAATTGACTCAATAAATTCAATACTGGCACTAATAACAGATTTACCTAATCTGAAACCATGTTGGTCATCATCAAGTAAACAATTTACTTCCAAAAAATCTATTAACTGATTAGGAATTACTTTTTCAAATAATTTTGAAAAAAATGAGATTAATGAAAGTGGTTGATAGTTTTCCACACTGTAAGAGCTGCCATTTTTTTCAAGTGGTTTAGTTTTAGAGATTTTTAATCACTGCGGGAAAATTCCTGTTATGAGCGACGAGTTAATTACGTGAGATATGGGCTGGAGTAAACAATGTTTAGCTAATTTGATAATGGACATTGGAATTTCGTCGTAACCTGTGGAATACTTGTTACTGAAATTTTGAAGAATTTGGTCAACCTCTTCACAAGTTACTTGTTTCAGAACAAAAGATTTATTGGTGTGGCTGCTTTGATCCAGCAAACCAAAACTTGATTTTATGTTTTTCAAATCTGGAATGATACGAGATTCAACCATGTTTGTGTAATAATCACAGAATACATTGTATATCGAATCTGGATCATCTATTAAATTATTATCACAAATCAAACTTATATTATGGTTTTCAGATGATGACTTACGAGTAATTTCATTGTTTATGATATTCCAAGTAGTTTTACTAACATTACTTGAGGTACTCATAGCGTTGTTGTATTCTTTCCTTTTATTCTTAATACTTAATTTGAGATCAGGTTCTTTTGTGACTCTATAGCTTTGTTCCATATAAGTTATGTCATTCTTATATTTTATTAAGTCTGCTGTAATCCAATTATTATTGCTTGATGTTAGTCTAGACTTCACCTTCGGAAAACTGTAGTCAAAGTAATAGTAAGAGGTTTGAAAAAAGTATCAAATTTTTTGCTGACATCAGCATTATATACATTATCCCAGGTTTCTTGTGATAAAAGACCCAAAAAATATGTTTGTTATCGTCAATAAACTTTCTTTCATATGTAGTAATATTTTTTCCCTTTAACAATTTCATCATTGGTTTTTAATTCTAAAACTTGTGCATCATGGTCAGAGATACTAGTAATTATGCCTTCAATATTAACTATTTGTTTTTTCAAGTTGGTTAAAACATTATCAATAGCCGTTTCTGACTTTTCACAGACCCTTGTTGGGAAATCAACTAAATGATGCATACCATAACTTTTCAAAAGTGATTTCAAATTTTTAATTCTTTTGGAATTTTCTAAAACATTTATGTTTAAATCACCAATAACTAGAATATTAGTACATTGTTTTAACATCTTACTAACTAAGACATTCAATCTTTCCAGAAATTCATTAACATTAGCCCCAGGTGAGCGATAAACACCAATAACAATAAAATTAAATGAACCGAATACATATTTTGAGGCACAATATTCAAAGACTCTATCCAAACATAGTTCACATGATGGTGTAGCGTGATGCCTTTTCCCTATTACATTTTTAGACAAGATTAATACTCCTCCTTTGCTGCATGATTTTCTACAATAATACGAGTCTAATGAAAAATTTTGAATTTTTAATGTATTAATTTTGTTATCTTTAATGTTATGTTCTGATAGGACGACTATGTTAGGATCGATTACACTTAACACTATTTGTAAAGGCCCAATTCGTTAAGTTTTCAATGTTTTGGTGAAAAATATTTATATGATTTATTTTACCTCTTTTTAAGTTTACTCCAGTTACAAATTTGCCATCCTTTGAATGCTTGCCAGTGTTTAGACCAGAATTATAATTTTTACATTTAAAATATGAGAGACCTTAAGTCCAAAGTAAAATACCGCCTGGCTAGCTTTGGAATTAGAAAGCTTAAGAAGAATGCTGAAGAAATTTAAGTTAAAAAGACAAGGAAAAACCTATGTAAAAGGGAGTTTATAACTTGGAGCTCTCTTAATCATAAAGGAAAAGTGGTACATTTATTGAGGTGGAATACCCATCAGCCAACAGGTGGATTAAAAATAAAGGGGATAGAACATGTGGAGAATGGTGAGAAGGTATTAAAATGACTTCAAATGTGACACTGGTCAGAACTGTTCCAGGCAGATCCCAGGGCGGAAACCATTGCCGACACTGTTAGAGTGGGTGCAACTCTTCACGTGTCTTACCCATTCAACGAAAACTTAATGAATGCCTGACACCATAGAGTTAGATCAATGATCGCTGAATTCCTTTGGCTACTGAAATTTAGTGTCTTCGAAGAGGTTCATGGCCTATCAGAACACCGGGGCACGAGAAGAATTGTCAGTATAGCGATAAAAGAGGGATCAAAACAAACCACTATTATAGACCCAAATATTTATTTCAAAAACAAAAATTAACCACAAGACGTGCAAAACAAAAAAAAAACAAATATATACCCCAACAAAACAATATTATAAAGAAAAGTATATAGACTTATAAACGGAGTTTACAGTGGTGCAATTACATCCCTATTGGGGCCACTTTTTCTGCGATCGGGATTTTTGGAAATTTAATGTGATACCTTCTCTGGCTACCACTTTTCTGCGGTCACATTGTTATTGAGAACTGATAGAGAAAACAGTAAACAGGAGTAAAATCGGCTCTGGGAAATTCAATACATTCACAAAACTCAATAGTGCCTTCATCCTCATTGAGTTGATCTTGTGGGGTTTTAGTCAGACCTCTGGCCACGGACTGCTCTTACTATTTAACAGTCAAATAGATTGAGTATCATAACTTATATCATTTGCTATTTTATAATGTTAGTAGACGTTTATTTTTTACAGGGCCTAAAATGATCCTCAAGTTTAATTATTTCTTGTAGTTTGGGCTGCACAATAAATCTCTGAATCTTGTTTACCATCTTGTTTAAATTCTACTTGTTCATCCCAAATACAACCTGATCAATCTGTTGTCTTATTCATAACAAACATACAGATAAGTTGGCAAGGTGTTAACTAGCAACTTAAAGGCTCATAGGCTAAAGATTAACTCTTAACTTTTTGGTTTGGCCTGCCGAAAATCTTTGAATTTATTATAATTCGAAATATGACATAATTTTATACAGCCATTTGCTTAATTGTGTATTTTCTAAGCCAGTTTGCCAGGGTACAACAGCTGATTATTAGTATTTAGTAAAAGACTTATCAATTACCTTTCATGTTTTATCATAAAATAAATCTAAGTGGTAAGGGCCAAGCTGTTAAAAAAATAAAAATAAGTATATTTCTAAAATGTAAAATGTGTTTGTCTACCTCTGAGTATCTCTGGCACTGCGCCTGTGTGCTGGCAAGTGATGTTGAGGGTCTCGGTGATGCTTGCACCCAACTTAGGGTCTGACACCCCCAACACCACCTTCTCCTTCTTGCTCGACTGTGGAACATTCTTATCCAGAAATATCTGAAGTGCCTCTGGTACGACTCCTAGAAATGCAAGTTCCAGTAAGGGTGAAAAGAATCAATAATTTATTTACCACAAATACAGTTACATGTCACTGGTTTTGTGTCCTAAATAAATTTGGTACATAGTGGCAAGAATAAATAAACAATATCATAAACTATAAACATGCAATATATCTGACAACATGTTTCATGCTAAAATTAATATCCTTTATCAAATTAAATTACTTCACTCTGACAAGCAAGTGATTAACTAGGCCTACTATTAAAAATTTAAATTAGGCCTACCACCTTTTCAGAACAGGGCTCTTCTCTTCTTCTTAACTAATATTGCAGGATGTGAAATAAATACGTTTCTGATCATATAAGTTAGGGTGTCCACAAAGTCTTGGCCTGATTTCATAGCTTTGTTGTATGGACACCATTATAGATAAACGCAACTAGCATTTCTGGTTTTCAAGGGAATTTAAACTAGTTTTTTTCTGATTAGTTTGTTAACTCCTAAAATCAGCTCATTAACAACACTACAATTTACTAATAATGCACTAATAAACAAATTAGTGATAAATAAAGTGAATTGCCACCTCGTTCACTACACTTGACCTCTCTGGATTTCTTTATTTGTCAAAGATTTTGTTTATTCTTCCCCAGTTCCTAATTAATAAAGTCTAAAAGATAGAATAATAAATGCAGTAATTCTCAGGAAATGTTAACTAATATCAAAAGATGGTTGCTAATAAAAAGTGAACTAAAAAACACTAAGAAGATTTACAGGTAACCCAAGGCGCACACATAGAAGTGTATTGAGTTCGTGCGTAGCTGTAAAATACTTGATAAGTCACTTGTTAAAACTGAAAATAAAACTTTATCTTACCACTATTTGTTTTCCTACTATTCGGTTTCTTTATCAGGGCAAGACTTTAAAATAAACACCCAGTATATTTGTCTTTCAACCATATGTTGGGGATTTAAGTCAATTCATTATACAGGAAGAGGTCAAATCCCTGTATCAATTGAAACCTATGAAGTATGCTTGTTAATAAAGTTACTCTTTACTTTCGTATTGAAATTTTTATTAGGCTATTAGGTCTAATAATTAGGAAAGTAGGCCTACAAAAAACAGTTTCATATTCACCTTCTGAAACACTGTTTACATTTTCTAAAGCAACAACTGCACTTTTGAATGGAGCAAAGGAGATCAATTTCACTATCTGAGAAAACCGGCTAGGATCCGAGGTTGATGACTCAACTTGAGGCAGCAAAGCTCCAACCTCTTCAAACTCCTTGACTTTGAACAATGCATAGCCTGCTGCATGTTCAAAGAGAGTATACAGCATCTGAGTCTGAAAAAAAGTGAAAGTATTGAAAAAAAGTTTAACACTGACAACCTATTACACACTGTCAGTTACAATCTTACTTGACCATAATATAGGGGAAAGTATGTGTGGTAAGTTAGCCAATGGGAGCTCGAGTTTGGGATGTTAGCCGGTTGGGAAATTGGAAATTCAAAACTAAATTGTGAGTAGGATTTAGGCTACTAAGATTTACTAAACTTGGGTAGATCTACTCATGAAGGCCCCAACAGTTTTTTACCGTCCTGCAAGTGTTCAAAGTTAGACTACCCAAGTATTGTGCAATTTCTTTTAAGGTTTTACTAATTTTTGAATAGCCTAAAAATAATAAAAAATATTTTTTGTTACCTGGGGCTTTAATCTATAGGCTATATTAATAGGCAAGCATGTTTTGTTTCCTCTTTTTTTCTCAGCTTGCAGGCATCGTAGGAGAAATCCGCGCGTACCTTTAGAAAGGTATAGTCCTGTAGATGAGCATAATTCCATTCTAATTCACATAGGACTCCAGGGCTACGCCTCACAGGCTTTAAAGTTCCAATGTTAATCTAAAGGAGGTAGGCTAATTGAATCATTAGACAGCTGTTGTAAAAAAAATTTATAGAAAAACAGGAAGAACCGATGTTTTAGTTATAAAATATTTTTTAAATTCTTGGGTCAAGATCTACTGAAATTTTTTATGAACTTCGATCAGGAAGCGATCACTAGTACTATTGATTCTATGAAAGAAGATAAATGGACTATCTAACAATATATTTACTCGAGGGAAGTTTTTAATTAAGTGTCGGTAGGTACCATTTAAAAAAAAGAATGAGGAAATAATTTATAATAAATTTAGTTTTTACATGAAGCTTATAAGCTAATTTAGTCTGCTTTACTACATACTTGGATCCTTAAGGAATAATAATAGGCTATATAATTAAGGCACATGTCATATCTTCCAATTAACTTTAGAATTCTGTTGTCATAGAATTCTCCTGCCTGCCTTGACAACCACTCCAACACGGTTTTGACATGTTGACTAAGGGGAAACACATAGGCCTATATATTGTGTTATGTAGTGTGCCTGTAATGTCAGTCACGTGACCTAAGTTACATTAGCTGTAATTTGGGTCACTCTTTTTATGGTGGGTCACAAAGTGTTTAATGTTATAAAATTAAAATCCCTATTTAAAACTAACATTTTATAATTGCAACTTGTACTTAGAAGCAAATATTTTTAAAATAAATTTAAATTGTAATTTGGTAATTTATAGTAGGCTAAATTTGGTACTATCAACATGACGTAAGCTATATCAGAATAACAAGTTCGTAACGGTTTTTCCGATTTTCCAGGCTTTTCCTCAGGAAAAAACTAATGCTCGGAATCAGCGTGAAATTTCCAACATCTTTGAAAAAAATTTCAATTTTCCGACGGTGATAGCTAAGTTCAAGAATAATTACCCCAATGGTTTGAAACACCTCTACTGACAAAATTTCAAGACATGAAAATTTATCAATTATAAAGCCGGGTTTACACGATGCCAGTAGGTGAGACAATTGTCAAAAGACAACTGATTGGCAGGAAATTATTGCCTTCGTGTAAACACTTCAGGGCAATTGCCTAGCCAACTGCCCTCTCAATTGCCCCGAAATTCAATTGTCTCCGGGAGTAGACTGATGCCAACGAGCTGGGCCCAGCGAGACCCCCCCACCACTCGAAATTTCAGTTGTCGCGACAATTGGCGCCGTGTGAACGGAGAGGCCAGTAGCGCTGTCTTGTTTTTTGCCAGTTCCCTAGTTCCCTCGTGTCAGTTGAGACATACAGGTGTGTTGTTTTTGTTACCACTGCCGTGGCGATAGTTGGTCCTGTGTAAACAGCTTCACATTCAACTTGACTGGCCTCCGACACTCCCACGTCCCACGTGATGACAATTGTCCAAAGACAACTGTCTCACCTACTGGCATCGTGTAAACCCGGCTTAATTTAGCTAGTTCAAGCCGACCTTAGTTGTGTCGTATTGAATATCTGTAAACCAAGTTAAATTTTTGTTGCTACCGGTAAAGAATGAGAGCGTGAGAATGAATACCTACAACTCATGTGTAACAACATACTCAAATTAGGCTTTGGAATGAACACTTACCATAGTTGATGTCTAATTAAATGAACTAACTACAGTCTGTTGCTGTAAAACACATATATATGCATTTCTTCATAAGATAAGAACAAATAAACACATGGCTACTATCACGCTAGATCTCAACTAAATTTTTTTCTAGTTTACTAGGTTGGCTTTGGTGTTTTACCATGAAGCCACGAGGTTCAATATTACTATTATTTTTGTGGTTGTTTCTTTTTACTTGTTAGTATGTAGTATGTAGTAATTGATTTGATTCAGTTGGTTGGAGACTATTGTAAGCCATATATTGTATATGTAGTGTTTATTTAGAATGTTAGTCACATTAGATAAGGATAACTAAGATGGGGTTGGATTATAAGGAGGGTCTGGTTGTCGGCATTCTTTACTGCTAGGGGTCTATCTAGCAGATTTCCTGACCCGAAAATTGACTCGACCACGGATAGAAGAAACCAGATACCAGGATCACATACATGTTTTGTGTTAAATGTGTTTTCCTATTTGTGCCAAGAATTTGTTTATTTCTATGTAAATCTGTAGCTTTTCGGACTGAAGTAGATCAAGAAGCGACGATGTCATGCAGTTTAAGTTGTTTCCAGCCTCCGTTACAGTTCTGAAACAGTTTAGAAGGTTGAGGAGGTTGAGGTTTGGTTAAGGGGGGAGGGGAGGTTACGTTCACGTTGTTTGTTTTTATTCCTTTTTGATCTCCTAAGAGGAAGGTTGGGTGAATACTTTACGACCGTGCAACCTGGCAGTTCACTAACAAAGTCAATTTGACTTTTTGTAGATGATCACTAAATCACTAATTTGAGACAGGGACCTCACATAGTGGTTATTTTAACCTGAATATGAATGAGAGATGAGTGTAGGATGATTCAACCATTGACTACGGATACGCTTGAGCTTATTGACGAAATAAGCTTGAGAGGTCTACTTGGTATCCATAGTCAATGATTTAACTATTATTGCCATTGACTATAAATACTTTATAGTGTAAATAATATACTGTTTAGTATTAATACAATTGGTATTTTTAAGTCAGTGAGGTTGCTCCCTGATATCATTTATTTTCATTTCTTGATCATTTAATATAATATATATATAATACTTGAAGACGTTTTATGTGAGCACGACACCTCAATACCATCACGGAACGCTCAAGGAGGAAGGGAAAGGATTCGCAGACTTACAAAAAGTATCACAAGGGATGGGAGGGGGTTTTCAAGATCATTATATGGTAACGCACCAAAAAGTCAGTTTTTCCAAACTACCCAAATTAGCCTACTGATTTAAGAAATAGTCTTCTTGGTAAAACCAGTTAGAATATCATATTACATTTTGTACGGTATTTTTTGTTTATCGTGCTAATAAATTGTAAAACCTAAACTTCGAACAACAACAACAACAAACCTAACGTTTCGAACAAAAAGGAGGATACAGCAAAGTCTCTAAAGATCAGATCGATGACGAGTAGGATTGGGAACGATTCTCTACTTGCATGCGTTTGTAGTTTATCTAGGTTGGAATTGCAGGCGTTGTAAACAGGCCGCTTGTATTATTACTGGAAGCGGCTGTGAGAAAACTGGTTGTTGCGGAAGCACATAACGGATAAATCACCTGGTAAATACTAAGTTTTAAATATTAATTTTTAAACATATTTAAAAAATCATTCTTTTGTCTGCGTCTCTCTTATATTAGTAGGCCTAAACACGGTCTTAAGCATTGTCCGTGATGGCCGTGCATGGTATTTGCGGCGTTGGTAACACTGTCGGCGCTACCCCCACTCCTCCTCCGAATTTGTTGTCCCCCACTCCACAAATGGCACAAATGTATATGTGTATATATATATATATATATATACACATCATAGACATATATACATCAATCTATCTATCTATCCATGTGTCCGTGGTACTGATAACTTTTGAAGTTAATTTTCAAGTTTTTTGATAACTACTGGATAACATAAAACATTCTCTGCGGTGCATAGCACCTGAGTCAAAACATTTAAAACTAAACTAAAAACTAAAAGTTATGATATCTCTTTATAAAGCTAAATCCAGGGCGCTAAGCCATTGCAGCCCAGCTTCACTTGCACAATGCAGCCCAATCAATCCTTCGGGGAAAGCACTCAAAGGGCACTCATTGAATATGTGAGTCATAGTCTGGAACTCCGCTCCACAGCGGCATGGCCGGCATGACTGGTCTTCTGTCATTCCCCATTTGTATTTCCAATAATTACATCTTCCCACACCAGTGCGGAATCGATTGAGAACAGTCCACTGCTTCCGAGGAAGATCCATACCACTTACTGCTAAGGTTGGGTCAGCGATTAAAAATTGATTCCGGCCTTGGAAAGAGTCCCAGGAGGAAGTCCAGTCGGTATGGATGGAAAAGTTTGTCTCCGTCAACTGGGATGCTGTCCGCAGTGGTGGTCTTCGGGACCTCAATCTGCCTGTGTCCTGGGGTAGGTAATCATGGATGGGTAGCTGTGGAGCGGATACGATCTTATTATATTCCCTAGTAAGTGCCTCCCTTCGTATTATTTCAGGTGGAGCGATATTACACAGCACTGGGAGCCAGGGTACAGGTGTTGCCATGAGTGTACCGCTTATGGCTCTCATAGTCCTGTTCAGTTGGACGTCGATCTCTCTGACATGCACACTGTTCAGCCACACAGGAGCACAGTACTCAGCGGTTGAGTAAACCAGGGACAAAGCAGTGGTTCGCAGAACTTGTGCATTAGCTCCCCATGTGGAGCCAGCAAGGTGATAAACAATGTTAGTCCTAGCTCTCACCTTGGCTTCTGTCTTTTGTAGGTGGCTTTTGAATGTGAGAGACCGATCTAAAGTGATTCCCAGGTACTGTGGGTGATCATTGTGCTTTAGCTCAACACCGATTTTAATACGATTTTACGCCAAATACGATTTTAAGCTTTTGGTGGGCTAGTCTATTGTTCAAGTGAAAGCAAGATACCTCAGTTTTAGTTGGGTTTGGATTTAGCTTCCAGGCCTTAAAGTATTCACCGAGGGTCTTGAGGTCATATGTTAGTACTTCAAAAGTAAATTGAGACTTTTTAAATAATCCCCAATATTTTTAGTTCCATATTTGTATACTCCTCTGTATCCTCTTGTGTTTTAGTTTTTCACTACAAGATTTGCATTGTCAGCATATAAACAGAGGTTACACTACTAATCCTCAGTGCAATGCAATGTAAAATGATATGTATCCGAGTAAGATTAGATACCAATTAATTTTTAAGAACAGGTGAAACACCCTTACAGTACCAGATGTACCTACAGATCATACCAGAAAGATATGAATACACCCAGAAGCAGGTACAGTAAAAGCAGATATGAATCAAAGCTTTATATAATGCACCCAGGTAACACAGAAAAAGCAAAAGCAAGTTATGTAAGGAAGGGATTATGTGAGGGTCGCCTACTTTGCATACTTTCAGTCAATATTTAGGTATTGACTGATATTCAGATTCAATTCATATTGTGGAGCAATCGAAGTCGAATTGATAAGGTTTTGATTCTTCAGAAAAAAGGTGTTTGAACTATTAATTATGCCGGCTAACTTGATTAGTGTAGACCTCTTTTTATGAACTCAGGAATTTTGACAGTTATAAACCTTTACCTTTTTGATTTAATAGTCTATGTATTCAAAAACCTAGATCACCTATTGTGGTTTACTGGATTACAGTTCCAAACGCATTCACTTCTGGTGGCATCCACTTCCGTCCAGGACATAACAATTGAATTGGTTTTGGAACGTCAATATGATTTAACGTTGAATTGAAGTATACAGTAGATAAGAGAAAACCGATTCGGGTGAAACACATCTGGTTAAAGCAAAGTTGAGATAAAAAAATAGCTGATTTAAACGATGTTAATTTTGTGTCATGGTAGGCCGGCTAAAATGGAGACAAGTTGCAAGGTGACCGGTTAAGAGGGAGTCTACTGTAGTAACGACCGACAGTGTCCATGTTGGAGACTGACAAAGGTGAAAATGTAAAAAAGTGGCGAATGATCTGAATGTTAGATGTTAAAGTTCAACCAAGTTCATAAAAACTTAGTTTCCTCAAATCGAATATATATCATATATATTCATATATATATTGATTCTTATACTCCCTATGTTATAATTTCCCATATACTCCCTGTAGTTCAACATTTTGATAGTTCGACACTTAACTTGCATTACACACTCTAAGATATACAAACCGTACACGGTTAAAATGTTTTTTTCAATGAAATGCTGCTTTACAGACCAGTGGTGTAGTGGGGCGTGAACGCGTGGGAACGGCCTTCCCACACTGGTTTTTGAAAACCCGGGAAATCCGGGAAGTCATATCTTTCTTTGCACGGAATTTGACAAATACATCAAGCGTTCCCACACTGTAAAATGTGCCACTACACCTCTGTTACAGACTCATCAAACTTTAGATTTAACATGGCTCTTAGTGCTCTTTTTTGGCCAACTTTTCTGAAGGCTACAAGCCTGAAATTGATCAATATTCATCACCAAATCTGTGGAGTGACCGGAGAAAACATTATGAGTGATGGAACGGTAAAAAAGTGGGTTATGGCGTTTAAAGATGGCCACACAAATGTGCATGATGACTAGGCATCATTTCGCTTCACCATAATGCCTCATTCACCATAATGAATTTGCTTGGGAACAACTCGATCATCCTCCCTTCAGTCCTGATCTAGCGCTGAGTGACTATCACATGTTCATTTGAAGAAAAACCTAAGTGGTGTGTTACAAGACAATGATGACGATGTCAAAACAGCTGTTTTAAAGTGTTTCTCATGGCAGGCGGAAGAGTTTTATGACGACAGAATTTTAAAGCTAATTTATAACTGCGGGAATTATATAAAAAGGTAGATCAAAGTACAGGCTTTCATGTAAAAATAAAATGATTAAAAAATTTTTCCTGGTTTATTTTTTATTTCAAAACGGTACTTACTTTAAAAACACGCCTCGTCAGTGGCAGCGATAAGATCTCGCGGGCCCCCCTGCAAGTTTGTTCATCAGGCCCCTCCCCCACATTTTCAAATCACATTTGAAAACATTTTATACCTTTCCTTGGTGCGCCAGTTTATTCGTTGGTTGGATTCTAAGAGAAACCATTTCTCTGAACATTCTGCTGCTAACTCATATCATACTAAGTTTTAACTGATATAGACATCACTCAATAGAATTTTTTACGTATTTAATCTATTTTAGTGCCTTCACACGGGTCATGAAAACCATTAATGCAACCCGAATGACAGAAGACAATGTTTTGACCTAGGTTAGTAGAGGATTTGTATTAATCTGTCAATATAAGTGCCAGTTCAGTTTGTTCAACACTCGTAGCCTCGAAGTATGTTCTCGTAGATTGGACATTTGCTAAGCAGCTATTGATCGGGAGAAGTGGATCAACGAGTGGATAGTTTATTCATTACCGAGGCATATGACACGACATTTTCTTTACTGCACGAACACCATGATAAATAGTTTTTGGCTTAAACGATGCTCATTATAAAAAATAAAATACCAGTACTGTATACTTTTTTTATAAATTATTCGTAGGCCTAAACTCTGGCTCCAAGGATGAATCAACACCTGATATACTGATACATGAAATGATTATTACAGATGTTGAATATTATTCAATTCAATAAGTAAATTATTTATAATTTATGAAAATAAATAGATGCATTGTTAATGGGGTAAAACAAGAACTTGATAGTTTTTAAAATATCCCTCAGGGTATTGCTGTAGTTCTTGCCTGCCTAGACTTATCTCTAATAAATGTTAAAACAATCGCGATTTTACCATTGAAATAGTTTTATTTTCAGGAGGGAAAAATAAATTAACTTAAAGCACTGTTTAGGTTAAATATTTTTGAATTATAGTAGTTTGTTTATGACAAATATAATTTTTGATAAAATACATGGTTTTGTCCGAAGCCCAAATTATTGTAAGAAAAGGCAGTATCGTACATTGTACATGGGACAAAATTATTGTAAATTATTAATTATTGCTCGCGGTTGCGGAGCCCCCTGCAACGCGGGCCCATCATCACCACCACTGCGCCTCGTATTTTGTAAAGTTCAATGTGTAAATCAAAACTAACGTTTTTTTGTAAGTCATCATCAAATTAAAAAAAAAATATTTTATAAAAAACAAATAAAAAAATAATAACTTAAGACCCATTTGATCTACAACAAACGAACAAATGCCTGGAAAAATGAACAAAACAACACTCACTCTTCATCAGAGATTTCAATTTTCACCTTTGTAACAGTAACTTGAAAATGTTTCACACTTTAGAGTAAGGTATGAAAAATTGTCAATAAATAAAAAAGTTTTTTACTTGACTAACTCCAAGTAAGTAGCCTATTCTTGTTGGGTTTCCCAATGCCTGGGCCCCTGAGGTAGTACTTGGATTGCCTAGCTAGGGCTCGGTTTTATCATTAGCTTTCCCACAGAACTAATGATTTTGGTGATATGCTTTTAAATCCTCAGAAATGGAACTTTTTATCTTATTGCATTCTGAGAATGAAAGTGAATGAATGAAAAAAAATAGTGTAATATTGATGTACAGAATCAAAACTCAGATGGCTTATCAATATTATTATTATGACCTGTTTCAATAGGTTTACTTTTTAGCAAATATTTGTCCAAAGAATACTTTTGCAAATAATTTGGTCAAAGATAGAAAGAATTAGCTAAAAAACACAAGAGGTTATGAAAAATAACAACCTTCATGAACTTGGAATAAGATATATTTTCTAAAATCCATACATTGAATGTCTTCTTCACAAGATAAAAATTAAAACATTTTAAAACTTGATCATTTTGAGTACAGAGCAATGTTTGTTGCTGAAGTAATTTAAATGACATGCTATCTAACTCTCAAGAATATTAAAGCTAAAACAACATTTTCATAAGCTGTTAAAACAAGTTAGTTACAAATTACTCATATGTAATAGCACATTTCCTTAAAATTATGAACATTATTCCTTAAAATTACATACAACATTAACATTAAAAAAAAAAAAAAAAACATTAACACCTTTACTAGCAAGAGTTTGTAAGATAAAATTTGTCTTATTACTAAACAACTTGAAACATAACAATCACGAGTATTCAACATGATTTTAAACATTATACTTGGCACTTTTTTGTAGTTGGCTACTTACTTATTGTATATTTAAAGAAATACACACACACTATAACATTAAAAAACTACAAAATATTTTATCATATATCTATGTAACAGAAGTTTAAAATAAAGGATTTTTACACAACATAATGAACTATTATTGGACCAATCCAATTTATAAAGATGGCAATAAAATCTATACAAAATAAAAAAGTAAAGATTTTATTTATTTTTATTTTTTCATATTGTTTTCTACAGATATACGCAGATTTCTACAGATATGTGCCTTGCCAATGATATACAAGAGAAACATTCTGAATAGATTTGAATTAAGGTAAATTTGATCAAGCCTTCTTATATTAGTTAAAAATTAAAAAAAAGAGTAGTGATTTTAACTTATGTATGACATGAAAATGATTTATTTTTAAAACATTTTTCATCTACTTCTCCAGTGAACAAAATAATTGTAAGATTTATTTATTCCCTGACTCTATAGCAGGATATCTTCTGCCAGTAGTTATGCTTATTTCACAAGTATGTTTTATTTAAGTTTAATCTATTGACAAACATAGAGTCAAACTCTGGTCATAATTAATTTTATTTTTAGTTAAAAACACTATTTAGTGACTTTAAAGAAAAAACCCAGTGGTCCATGAAAAGTTGAAATCTATAAAACAGTCGATTTCATAGAAATTAATAACATACATTCTTTAAAATTTAAAGAACTAACTATTTAATAGATAATGTGTGTGTGTGTGGGTATTTAAAAATCTTGCATTGAGATAAAATAACAAAACTACTTTAGTCTTTGGATGTGCAACTAAATCACTTTTATAGCTAAAAGAAAAACTGTTAAAGCTATTAAGTTATTATTTTTTAGTTGCCGATTCCAATTTTAGGTTGATGGCTCTGTTGGCTGTTGGCCAAAGCCGAGATACCGTCTGCCCATTTCCATGACGTGATGGAACATGCTTTGGGGCGTGGAGGTCAGAGTTTGTGCCAGGTCCTGGTTGGTGGCTGGTGCTGGCGCCTCAGAGAAGAACTCATGGTTCAAACTTTGTGTGACATCCAACCTCTGAGATGGATCAGACACGAGGATGCGATCGATAAGGTCGATAGCTTTTCTATCGCCGACAGACCGCCTAAGCCGTTCTCTCACCTGTAAAAATCCTCCATAAATGACAGTAGAACTCAATAAGATGATTCTCAGGGGATCTGTAAAATATTATTCTTGGCAAAGTGCATGTTCAATTGACCATTGTGTTATCAAGGTAATTTCACTGAAAAGTCATGCTGTAGAGGTAACATATTTAACTCTATCTATAGCAATTTATATGAATGCTCTTATATGTTACCTTTGCTGTAATAAAAAGTGACCATAATCAGACATAACATAAATACACTAACAGACATAATATGAAAAACACCTTTTTCCTATTATTATTTTTTATACTGAAATTAAATTTATATATATATTGAATACAGCAAAAAAAAGTAGTGAATCAAGTAAAAACGGAAGCCTAAATTAACTTACCTCTATTTAATACTAATAATTTCATTTAAATCATGTGCTGTACTATAAAAAATATTTAATAAAACATATAAAATACAAGATATTGAGTGATGAACTTGAAGTAAGCAGTTGATTCAATAACTCAACATCACTTAACCTACAGATAGTCTATTTGACAGCAGGCACCCGCAAAGCATATGTAAATGGGTTTTCACTAGGTGACATATTGGGTGTGAACTTGCAGATATGAACACCAGAAACTCATTACTGCCAAGAACACACTTCGATGGTTTTGGGCTTTCCCTTTAAAGCGTTTAAGGAATATATTACATCACTCCTAACAAAATACCTCTGGCGTAAACACAAATAAAAAAATAAATAAACCAATTTGAGTGCCTTTCCTAAAACCAATTATTTTTAATATTTTTGATTGTACTTTTACAAGGTGTTTTTAAGATATGATAGTTATATATTTAATTTTTTAATTTGCTAAACCAAGCTTTGGATTTAGTTTATCACACAAATACAGGAACCAATTTATTAAGGTATGTTAGTTTTTGTTTTATTTTCTTTGCCATGTTAAAATTTTGAAACTTAGGTTTTTTTAACCTTTAAAATGTAATAATTTAAATGAGACAAATTTATATTTTATAAAATTTCACATTAAATTATGATTTTGTATTTAAAATCATAAAAAAGGACTTCATTGGTCGTTATTTTATCCAGTGGGAACACACCTGATTGATTGACATAAAATATGTCTCCAGGAAGGAGCACAGGAAAGATGTTAAATCCTTATAACATGAGCATAAAGACATTGTTTGAAGTAGAAGTTGTGCTGTACAGGCTTAGACATTTTGAATTATGTGTTATGAAGGTTGACTAGGTGGGAATTTTAGCTGAAAAAATATGGGCTACCAAGGTTTTTACATAAGTAGTCGTTCTATAAAGGTGCCTTGAACATTGAGAGGCAATTTGAGAGCTTGCGGTTAGCCAAATTCCAAACATAAATTCTGGTTATAAGAGAATTTTAAGCGACGGCCAAAAAATCAAGTTTGGGAGCCAAACTCTGGTGACTTAATACAACTCAATCTCATCAGGATGAGTTAAGTTTTGATTAGAAAGTTAAAAGAATACTCTCGATCATTCGACTCGGTGACATTGGGAATTTGCTTCATCCAAACTAATAATCTAGATTTTTTAACTTGAAAAAACTATTTTTTCATTTTAGCCCCTTTCATCTGTTTTCTGTTATACCCGCACCGCCACGGGTGTCTTCATAATCTGTGTGATTCAAGAGAGGATGTAAACATTTGCTTCCCAAATGTAAGCCTCGCAACTGCACAAGCATTACATGGCGTGCCTGCTTGCGTTACTTTTTTATCGATTATGAAGTGTTTGTTATATACAGCACTTTACCGTTTGTCATTGTATTTGGTACTTTACTTTATCGCTGTATGCTTATTATGTACAATTTATTCTGTATTTTTAATAAAAGGATGCTTTATTTCCAGTGATTTTCCATTCTTATGAGATTACGATTATGTATACGTACATTAAAAATATCAATTTCTTATTACCAGAGTATACCTAGTATTAGCTTATCGATAGTGAATATAAAGACAATATTGGTTGTAAAACAACAAAAATGAAGAGTCAGGGAGGATTTCTCTACATCCGAATTATTTGACATCCGAACCTGATGCCCGCTACATTAGTTGGGATTAACAAGAGAATACTGTGTTGAACTAGCCAATTTTCAATGCCTAACTAAAACTGTTTTTTCTCTCCTTGCACTACAGGTATATTACTAAACTGGCAGGAATAATTTCAAACAAATTAAGAACAGCTGTTTAACAAATCAAGTTATCTAGATCAAAGTCACTGAATGGCAATCGATAACCGTTTCCTTTGATTCATAGCTTCCTTTTAGCTATTTCAGATAAGACAGATAATGTGTCTCCACTCATATGCCACTATGGCCAAAACACACTGTTGTGATTGCTACTACCTGAAAGCAGTCTCTCTATATATTCCAAAGACTGTACTTTTCATAATTGGATTATATTTTGAGAATTAAATCAATTTCAGTCCCATAAAATTGGTTACAAAACCTCTACTAATTTATAAATGTATTTCCATGAAATTCCAAGTTTCTTCAGCAACCTTTCACTTATCATTCTCTAAACAATAGCTTCAAGATTTGTCAACAGTAGGCTAATATGTAAGAGCTTGTGTTTGATACGGACCTGACGGATGCCTGAGTTGGCCTCGTAGTAGAAGGTGGTGTAGTACGGGAGATGGTTTACACCCGGGTACGTAGTTGGGTTTATCGGGCCACACAAGCTAGTTATCACTCTCAGCTGGTCCCTCACAGAATTGCCCCTAAAAAGCACGCTCCTGTGAAAAATATATATCTGCTTAAGCAACCTTGTATGGTAGTGCTAATAAAGGTATGCTATTAATGTAAAGTAACAGAAAAATTAATTTTTTTTTTTTTAATTAGCAATGGCTTCATTATTTTGTAGATTGAAAGGACTTTACATATCGGTTAGTGTTTAAAACCACACTGCATTTCGGGAGGTAAGGACTCTCTTCCAAGTTTCAAGTGATCCTTCTTCCATTACAAAAAAACCATGCATCTACCTAAGCCAAATTTTTCTCATTTTTTCTAACCTTACATTTTGTTAAAAAGAGTCATAAAGGTTTGGTTTAAACATAAAAAATACACAAAACAAATATGAAACATGGCCCAAATGAAGGATAATGCATAACTTAGGCTAATAAAATTATTATTTACAACATACAAAACACATTCCATGCCAAACAAGAACAAATTAAAAACTATTAACTAAACGTTTTGATTTAAATGAAAATTGTCATTGAATTTTTTTTCATTTGTTGTGTATGGAGCAAAGATAAGAAACAACAACACAAACAATAACAAAAAGGAAAATTGAGAATTTGATTGCACTTAATATCATAGATCAGTGTTTTTCAAATGGGGTATGTGTAATGGGGTATGTGTAATGTAATTGTAATGTGTAAGTAATGTAATGTAAGTGTAATGTAATGTAATGTAATGTAATGGGGTATGTGGAGTATGTGTAATGTAATGGGGTATGTATTATCTAACGATTTTAAGCGTTTCTTAGTTTCACACAAGTCCACCCCTCCAATTTTTCCAATCTCATGTACTCGTAGCAAATAAACGAATTTAAGTTCAATGGATGGTATCTTATTTGATTTTCCACAAGTACAAGTAATAGTACAGTTGCACTGACATAGGTCAGGAGCCTTCTGGCACATGCAGTCAAGAAAAATAGGGCATTTGCAAGCTGCAACATCAAAAAGTAACAAGCATTTTTGCTTGAACTCGTCAAGTTTTCTCATGAAAGATTCTTTTTCTTTATCACGTTTATGTGATTTTGCAAGCCATAATATTTATCATGTAGTGCATTTAGAAGTTGCACTAATCTTTTATCACTGACTGTTGGAATAGATGCATTCTTACACGAACTAATTCATTTGTTTGCTACCGTGTTAGCTACTGGTGAAAAACTGACTCTCTTATTATTAATTTTAAGTGCCAAATTGTATCTCTCATTTGATAGAAATCGGTGTTAAAAAAGAGCATTTCAGGTGGTACACGAGAGACAAAGGAAGAAATAAAAAATTATATTCACAGAGTGTTTCCGATCCACTTGAGGCCAGCTATTTTGGTCAGTTCAGCTTACATTACAACTAGGGGTTTGGGGTAAAGCAATTTTTAGATTTGTAAAGTTTGGTACGGTAATATGTTAAGTAACTCTGTCCTCGGTACAAAATCTGCTTTGTAGTACTTGTTATCAATATAGTGATATTAATTTATTTCGTGGTATTTAAATTGTGGCATTAATATTGGTGGGTACCACTTCAAATGCCTAAATCCATACTTTTCTACATAGAAAAATATCATAACCACTTTAAGTCCTTGTACTTCACACCTGTGCATATAAGCTGATGATATCAGCTTAATGCTAAGTAGTAAAAAATGAACATAACGTGAGTAGCAGCATCACAGCAATAATTGAAAAAATAGATTTATTTTTGGGTTGTAAAAAACTTACAAACATAAAAAAGGGATTTTCAAAATAAAACCTGTACACGCTGGTCTATATCCTAGATCAGTAAAACCTATACTATATCAGTTTCTTTAAATTCCTTCCCTAAATATATATAAAAAAACTAATGGAAAAATAAAAACTGAACTTAAAAACTATTTAATTAGTATGTAGCCACAGTAAGCCTATAGTAGAAGCATCAGATGTTATTATTGTTGGAGTGGTACTGTTAATGTCAAAATCACTCATGATAACAATTATTATAAACAACTATTTGTGTTTCACGTTTATTTAGCTAAACACATGCTAAACTTATTTTAGAAAACTTCCAGGGCAATCATCATACAAAGACATGATGCATTCGTAGGCCTGAATAGTGACAGAGCAAGCTTAATAAACAATCCAACAAGAAAAACCAAAGTACAACGAGGAAGTAAACACCACAGAGGAAATTTATACAACATGTGGACCTCTGGAAGAAACATATATAACAATGTAAAATATAGTTATTTTAAAAACATTTCCCATATTTTTGTAAACAAATAGTTTTCTCTGATCAATAAAATTCATATGAACGATCAGCTTTTGGACGGTCTTGCTCTTTGCGCGAAGCAATCGTTTATTACCTAATTTCAGAATACATTCAGCTAACCCGTGTCACTTTAGGTTAGGATATATCTTTTCAATCGGCATTCGATATTTTAAACAATTACTGCATATAATAATGTTATAAACTGCTGCGAAACTTAACACCAGCGTTGCTTCAGTTTTTGACATGAATAAAATTGATCAGTCAAACGAGTTTGGTTGTAGTTATTTTCCAATTATATGTGAACTGATACTTAATAATATTGGAAAACCGCAATGATAACATTACACCTGATTTTCTAGTCAAAAATTTTTCCTTACTGACGCTAGCGTTTCTGGCGGCGGGCATTCACATGACTGTAGTTTGTTATTGTTAACGAATGAGGGCTAATTTACTTGATCAGTCTAAATGGTGATGGACCGCGAATTGTAATACACGATTCCTATCCTTGGACTCCTCGAATCCTATATTGCTAGTTTACTTGTAAACTTGTGACTTAGCGATGAGGATAAGCCATTCTTTTCATGCGTTAATCCATAAATACCCCTGTTGCAGCAAATCTGCATACTCAGCAAATTTCAACAGGATTCTGTTTTTTTTAATTACCCCTACCATAGTGTTATGGTATTGAAGATGTAGGTTAGATGTAGGAAAATCCATTCCCAGTGCACGTACATACTAAATTGCATCAAATCCTGGAATTTTTAATTTTTCTTCTAAAACCCCATGGGAGTGGGTAGGTAGGTTTGCCGCCATATGGGTGCTGTAAGTAAATATAAGATAAACCCTACCTAGTGAATGTACATACCAAATTTGATCAAGTTATATGTGAGATAGAGGGTTTTGTTAATTCCGCATAAGAATGACATGGAAAAGCTGTTTTTATATTTTCTCCATAACCTGTTAAGCCAAGTAAAAAATTCAAAATACCCAATTGTTTGTTTTTACTATCTCTTTTAAGTGGTTTCAGTTTGAAATGTTGAATTTTTAAATTTAGGTCCAAAAATATCAAAAACCCATTTTTCATCTTTTTCTAACCAAATTAAACCAAACTGTATAAACTCATTTACAGAATAAAATAAACAAGAAAATAATTAAATTTTCAAATGAAATCAAAGGAATTCTTGATAAGCAAAGCTTTGTACTCCCTATCAGAACTTAATGGACTCCAAAAAGTTATGTACAGTAGAACCACTGAGTATTTATTTGTATAATTTTAATGAACCTTTACATTTATTATTGATTTTATCTTTAGGCCTAGATGTTGTATTGACTCTGTTCAATTACACTGATTCATAAATATTATTCAATAAAGGATATTTATTTTGCTTTAATTGAACCTACCGTCTAAACAACTCCGCAATGATGCATCCGGCTGACCACAGGTCGATTTTGGCATCGTAGTCCGGGTCTCCCAGAATTACCTCAGGGGCTCGGTAGTAAAGGGTAACCACATTGTTCGAGTTGCTGAAAATAATTTAATCAAACATCAATCAAATCTTGTGCTAAACACTGTAGTTTTTGTAAAGGCAGGAAAATGCAATGCATAGGTAGTAGAATCTTGATAGTTCATCATTCCTTATAATTCGACACGGGCAGTGACGACTTAATGTTGACAACAATCGATAGTGTCCATGTTAGTCAGGTTTAAGTTCATTAAGTCATGGTTCATTGAAATTGAGTGCTTCCTAAATTGAACTTGTTATTTATTTATTTTTTTTTTAAACTATCTTGTTTAAACTATCTTGCCTTTTTTTAAACACTATCTTGTTAAAATGTCAAATATACTCCCTATAGTTCGACATTTTAATAGTTCAACACTCCCAAGTCCATAAAGTGTTGAACTATTGAGGCTCAACTGTATTGTATTTTGATCCATTTTGACTAGTGAGTTGGGACAATGTTCAAGTTAAATAGATAGGCTACTTGAAGAATTCCATCAATGACAAATCTGATTTTTTTGGGTACCGGTACTTAGAAACAATTAATAATACCGTACAGATAACATTTTGTTTGATTAACATTAGATATATGGAAGGACATGATAAACTTGTCCCAGGACAACTTTAAAACTGGTTTATACTAGTTGCGAAGTTGACATTGGGTACAGCAAACGAAGTTGTCATAACACTGTGGTAAGTCTTTTGGCTGTCCACTATGACAATTTCCCTTCCTTCATAATCCATTCATGTTCAAAACAGTGGGGGGTTAATGCGAACTGCATGTAAACCCCTAGCTGGAACATATGTAGACAGCAGGGGGTGAGGAGAAATGCTATGGGCATGGAAACCCCTAGCTGGAACATGAGTGGACAGTCCCTTGTCTCACCCTTTCTCTTCTTTCAATATCCCATCCTTCCGGGGGCTTGCGCAAAATGCCCATTAGAGGCAGATGTGCTCAACGGTTCGGCCGGGGTCTCCTTATCCACGAATAACAACAACAACATGATAAACGTATCCTCAACGTTTATACAAGGTGAAATATAATAACAATGGCTGCTGCCACAGTGGGCTGGAGTAATTTGTTAGAAAGAGGATCATTAATGAAAACGGTTGAAGGGAGGGTAATTAAGAGAGTTTCTATAGGCAGTGTAATAAAAATACAATACACTGGGAAAAAAAACTAGTTCCTAAATACGTAAGCCAGTTCATGTAAAGAAGGGTTTGTAGGTCACTCAATGCAATCAGGACCTTGAGGCAGCATAACATAAAATCGGGACATGGTTCCTGAAGTATTAATGACATCATTACTGAAGGGGTCGAGCTTGCCAATTATGGAATTCTTCTGATTTGCATGTATTTTATCTTGGCGATTGCCAGAGAGACCTTGTTACACATACCTTGTTAGCTAGAGTCATCCCTCATAAAAAATATTTTATATGTCCCTTGTTGTAACAGGGTCTCTTTTTGATATGTGTTTGATTAAGAATGCTCTAATCGTACTTAGACATTAAATTTTTAATTTGTGAGGGAGAAAGGAAAAAGGGACCTCTTCACGGCAAAGTAAAAATTTCAGTACGGGCATTTTCATTGATTGAGGTCAAAAATATTAATTTTAGGTTGTTTGTATTTTAATATGCTTCATTTCGTCCTTTACCGGTTGAAATAGATTACAAAACACTTGTAATGGAATAAAACACTCAAAATAATAATTAAAGTAGTCGATATCTAGCTTGAGAAAAGGTACCTCTTTGCGCTTATGGAGAAATAACATTGCCTCGAACAGGTTCATTTTCAAAACCAATCAAAAAGCTATGCTACACTTTGAAAACTGAACTCATGACGAATTCTATCGGCGACGAGGTAAACTACTACAAGTTTATTGTTAATGTAGAACGTCTTTTAATAACTAAAAACCAGAAAATGCCGCCAAGAGGTCGCTTTTTTCAGTTTTGCAATTCGCTTTGGAGAAATAACATAGGGCCACGAAGAGGTCCTTTTTCTGAAATAACACTTTTATTATGTTTTATCGGACATGCTTAGATAAAAACATTATTTTCTTGGAAACTATTGTGAGTTAAGACAAAAAAGGTGTTCCCATTAAAGAAGACATTTAGAGCTTTCTTTTGATACCAAAATCGTTTCTTGAATACGAAAAATAAATGTTTTATGCTAATTTGAATTTTCAAATAGATTTTTCTCAAAATAGCCTTTCTTTCTCACGTAATTTCAAAATCCCATATCTTTAACAAAAAAAAAAACCGTAGACTAGCGGGACTTGCGCCAATTTGATAGGAATTAAATGAGGAATTAAAAAATATGAATAACACAAAATCGAATATTGCTACGAACAGGTCCCATTTTCCTTTCTGCCTCACATTTATAAAGGAAACAAGTTATATGATTTAAGTAAAAATATATATACTGGTGTTATTAACATTACCTTTTTCCGTCAATTCGCTTTGAAATCCCAAAGTCAGTGATTTTCAGAACACCAGAGTTCGTGAAGAGGATATTTGATGGCTTTACATCTCGGTGCAGAATCTATAACAAACATATTTTTAATGCATTAAAAACCTATATAAAAAAACCATTGGCATCAGGAGGTACGGGGGCACAAGAAGGTTGATAAACACTGTCTTAGCTATTGTTAATATATGTATATTTTTGAAGCCAATCCCCGAAATTTTTGGATAGGTTTTAACCAAACTCTATATTGAACACCAGACACCAGACCTGCTCACACACTAATACCCAAAAAAACTATATTGAGTAAAACTTACTCTTTGCGCAAATCAATCGTTTATCAATTCCCCATATTGTATTAGAAAATTTCAACAATACATTAAAAATGCACAGGCTGAAAATTTATAAGAATAAATTTTGTATAAGAATTTGTTTTGAACATTTTTTGTTCAATAATGTAATATGAAATATTTCATTAAGTCTTTTCTGATCTAGATGTTTGAGGCTGTGAAGCCTCTTGAAAGTTGGTTGGGGCGTTTTTGGTTGGTGACCATAGTAGTCCCACGAGTAGCAAGGGAAAGAAGGTCGATCCAAGCAGAGCCCCGCATGCTTGGACAAGGCTGGTTGAAACTGGAGGTCGCCCGGTGTCCAGAGTCCGCATACTAGGGTCAAGCTCCCCCTTGACCACGCAGCCCTCGGCGTATGATGTTCCACCTTGGCTTGGGAATGAGTTTGAAGGGAAATGAAAATAAAGACCAGTAAAGGATAGTTGAAGCAGATTTTTGAGTCAGTGGACTCGATAGAGAGAGTAGTATGAAAATAGCGGAAGTAAAAGATATAGGATAGAAGCCTGCCAGACTAGCACCCTGACTCTGAAAAAAAGGCTTGAAGAGCCTAGAAGAGTTGAGTCAGGGAGTACCCAGGTTGGACGCGCACAATTTTGCCTTTTAGTGAGAGAGTAGGAAGGCAGTGCTTCGTGGACGTTCTGGCTCGGCACATGTGGATACGCTTGAAGAGCGTACCCACTTCCAACCCTTTTGTGGAGTTTGACCCCATGTCTCTCTGGACCATCAAAGGCAGGAGGGAGGAGAAGTCAGCTGATCCTCCCATGCATGCGTGGAGGAGAGGAGGTAAGAGCGTAGAGCACCACATCTGTCTGGGTTAAGGAACCACGAACATGACAGGACACTAGAGGACACCGGGATAGGGATTATGCCCCTCGTGAATGTATGGTGACTAGTTAGTTTAAATCATATTTCAATTAGAGTGACATTGTAGGTAATTAATTAATTTGGATTTCATTGGGTCCAGTTGTTATAGTAAATTTTGTTTAATATAACTATTCATTGAATTGTTGACTTACGGTACTCAAAATTATGTCTTAAGAGTCTGCAGTTGCTTCGCCATCTTGATTTTTAGTCCCTTAAGAACAATGTTGATTATAGGTGTCTTTAAAACACTTTATCTCGATAATCTTGCATTGGATTCGCATGAAACTTGAATACGTTGATCATAATGAAATGGCAGTTCATATGACGTTGATGAATTTTTTATAAACCTAATAAAACTGGTTTAACATGGCTTAAAAATGGTGATAATATACATTTTTTTTATTATTCGTTATTCGAGTGGATAATTTTTAAAATTAATTTTCTATCACGTCAAATGAAAGATACTATGGTAACATTTAAAGTGACATTAAGTTTGTAATCTTCAGACGAAAAACAAACTCACAGTTATGTTTCAAATTTAACATTGTTCTTATGGGACAAAATACCAAAATTGTGTAGGTACTGCAGACTCTTAAGGTACGATTGTTATTAATATTCATGTCTGATAAGTCCATTAAATTCACTCTCTCTTCAAAGCTGACAAGTATTCTGATTAAATTTTGGTGTCTGCATAGCCTCGCTGTTAATTAGTTTAATGGGACCAATGCACTTCCTGTTTTGTCTATGATCAAAGATACAAGCCTACTAAACGCTGCATTTTAAACTTAAATTTCTGATTTGATACTAGGGATGGATTTTCCACTTTGCCGCCCTTAGCCACCATTCTTCCAACCACCCACTACTAGTTAATTTACAAGTCACCTCATGACGAATTTCTTAAACCATTTAAAATAACAGTCGTAGCTGTGCAAAGATGAAGTCATACATAAAATAATATAAATTTGGCTGGTTTAGTAAATGCTAAAAAACGGAAAGCAATACCCTTTTTACATCTATCAAATCATGTTTGGCTGTACATTTTTTTCTCACTCTTAAACTTAAATTTTTTCATGATGAATTAGTGTAAGTGTTTTAGAGGTAAATGTTTTGATAGTTATAAAATTGACACAACACAAATAACATAAGATTGTGTTTTGCTGAAAAAGGATTAATGATAGGCCTAAGGTAATTGAAAAATATACATATTTATTTACAATAAATTTTGAAAGGAATGCCAAGGATAAGAGAGTTTTCATTATCACTCTCAAATAAAGAACCACATAAATTGAATTTCCATTTCATAACTATTTATATAATATAGTTTCCTGCTATTTTTCTGAACTGTCAAAAGATATCATAACAAAAAAATAGATGATATGAAAAGTTTTTTGGGGGTAAAAGGTGGGAGAACTGATTCACTTATCTGCAACATTTAATTCGCATGTGACTAAGGATCTCGCCAATAAACCTGTTTCAAATATGGTTACTCTAAGAGGGGATTATTCCTGTTAATTAGGCTCATTAAGTTGAATAATTAACCTGCGTGTTTTACCTCTTGTTTCTCCAAGTAGCTAAGTCCCCTCAATAACTGTTGGGCAATATTCTTGTTGTGCCTTAAGGAGAAAGAATAATTTCCCTTGAGGAGGCCCTCCAGATCATGCTCACAATAGGGCATGGCTATGGACATCGCTATGGCTTTGAAAGGGGAAGTCACTCTGTCTTCTGGAACATTAAGAAGCAGTGTTCAATATTATTGTGAGTCTTTCAGACTTATTTATATTGAATAACACGATAACATTTATATTGTTTGCAAAATGAATATGTAATGATTTTTCTCTACATTGGTAATATAAAAAAATAAAAATATTCCTATACCTACCAGTTATTTTCATACTTTTTTCAGCAGGGACGAAAATATAACTTTACATTAGGCTACTTGGCCAAATGAAATAAAGAACATGAATGAGAATTGAACATTTGCCTCCTACATTTGGACAATGTAGAATCCAAACAGATAAATATATTCGAGTTTGAAGAAGTGAAACCCCACAAACTTGACACAGTGTGGACTTAGCCAATGTTGAGTTCAGTGAGAGTCAAGTTTTCCAGAGCTCATATAGGCATATTACTCACGCCACTTACTTAATCAGACCATGTAAAATCTGATCTCAACGACGACTGGACCATGAAAAAGTGGCCACCAGTGACAGTATCACATTACATAGTCAAAAACATCAATGAAAAATGTAATGTCAATGACGAATTTATCACAAAAGCAGTGTAAATTCTGAGCAACCCTGATGATCGGAGGTGTAGAGTTCGAGTTATCCAGAGTCAAGTTTGTGGAGGTCTACTGTATTCTGGATTTTAACTACCTACGATACTTGTGAACCAAGCAAGTTTTGACATGGAAAGTTACTTAGAGAATAGACTATTTCTGAGTCGGATGCACTCTTAAAACAGAAAAAACAGTAGGCCTAATAATGAAATGTTTTACAATAAATAATAAAAAAAATAAAGAAAATAGGCTTATAAAAGTTTATAATTTGAAGCTCTACTTGACGCAGTGCTTGCTGTTGGTCACAATGCTAAGCTGTTTTTATCGGAGATCTTGATTTTAAGGCGAACCCAAACCATTTTTATATGACTGCATTAATCTATTTATAGATATGCACATTTTAATTTTATAAATTATTAACTGACAACCTAAAGAAAATACACTACATCTAAATAATGTTGCATACTATTAAGGAGTTGGGAGTCACCTAAGAGATGTAAAAATTTATAATGCCTTTTTCAATGTAGCTCCATTATTATATTATTTTAATGAATAAAACACTGCACAATTACAGCATTGTATTATTTATTTTTTTTTTTTTGCATTATATTGTTGCCATAGTCCACTCTCAATTATCGCAAAGGCCAGCCCCAGCACACCCATCATGGCCTCGCAAAATTTAAATAAACTACTGACTCCTGGAAAGAAGCTTTTGAAGACAACTGTTACATAATTTTCACCCAGTTATTTTGACAGTACAGAAGATCTTGCATGTTAATAGCCCTGTTATACCAGGAGCATAAATAAATATTTCCTTAAATTTGAAATGACTAGGCACAAGTTTTCTGAGAAATAAATAAACATTGTTGTCAAACATATATTAAGTATTTTGATTTAAATGAGGCCTACCTTTCACAAGCTCTAGAGCTTCAAGAACGTTTTCATGCTTTAGAGATTTCATTAATGTGTACTCATGCATGCACACCCACGGGATCTAAAAAACAAATTTATAAAAATTAATTTCTTCTTTCCTGCCTCTGTCGGAAGAAATTCTGTCATTCCTTTGTCAGGGATATATTACAACAGAAGATGCATCAATAAAAGTGTAGAGCATATTAAAAAAATTGTATGCTAAATTTTGCCCTCAACTATATCATAAATCTAAAAAAGGAAACTTTGGATAAAATAAAAATTTAAAAAGTAAGAGAATTAAAAATCATTAAGTACAAAGCCATCCCACACAAAATGTTTAAAACCCCAATAATAAGAAAAAAGGGAAAAAATTACAACCGAGCCTTATTATGTTTTAATATAAATAAGTTTTTTTTATTATTTACGTTGAGATAGATTGTAATATCAATATATAATTGTAATATCAATTGTAATATCATTTGTTAAATATATTATGTACAACCAGTCTATTTTGAACATACAATGATAATCAATTTTGGAACGTTAGCCTGTATTTCTATTAAATGTAACTTATTACAGAGAGCTGGGCTGAGGTATCAGCAAAAGTATATAAAGAATAAATAATATTTTTTTTATGAAATTAGAACGCTAATTCTAATAGGAACTCTATGATAGCCCTACTCTATATTCATCTTTATCTTCACAAAAATAGATGTTCTCAAATGTATTATGATATTTGGCTCATTAATGAAAAATAAACTCGAGATTATCCATGTCAGCCATTTCCGGACTACGGATAACCCAGATTGGATTAGGCCTACCTCAAATATAAACATAGACCTACTCTTTTATGAAATAAAAACATTTCATTTTTTTATTTTCAAATTTTATGAGTTTTACACACAAGCAAGCTATGACTGTTAATATGGGGGATTCTTAAATTACTATGAACTACTACTATAAAGCTATAAATCATAATTTATCGACAATAATTCGAGCTGAACAACTCCACACTATCAGTATTTTCTAAATGGCCTATCGCCACATTGGGCCTACCACAGATAGAGAGACTACTGTAAATAACAAATTGCCACTAACCCCATGCCCATATAGAAGAGCTTTCTCTCGGAAAGTTTTCAACGCATAGACTTGTCCCGTTGGTTGAGAGGTTTTAATGGCTTTATGGACAACCCTGGAAATGAAGCAGAGTTTGTAAAGAACAGCACACAAATGTGATAAATTGTCACAGCAACAACGGCATTTCATTTTGATACTGAAACCAACAATGATTAAACCTATTACAAATGCTATCATTGAAAATATTCACCTTGACGGTTCAGTAGTGATCAATATCATGATTCCTTAGGATCAATCCACACTTTAATGGGTGCTTGTTACTTATAGGCACCACCTCTTATTTTAAGCTGCAGTTGCCCCCATCATCCCCACTCGAACATTGGTAGGTGGTTGTTCAAGTAGTGAAGTTTTTTTATAGTTATAGGTAGGCTAAATAACCAAAAATTTGAGAAAATTTGTTATATGATAAGCAGTGTAACCCAAAGAGCACTGGACTTTACCTGACCAATATCTAATCAACAATGTACAGATGAGACGCATTGGAATTTTTCACAAATAACCATAAGAGGTACACATTCTTGAAAACATTTTATAAATCACATAAAATAAATAAATAGAAATATAGTTAAATATCTGAACTAAACTATTGCTAACATATCAGTGGCCTCTTGTTCTCCGATGAGTACTGGCAAGAGGCATATATCATCATACTCAGGGGTGCCCACAGGGGGGGGGGGGGGGGTCATGGAGCAAGTTGGGCCATAAAAATTTTTAGGGGGGGTTGTTAAAAATAAGCCTTTTTGCTAGCTTGGGGGGGGGTTTAAATGTATTTATAACCGGCCTAAAGGAGTATTTAAATTTAAAATACTTCAGTAAAACAACATAAGCTAAAAAACTAATTATATTAATTGAAAACGGTACCATTAAATGATATAATTTGGTCTAAATATTCAGCCAACAAAAATAATTCACGACGCGTCGACAATCTTTCTTGACCTTGAGTTGGTATTTGGTTGCCATGGAGACGTGTCGGTCGAAGGTGAGCGGCGCATGCTTCTTAAAGAAGAGATCAAAGATGTGGTACAAGAATATGTCATAAAACATAAATGTAAAGACACCTTTTAAAGATAATCGCCCAGGCGATGACTGGTTTCTGAGTTTTAAAGAACGCCATCAACTTGCAATAAAAAAACCGGAGAGTCTAGCAGTAACCAGACGTAATGTTACCAGTGATCCTTTCATTATTTATGATTTCTACGAGAAATGTGAATCAGAAATAAACCGTCTCAACTTAAAGTCTAGACCAGCTCGAATTTTTCATTGTAAAACCTTCGCTCATTTTCGATGGACCCATTCAGACCCTGTCTTTCGATCCATTTATAGTAAGGTCAATCAGAGATGTCCGAGCTTTATAAAACAACCTAAAAAAATTTAGAGATGACATTTTCTCAGAAGTTACACCAAAGAAGAAACAAAGTGAAATGCAGTCCTGAAAAGTGTAAATTAATATTAAAAACCTAATTGACAGTAAAACTAAAGCGTGTTATTTTTACGTATATTTTTATGATATAATGAAAACAAATGCTGTTTTGTTATTCATAATAGGACTAAGTTATACTTAATATTCATAAAGTAAGTTAAAATTGTACCAACTATCAAAGTGTAGACTGATATAAACTGAAGCAAGAGTTCATAAACTGACTGTCCGTTTTTAAGTATATTATTACTGCAGCCAAAGACTTCATTTTTCTTTACTTTTGCCATAAAAATGTTAAATGATTTTAAATAACTTATTAGTATTTAGAATATATCCACACATTACAGCAATATAAAAAAATTAGTATTTTTGTCTTAAAACCATTTCAATACGTACTTTAAGTTCTTTAATATAAATGTTATTCTGATTTGTAGCAAATATAATTTTTTTCTGCCCAATCTTGCTGTCTCAAAATTTCCCCAACCCTCCAAAGTGATGTATATAGTACTGTCTACAAATTGCCCCTATCAGGACTATATTACCTTGTGTTAAACTAATGGTAGAATGAGTGTCTCAAAATTCCCCCATGTTGTCTCATAATTTCCCATTTGCTGGGGTAATGATGAGACACGTTTTATTTATTTTTTGTTCTAACAAATTAATTACCGAGACTGAAACTCATAGAACATAGTTGTAACATCTGTGATGTGTTGTGATAAAATTTTTAATAAATTTAGCCTAGAAACCATAACTTTTTGAGATATAAGGAAAGTTTGGATTTTGTCTCAAAATTACCCTGACCCACCCTACTTTATTTTATTTATTATAAGTTGTTTAGCTTCATTATAAGTTGTATTCATTATGTTTAGCTATTAATTTTTATTTATATACAAATATGACTCGAGTTGTTTTGAAAACCATGTAACATGAAAAACACTCTAAATAAAAGACAATTTTATTTATTTATTTATTTATCGTCTGCTCATATGATGTTTCACTGTACACTTATGGCATATTTCTAACTGTCGTCCCAGTGTTACAGAACTCGCTAAATGTTCATTTATGTATTAAAATGAAAGTTTAGAATCTTATCTTTCGAAAGATATAAATATTATCCACATTAGAGTTAGCTTAGGTTTTTAACCATTAGCCTACAAAATGTTTGGACCCATACTGTCGCAATGCGACTGTGGCCACTCCACAGTGCATTGCCATACTATCGCAACGCCACAGCTGGCTAGCACTAGGGTTAAAGAACCCAGTTAAAAATAACCTTAAAGAATGAGTGACATCCATATAATTTCTATGGACACCCTTTTAAGTTTCTAGGGTGGTTATTGGGACACTAGCCTAACTTAGGCTTAAGGCAGTTTTATTAAGTTCCATTTTAAAATGTAATAGGAATAGCTTTTTATAAAAAGGCAAAGGCAGGTTAAAGGCATCATAAAGGAGCATAGTCTTAGTCCTAAAGGCAGGCAAGTTATTGTTAAGTTTTATGTTAGGCCAATTCCCTATTAGCCTAAATACATGCGGAAGTGGCCAATATCGTGGCCATCACATACCGAACTGAACCATGTATTCTATTTGACTCGTTTTATGTAAATTAAGGACCCTAGAGCCACTAGTACAGTAATGTAAAGTATATACTTATGTTAGGAGGACTATGTAAACTGTAGATTTTAACTCACCCGTATTGACCCATTCCTATATCCCCCTCGATGATCGTGTAGTTAGAAGCCACACCGCAAGTATTGAAAGCCGAATATAAATCATATTCGGCTGCAACAGATGAAGTCAGTGATGCAGAGTCACTGGGCGTTGACATTGTTACTGTATCGTGACAGTGTACCTTTAGGCTACTAGAAATTAAAACTGAAGAACTTTAAAACTTTGTTTGGTATACTTTCACCAAGGAATGTCAACTCTTTCACTTAAATATTATTTACTGAACAACTTTTTTTCTTATTTGCTTTCGCAGGTTTGACTAAATGTCATGACACCTCATAAGTTATTCTGTTTGTTTTATATTAGGTTTCCCAAGCTGTATGTTAGTTTTGTTAGGTCACAAATAAGTTAGTTGCTTTTAGTTCACAAATACACATACGTTCACAGATCTGCAACATAAAAATACAACAATTAGTTTAACTTAGTACACAAGGTTGTTAAGAGTTTTACTAGCTTAAAGGAAAGGATTTGGTAGGTAGGTCTTCAGGCCTGGGGCCTATCAGGCTGGGACAACAGAAAAGGGAGGGCCAAGAAGAGAAAATACCCCCGTCGCAGCAGACCTGCGTACTCAGCGAATTTCCAATGGAATTTTAGATTATTTACTTTCCCCATAAAAACACCATAGGATCGAGTATGTAGGTTTGCTGCCATGGGGCGTTGTAAGAAAATCTTAAGTTAATCAATAATTGGTGAATGTAAACACAAAATTGTATCAAGCTCTGGCAATTTTTATTTTCCCCATAAACCCCATGGGGGTGAGTATGTAGGTTTGCCGCCATATGGGTTTTGTAAGCAAGTATAAGTTAAACCCTATCTAGATAATGTACATACCAAATTTGACTACGTTATGTCAACAAATAGGTAAGATATAGGGTTTTCTTGATTTCCCATAAGAATATCATGGAAAACACATTTTTGGATTTTCTCCGTAACCATTTAAGCTGAGTTAAAAATTCAAAATACTAAATTGTTTGTTTTTTTAAGCTCTTTCGAATGGTTTTAGTTAAAATTCATGAATTTTTTAAATTGAGGTCCAAAAATGCCAAAAACCCAATTTTGACCCCTTTGAAACCCCATAAAACCCGGTTCCCATAACCCGACGATGCTGGTTTGCGAACTCATGAAAATAGACCTGGTCTTAGGGGCCGTCCATAAATTACGTCATCTGAAAATAGGGGGGAGGGGTCAAGATTGAAAATGACGGTAGGGTGATGTGCAAGGGGGGGGGGATTCGGATTTGATATGACATCATTAAAAAATGATGTTTTCTATAAAATTTTGACAGTAAAACAATGATAAATTCGTACACAATTCAACTACTCTATTATAAAATAATTATATAAGAAAATAAATTGGACTATTTTTAGGCGTTGTTTTATAGTTTATTTTTACATTGAGAAAGTCATTTTGGCTTTATTTCTGAAGGTAAATTCAGATTTTATTGGTCAATGTTTTTAGTTTATGAGGTAGACGAGGGGGGTATTGTAAAACTGAACGTCATATTTTTCAACAACTTCCGATCCTATAATGTGATACTACAGTGGTTTGTATGAATGAAAATATCCAGTTTGAATAGTTATTTCAAACAAATAGTTCCAAAATGTTGTCCAAAAGTTCATTATAGTCTTAATAAATCAATAAAAATAGAACTTCAGTAGCTTTGATGAAAAAAAACATTCTTTTTACTTGAAACCAAGGTTTGTTAAAAATGACGTCATTTTTCTGTGAGGGGGGGGGGGGTCAGACAAATTATGATGGTAGGATGATTTTAGGGGGGGAGGGTCCAAAAATGGCCAAAAATCGATGACGTAATTTATGGACGGCCCCTTACACCTTCATACCAAATTTGATAAAACTCGGAGGTCCGCTTCAAAATTTATCGGTACCACAGACACATATACATAGATATAGCCTATATATATATATATATATATATATATATATATATATATATATATATATATATATATATATACATATATATGAAAATGAACGAACAGTGTTTTTGGCTTCTGGGGACCTCAAAATGAAAAAGTAAAGTGGTCCCGGGCTTAGGTCTTACCATGGCTACTACCGTAATAGCGTATTCCCTATAGGGAAATTCGCTAAAAAGAGGGATGAAGAAAACTGTGATCCCAGGGTAAGGTGACCTAATCATACAAATCCAACTCAAAGTTTTCTGTTTAATGTGGTTATGTATTTTAAAAAGGGTTCCAAATCTTTAAATTTTCCACCTTGAGAATGTCTATTAATTGTGGTGAGGGGGGGGGGGGTGATCCAATTTATTCTCCTGATGGTGTTATAGAACATATCTCTCTCTTTTTGGTAGGCTGGGCACTGACTACACAAATATGGACATGATCAGAATAATCAAAAACAAATATTTTTATAACCAACAATTTCAAAACTCTGAATCAGGAAAATGGTACAAACAAATACAACCAAATCCAATCAAATTACCTCGGTACAACTTCATCAAATTAGACAGGAGAAAAACAACAGTAATGTGCAGGCTAATATTTGGTCACTCCTTTGATGGAAAAAGAATGTTCCAAATGAAAAAAGTAGACTCCCCAATTTTTCTACAAATCTAACATGAGAGAAAATGAAAACTTTAGTACTAAACAACTTAACGACAACGTCGACAACAGCTAAGAGCTAAAGGACCACAACACAACTGAGAACTGACAACTAATTGTTACAATCAGTGTTGTCAACGTACCTAAAGAAAATACCAGTGATTCATATTAACTATAATGTATATAATAATTCACAATTATACATACAATTAAGTATATAAGAGTTAAATCCGAACAAGATGTCGTAAAAAAATTCATATTTTTTATATTTTTTTATATTTTAGCTTATATGAGGAAACTCGCTCTACTTTAAGAAATGCAATAAATTATATTATAAAAATTGCACTTTTCTACAAGTAGCCTAATTCAGGCAAATGCGAAAAATCCGATGTAGCTAAGTTGAGCCCAAGTAGCATAATTTATTAGTTTAAAAGAAGTTCGTGATAAGTTTGTAATAATTGTTTGCCGTTTGTAAAGGACTTTTGAGGTCAGGGGCGTAAAAGAGAGGCCCGCAGCTAAGAGGGCCTGCTGACGGGGCCCGAGCAATGGGAAATATGTTGTGTTTAATAATTTTAACTCATGTTAGGAATGTTAAACTTGATATGGTGCCTTTGTATTTTCAAAATACCTGAAATATATTTCTCTTTCAAATATAAAAATATTTTTACAATTAGGTTTGTCGGCAGTATTCCCAACTAAATTCTGCCGGCTGCAGCTGGTCTGCCGCCAGCCCTTGTCAGCTCAACCTGCCCGCCGCGCAATTCGTCCATTTGTCATGTGCTGTCGACAATTTATTAAATTTAGGGATCTTTTCAATCATAAAAGTTACAGAAAAACTACCTTCGAAGTACAATGTCTCAAGAAAGTTTTATTGGCTTAAGTATCCCAAGTAATAGAGAACGAGACAACTATACGTTTCAGAGGTACCATCAGTAATCAAATCAGTCGTTAGCCAAAACTGCGTACGTGCTGAGAAGTTCCAATGCAGATAAAACAAATGTTTTTGAAGAATAATAGTGATAAAAACATTTTTCACTGAAATGAACAAAATTATATAAATTAATTTATAATATATTTTAAGCTTGGGAATTTTCATTTTTTATAAGAAAAACACTTTAAATGCCGATAATAATGATGTTATTAGGGCCTATACAGCCTACTTTATAAGTTGCATTTATTGTTTTCTCTCCTCTTAAAACTAGGGTTACCATACGTCCTCTTTTCCCCGGACATGTCCTCTTTTTGGAACATAAAAAAACGTCCGGGCGGATTTTTGACAATCAGTCCGTTTGTCCGGCTTTTTGGAAGCAGAAAACTGAAAATCTGTATTTACCAATCTGTATTGTAACTTCGTCCAGATTGTTATTAAATCACATTTTAAATTGTTTAAGATGTTTAACCTTGAGTAAAAAGTAAATATTTACTTTTTCCTCTATTAAAATAGTTCGTAGGATATTCCTTATCCCTTTAGTTAGACGTAAGCTCCAGTGCCGCCAGTAGTCGAGTTGTATTTGTTGCTGTCAGTAGTCTCTATCGAGTGAGTGAATGAGGTTATGTTTTTGCAAATTATCGGCATTTTATTCGTTTCTTAGTTTGATTAATGCGACCATTGGTTTTTGGATATGATTTGATTAGTTGTTTTGTTAGTGTCTAAGAGTCTTTTTCTAATTGTGAAAAATTGACCGAGTTTAAGGGTTTATTGAAACTTAATTTCATTATCAAAATACTAACTAGTAATATTTTTTCACAATTTTTACTAAATTTTTGATTTAATTTAAGGTTAATCGTGAAATACCTTCTCTTAACTACAGTGTATCTTATGTAATAAATTAGAGCTCTTGGAATTTCACTTTATTTTTTCTCATGTGTTTGTCCCCATGATCCACACACCAAAACTTTTGGGTGTAGTACATTTTCATAGGTCTTAGAATATGTAATAAATAACAAAAAGAATCTACTGATTTGGTAAACCTACCTATTACTTTCCTAAATATTGAATTAAATTATGAAAAATTGGCACCTTCTTTAATATCTTAAGACAAATTTAATTAGGCTATTTAAAAAAAAGGTGATATTTACAATTTATTGTACTAAACATTTCATCGTTTTACTGTTTCTCACTCTGTTATATTTAATTATAGGGGGGGTCAGGAATTCATATTTTTGTGATTCATATATTGTCGCGATCCGGCTCGCGACGAGTACTAGGAGTCCTCTTTTTCATCCCGGAGGGTATGGTAACCCTACTTAAAACACGTGTTATTCGTTGTGCTTAGAGTTAAGAATCCTTGATGTTAACAAAATAATCATAAACTGTACTACAATAAGAGTGGTTATAGTGCTCGCGTTTGAAAGCCAAAGGTTGCCGGTTCGGTCCTGAGAAAAGTAAATTTCTAAAGGTTCAATTCCGGACCCATCAGTTGCTATTTCTCACTTGGGCTATTAATTAATGATGCTTCCTAACAACTGGTGGATGTTATATAGTAACAAGACTCGGGTTTATACCGTTCTCTGTGAAAACGTTAAAAAATTCTACTGAGGTAGATAGACATAAAGTAATAAAAATTCGAGGAATGTCTGTGGTGATGTATTTTCCATCGATCCCGAAATCTAGCAGGTAGGTTTTGCTTAAGCTTTTTTGTTTGCTTTGCATTTGAGAGTTTTTGGTAGAAGCACAAACATAAGTTTAGAAACAGCCTCAACAACATCTTTTATGTCTAAAACTAAGTTTAGTAATTGTAATTTTTCATAACATTGGTTTATGGGTTACCATCAAGTCCATACGAAAGTTAAATAAAAGTGCTAGAGTCTACTTTTAAGCATTGGTTTTAAAACAGCTGTCCCCTGTAAATGGTATAGTTGGCGTAAACCTGAAAACCTGATTACCGACACTGTAACTAAAGTAAATTAAAACCAACGAGCAACTTTCAGTTAACTCCTTAGGCCTACTGGATGATAAATAAAACACAAATTAGATACATTGAGTTTTGTTACTTTTGATAACATGTCGAAGAGAGGGTAGAATTATAGAACATACAATTCGGCTGCATTTCTTAAACAGGATAGACTGTATGCCTAGTTGCAATCAGATTAAAAGTAGGCTATACATATTATATAGTATATTACTTGCGGTTGCAGTGCTACAATTACTGTAAATGCATAATACTTTTTACATATATAATATATATACACGGTATATATTTGTGAAAGATAAAAAGAGCTCTACCACCACCTGTAAACATTGGTGACACTGGTTTACTGGCGGGAAAACGTGATAACCGGTGATTGGACCTATCGGAGGGGGCCAAAAAATAAGTTTGCAGGGGGGCCCGAAAAAATCAGTTGCGCCACTGTTTGAGGTACTCGGCTAGCCACGTTTCGATCACTTACCAATAGCTGTTACCTTAGAGGCGTCAATGACAATGAAGGAGAGTCGAAATGGACAAAAAATGACTGCAAACATTACTGCTCAAAAATTGTCAGAGAAAGTAATAGATTAAATTTTACTAATAGCAATCAAGAAAATATCAATGGAATGATTAATTGCATAGTGAAATCTGCTGATTTTATTACGCAAAATAATAGATCATGAGTTTTTAAGGGGAGGCGGAAAATCAAAAACTCAAATTTTATTAATTTGTTTTTTATTTTTTAATTTGAAAAGCGTTTTTCCTGAAATCATTGATATATAACATGATGATATTATAAGAATTTTACATATTTAAAAATTACAACAAACATATGTATAACGATATCTACAGGCATGTCAATTTTGTGTATATATATATAAAATAATTATATAATATATATATATGTGTAATATATTATGTATATAATATATAAATACATATATATAATATATATATATATATATACATATATATATATATATAATATATCTGCTGTAGATGAGCAGAATCACATTATAACTCCCCTCGGCCCCTAGGGCTCCGCCACGCCATTTCCCGAATTTGATGTTCTTCATGTAAAAATGTACCTTTTCTCGGAAACTACTAGATACTTGAACTACTAGGTAGAGACTTGAAATTTTCACACAACTTGTATGTGGTGGTGTTGCATACACTGAGTTTTTATTGAAACCTAATCTTGACCAACTCGGCCAGAATAAAATTAAAACCAAGAAAAATTTAAATTTTTTATGGTAGTTCAGAATAAAAATTGTATCTCAGCTATTTTTCGGTGGAAGTACATAAAAAAACTCAGCATTTGTATTAAAGGTATACAAACAACTGACAAAAAATTCAAAATGATAGGCCTAATAGTTTTGAGAAAAGGAACATTATATTAGCATTGCGGAGATAGGGATTCCGCCTCCCCTTAATAAACAACCCTGGTTTTACTTTGAATGACTTAGATTTCGCAAACAGTTATTCAAGGATTTGAATACTTTCAGAGGAACTAACATGGATGACATAAAATCAATATATTTGGAAACAAAGACGCGTTTTGCTGCTTTGTGTAGGCCTACATGACAAAATTTAATATTATAATAAAGTGTTAGAATCGCTCAGTACGTATGGCATCAGATTAAAAAAAAATGTTGGCTGGTGTTTATTAGTTTCAAGGTTAAAAATTATAAACAGATTGGAAATATCTTGTCAACTCAATGGGCCAGGCATTTAAAAAATTTACTCAACCCTCCGTTATCGGCGCTGGCCATAGTGTACGCGGAACCATTCATATCGGATCTGATAGTAGACGCGGCATTTACTATGCATGAATTTAAAAGCGTTTGGAAACGTGCAAAAATGATAAAGCGTAAGAAGTTTTTTTTTTTTAAATGTACTTGATTCATTCCTTGTGAAATTGTTATTTATTTATAATAATATTTACAAAGAAAGAAAGATCCCTCAAAGATTTAAAAATTATATTGTATTCCCATAACACAAGAAAGGAGATATTGATGTTGTTAGAAATTATAGGAAATTGTCCTTTATTGATTGTGTTGCGAAATTATTTTTGTCCTTGGTAAACAATAGAATATGTTTTTAACTGGACAAAATGACATTATTACCCAACTAACGGTTGGGTGGTAGCCCAACAACGTTAGGAATGTCCATAGACCGTACGCTTACATTCCCGACGACCTGAGAACAGCCGACGAGGGAGACTGCGACGACGATGACCAGGATTCCAACACCTTCTCCAAGCTGCGGATATACAGAGACGAGGATTTCAGTATTTTTATTTCTACCATTTTAACATCTTCAAACCTGTTCAAGGTCATTGAAGTTTAAATTTTTTTAATTTTATTTAGAAAAATCCTCCTTTATCCTCATATGTGCTGTGTCGACTTGTACTTGTTGCTGAAGAACTATCTTCACAATAACATGTTTCTTGTGTTGTGTGGACTACCCCTTCCGCTTCATCCATACTGTCGATGGTTGGACAGTCGTACTCCAATGTCATTTTAATTTGGTCCTCTGGATTTTTAATTAATAGCATGTGTAACTTTTCATAAATATATTTCAGTTGTAAGCTCTTGAAATGTGGATGACATGAACTAGATAGTCTTAATATACTGTGGATGGCTTTTTTGTCGATGACAAACATCCTGCTCAGGTTATACTGACTGGATAATCCCCACAGTATGATTTAATAACTAATATTACTTTCTATAACTAAATAATAAAGAAAATAAATAATCCTAGACAGGTTGATGTTTTTTTAGAGAAGCTCAAGTTTCTGAGTACAAAGATAAAGATGTTTTTTTTTACAGTTGACAGATTATTCATAGCCTGTCGTCTGGACCCCTGGCTAAGTCTTTCATAGCCAACAAATAAAACATGTTCATAATTAATGTCTAGTAATTTTCCACGGTTTAGTTGTGTATTGACGTATTTATATTAGTCATTTCTACTATAATGGTCGAGATATTTAAATCGTTATAACCAGGAGTTCTTTCACTTTAAAACCACATGTTTCAATTAATTTGAGTCAGTAGCGCCCTAAAGCTTTAACTCTTAGCCTAGTCTTCGTTGGCTTGCCCTTGAGAACAGGCGTGGATGTTGCTACGTGTTCCACGTCTGGATTAGGTTCCATAGTTGTACAGTGTCGAGCCTGTTCTCAGCCCGTGGCCGCAAAGTGGTGTGAGTGAGACTGAGCCAGCGCGCCGGAGCCACCTCCCCGCGCAGACCGACCGTGTAATCAATATCAAGGGACGGGAGAGGCCAATGGAAGCGGTCGCCGGCCTCCGATCCCCAGCTGGCCCCGGCCACTGATTATCATAATGTAGAGAGATTACACACGAGCGAGAGACCCAGCCAATGGCACCAGACCCTGCCCCACTGTGGGCCTGCCAAGAATAGACCGGCCTTGGGGCTCTACAACTGAGTGCACCGGGCCCACCATGGTTGTTGGGGATCTTTGGACTCAAATATTACAAAGAGCGCACTGATGTCGGGGGTCTATAAACGCAAACAACACATACGGACATGACTAGCACAGTAAAACCTATGTACACATGTAAAGCATTGTAAGGCAGGCCTTACAATACAAAATAACACAGGAAATGTTTATGTTTGTACTTGATAACTCTGAAGCTAAAAAAAAAAACAAAAAAAACGGATCTTGAAATGTGTTGTAATTTCCTGGAAGGTAGTCAGTAGGCCTACTACACAAACTGTCCCTAAACTACTGAACTTGACCAGGTTATTCCCCAAGATAAAAAATAATTCATCATAGCCTATTTCATGATTACTTATTTTGCTAAGTTTTCACAGTCTGTACATGTACATTTTTGATACAGTGAAAATTTAATGATGAAAAATGAAACTGGTTTTACTAACTTAGACCGGTAAACAAAAGAGGAAAAAAATAAAAATTACAGAAGCTAACTATTTATATAAACAGCATCTACTGTACCATGTAGATTGAAAATTAATTGTCTAATAATTTACTGAATACTGAATCTTGACAATTATTTATTTTAATTTTACTGTAGAAGAGTTGAAGGTATTGTTTATATTTTAACCTATACTTCGACCAGAAGCAATGAAGTTAAAGAATGTAAATTACTATCACCAATTTATTAACAGTCACTTTCAAATCTTACACTAGAACTAAGATAAAAAATGTATAATTTTCTTAAAAATTGGCAAACAAAGAAAATGATCATTAAAAAATCACATAGTGCATTTTTATCTTAAAAAAATAAGTCTATGGTAATTTTTGTCAGTAGTTTAGAGAAAAACTGCATCTCCAGGCCTTAAAAATTCCTTCGGTTTCAGCTAGTACATTTTGAAGAATTCACTAGAAGTGGCTCACCCACTTGGAATGTTTTCCTACCTACCTCTTAGATTACCTCACCCTGAAGTTATGCAAGGAAGCCAATGTCCAGGATCTTCATCACCTTTCTTGTTGAAGTGTTAATTTGAACTGTATCCGAGCCCCCAAACGGCTAATTAATTCAGTGTACAAACAATATTTTAAAAACTTCTAGTGAATCTTCAAACATAGCCCAAGTGTTTGCAAATATAAATAAATGTGTAAAAATTGTATACTTGTTATGGAACTATACTTGTTCTCTTTTGTTATCGAAGGCTATAAATGAATTGGAATTATATTTTGTTTGAAAACGGCCAATAAACTGCCTAGTAGTTATAAATTGTACTTAATTTTCGTGTTTGATTATCCAAACCACCCTAAGTCCCTATTAGTTAAGGATAATCAGTTCTCTGATGATTGGAATGGTCTATATGAGCAACAGTTATCTGGTTTAGATGATTAGCTCTACAGAAAACTCATTAAAGGTATCAATACTCCTAAACTTTTCAGGTTATGTAGAACTACTGTATGATTCCATGCTACATGTATTTCATCCACACACCCACAACAGCCAATCAACAACGGAGACAAGTATTAGGTATAATAAATCTTTTCACCCTAAGTCCCTATTAGTTAAGGATTATCAGTTCTTTGATGATTGGAATGGTCTATATGAGCATCAGTTATCTGGTTTAGATGATTAGCTCTACAGAAAACTCATTAAAGGTATCAATACTCCTAAACTTTTCAGGTTATGTAGAACTACTGTATGATTCCATGCTACATGTATTTCATCCACACACCCACAACAGCCAATCAACAACGGAGACAAGTATTAGGTATAATAAATCTTTTTTTAATTCAGATAAATTAATACCATAATTTTTCAGTAAAATCAGAAAAATTCAGACAATTTATACAGAATTAATTTGTGTAGTTACGAAGCTGCCATTCCACTGTTTTCAATAAGTGATTTGTAGAAATCTACATACTGTATATACCTGGAACACTCACTGAAGGCAGAATTCATTCTGAAAACCAATCTTTCCAACTGTAACCAAAGATTCTACCAAGATGTTCCAAATCTCTGAGATATATGGTTTTAAAGTTACAAGTTGCTGCTGTTAAAAGTGTAAGCCATTATGAATAATACACTGGAACTGGAAAGTTGGAACCTACAAAAAGAAAAAGTTCTAACTATTCAACATTTTTCATTAACATTATACTTGACTATTTATAGTGCTAGAGACGAAAAGAAACATTCTGACTTAATAAAATGAAAGATTGATTTAGAATTCTCGTTCTCACAATGTAGAATACAGTAAACTTCCTCTAATCCGGCATGATAGTAAGGCAAAACTTTTAGAAATATTGATTGATTGGTACAAAAATAATTAAGAGTCTTCAGGTTTATTTGTGATAGGAAGTTGCGTGTGGATACACTGTACCATACAAAGGACTTTCGAATACGTAAAGGGGGACAAGTCGTATTCATCAGACAAAGGGTGACATTTTATAATTTTCATTTTAATTTCATAATCATGTACGGTATTTTTAGTTACGGTATGTTTAGCAAAGTTTTTATCGTGTAGGTATTTAATCACAGTATTTTTATGTTATTTGTCTTGAATTAACAACCTGATATTCATCCTTTAATCCGGAATACTTTACAATCCGGCATGCATCAAGTCCCAGACATGCCTGATTAGAGGAAGTTTACTGCATTGGAACTAAACATTTTCCAAACAACCATTTGATGTCACATATTAAAACTTTGTTATTTAGTTTATAAATTATTTTTTACAGTATAAAAACCAGAAGTACTTTTATACTTTTGGATTCATTAATTCTTAAGGATTAATAATATAAAGGTTCAACATTTATTCTAAGGAATATTTAAGAGTATCTAAGGAATGCTTTCAAGAACATCTCTCTACCAAAACACAGTCTGAGCAGAATTCCATCAAACAGGTAACATTTCTCACCAGTATATTTAAAAGAAAAAAATATAATAAAGAGATAAAAACTATTTCAATACTCTCAAAATATGCTGTTAAATTGTGAAACTTAGTTCAATGTGTTGCCTGATATACCTGATATTGCCTGAAGTATCCTTCCAGTTGAACTTCTGCGAGACACCACAACTAGGCAGTTAGTGTTGGCATATGGGCGTTTCCAACGTAATTATTATAATTTTGAAGAGTTGCCGCAAAGAACAGTTAGTAACAAAAAACTTACCTACCAGAAGGCGTCCCGCATAGTTTAATCATCATGAATGACATGACCAAATTTGTACATGGGAGGAATGACATTTGGGAGGTAAAGGAAAAAGTACATTTTAATAGTTATGTTTTAATTATAATACTACAGTTATAATATTAACAATAAACATATTAACAGTAATTATACTGACTACAGCTAATATACTACAAGTAATATAACTACAGCTAATATACTACAACTAATATAACTACAGCTAATATAATATAGTCGTTTTTATTCAGTGTCGGGGACCATTGGGATTGTATCTGTAAAAAAACATAGAGTTAAAGCATAATAGCTAATACTCAATTAAAAATTAAAAAGACATAAGGAATTATTACAAATAGAACTTATGAAATAAAATAAGAATAGTATAGGATCGTAAGGTTAACATGTTGTAAAATATACAGGGTTTCTGAACAACCAGGAAATATTTTGTATATATGTTCCGTAGGTCGAGACAGTAAAAAAAATCATATAAACATATGTCCTAAAATGCTTTGTTGAGCCGCTAGCCGCCATTTTGTTTTTTTTTACACCTAATAATTTTTATTTCATTGACGGTTTGTTGTATTGAGTTCATATTTGGCATGAAACTTTATGACACCGATGTCCATTTTCAGGAAAATTATTTTTGTCCAATGTGTATTTTCAATATGGCGGCCATTTTAAATTTTTAAACTCAAATATCTCAAAACCGGTAAATTTTATAAAAATTTTACAAGAGACATAAAAGTTAAAAAAATAAAATTATCTAACTAATGATCCCAAGATTATAAGGATTGAACAACAGATTACGGAGTTATTGCCATTTTTATGCATAAATTCGTTGATTTTCCATTTAAATGCATGCAAATTTAGGTTACTTTAGAAGAAAAATTTCAATAACTCCGTTATTTGTTGTCATATCCTTACAAACTTGGTACCATTGGTTAGATAATTTAAATTTTCATCTTTTTTGTTATTTATAGTAGTTTGATAACATTTACCGATTTTGAGATATTTGAGTTTAAAAATTTCAAATGGCTGCCATTTTGAAAATACTCATTGGACAAAAATATATTTTTTTTCTGAAAATGGGCATTGGTGTCATAAAGGTTCATGCCAAATATGAATTTAATAAAACAAACAGTCACGTAAATAAAAATTATTATGTGTAGAAAACAAAATGGGGGCTAGCGGCCTAACGAAGCATTTTAGGACATATGTTTATATGACAATTTTTTACTGTCTTGACCTAAGGAACACAAACACAAAATATTTCAAGGTTGTTCGGAAACACCCTGTAGTCTTTTAGGATTTTGTGTACTGTGTGTGATGTTACAAGTGATTTAAGGTAAGAAGGCTCAATTCCACCGATAATGCGGCCACTTTTCTGCGATACAACTATCATAGATAGACGATAATTCAATGTTTTGTTAGTGTTTTCGGCTAGAACAGGAAAACCGTACAGAAACTTTTCAAGGAGTTTTACCTGGCCAATTTTATATCTTTCCATAAAACTTTTAAAATATTATAGTCATTGTAATTTCAATATTAAACAATTTTTAAATGCATTTTTAAGGTTGTTTTATTAGTTTATAACACTATATAAATCAAAGTACGAAGGTTTTGTGAAATTTGCGTGTGCGTTGCAATCATTCAAAGGCTGCATGTAGGCCTAGACCTAGGCCAGCGCGGCACAATGTTGACGAGCCCGAAGCTTTGCTAACCTCAGTTGTTTCAGCCATTCGCGCGTTTGTATTTTGGTCTTAAATTGTAAAAAAACTCGATATACTTTAAAAATGATAATGGGTGATTTTCATGAAAAACGGTTTCTTCAGGAACAAAATTAGCCTAACGTAAAAAATGCAAAATTACGGCGATTTTTATAAGCTTTTTGACGGTAATACGGACGTTCGCCGAGGTCAAAATTCTGATTTAGCATCTCTGTACTATCACAAACAATGCAAAAAAGAACCTATAAATAACCTATGCAGTGCACCATATAGGTTGTAGCATTGATTTTGTATATAGGTTTGCAATATAGGCTAGCTGTTTCGTGGAACTAGTTCAACAATACAGGGTGTCCCATAAGTAAAGTGCCAGTTAAGACTCCAGTAAAACTGCCAGTAAAACTCCGGGAATAGGTTATATGGGTCAAAATAAAGAGGAAATCAAGAACAATTTTTTTTTCAAAAAACGCTTTGAATACCAGATGTCCACAATTTGGTATTTTTTACAAAATAATTGTTATCTTCAACATTTGTTCACCGATCTTTATAAAACTCGGTAAGTATATGTTTAAATGAAAGAGAACTACTGTAGAAAAAAATTTCTAAATGGCGGACATTTTAGGCTTTTTCCGTTTTCCAGCCATTTTAAATTAAAAGTTTAAAACGTTCGCCATTTTGAAATTTTTAATTGGACCAAGTTGAATTTTTTCTACAGTAGGTCTTTTTTTATTTAAACATCGGCCCTACTTACCGAGTTTTGTAAAGATCGGTGAAAATGTTGAAGATAACAATTATTTTGTAAAAAATACAAAATGTCAGATTTCTGGTATATAAAGCGTTTTTGGAAAAATTTTATTCTTGATTTTATATTTATTTTGACCCATATAACCTATTCCCAGAGTTTAGCACTTTACTTATGGGACACCCTGTAGTTACATCTTTACAAATAAATGTGACAGTGACAGCACATTGATTAGTAAATATGATTGGAAGATCGGCAACTCTTCAGTAATCTTTTATGTCATCTATAAGAAGAAACAGAAAGTAACCAAGCAAGATTTTTTTTATTTAGTTGGGAAAAAGCAGTTTACCTTTTCGCAAATACAATACGCTTATACATCTTAACAGTTTGTTAACTCTTTTTATAAATAAATTTTATATAAATATAACTGGATAATTCATACTTTTCATTTCCAAATACGCCCTTTAATCAGTTTTTACAATTAAAACCTAGACTGTGTTGTACTAAAATTTCTGTTATCTTACAAAATGTAATAAATAAATACGTTTTAGACATAATCTTATGCTTTTACTTAAGATAAAGAGTCTATAAGATTTAAATTTATGTAAATGTTCGTGGGAATAAAAACAGAGAATTCTCAAAGTAAGTTGACAGTGGACTCCAGACCATGACGTTTCGCTTCCTCACCTGTTTAAGTGACTTTCAAGGTCATTGCACCCCCCTCCCCCCCCACCCCCGAAACAATCACCACGATGTTTTGAGTTGCTATCGCCCTCTCATGGAAACCGCCCCCCCCCCCCCTTAATTCGGTCCTGGATCCGCCCTTGCAGGAAAATGCAATTATACATGCAGGTGGCCAGCCTGTAGTGTGGGACTCCCCTAAAAAACAGGTTTACCCAGAAAACAACCTCCTTTACGCTTTAGGATTCTAACCTAGAATTGTTGATCCCTTACGTCAGAATAGGTCTACATTTGGCTTTACACATAACTTCCTCCACCCAGCTCAAATTTTATTGTTGGCTATTATCACTACATGTTTCGCTGTGAATACAGCATTGGCAAGTGATACAGGAACATAATATCCATTTAAGGATTGGTCAAGGTTCAAAATAAACAAACTGAACTGTGTTTGTGATATGTTTTGTCTATTTTAATCCTTAAGACCAATCCTTCGATGGATAGTATGTTCCTTTATCACTTGACAATGCCGTATTCAGCGAAACATGTAGTGATAATAGCCAACAATAAAATCTGAGCTGCTCAACAGAAGGTACGTGTATACTACGAGGGCTATTCAGAAAGTAAGGAACATTTCCGTCTTACACCGTTAGGCTCACGCGTATCGCCTATATTAGGGTATGAGAGCGCTCGGGGCCTCAGTGGCTATCCAGCCGTGACGCTAGGAGCATCGTCGCATTGCCAGTTTTCTTTATTTTTAAATTCAAAATGGAAGCTCCCGAAAAAAATGCCGCTAGTTGCGAAGTGCGATCGGTAACACGGTTTTTGATGGCAAAAAAACTTAAAACCGGTAAAGATTTATCAATTTTTATTCTTTCGATTTCACCACAGCAAAGTCGGTGAAATTTGAGGGAAACATAACGAAAGCTCCGTTATGGTGGAGCAGCGGTTTTCACGGATCTTCTCGTCAACTTTAGTGACCAGTTCGTCAGTCACAATGCTCGGTCATCCACTCTACTGCTCATCAAGAAAATTGATTCGGTCATTTGTAAACTGAATACACAACTTACGCACAGAACTTTCATTCAAGACATTGTGTCCACACACCTCACACACTTTTCGATAAATCTCTTTGGGCTTTAAGTTTTTTGCCAACAAAAACCGTGTTAACGATCGCACTTCGCAACTGGTGGGATTTTTTACGGGTGCGGCCATTTTGAATTTAAAAATAAAGAAAACTGGCAGCGCGACGATGCTCCTAACGTCACGGCTGTCTAGCCACTGAGGCCGCGAGCGCTCTCATACCCTAGTATAGGCGATACGCGCGAGCCTAACAGCGTGAGACGGAAACGTTCCTTACTTTCTGAATAGCCCTCGTATTTCAGTTTTCAATATCAGTTCAGTGGCTAATACATTTTAGTTTTCAATAGCAAGTCAACGGCTAATACATTGAATCTTAATATTTTTGTCAAAAACAAGACTAATAAAATGAAACTATAAAATTCTGATTCTAACTTTATTAAGAATAAGCAATATTAATTCTGCAACAACATTGAAAATTAAAATGGTCTGAATTAAAATAATGCACACAAGTGATTAATTCTATATTTATTAAATACTTAATGTGTACCTGTCCTTCCTAGGGGTTGTGTACTGTTTAGTTTATTATTAGATAATTCATTTTTCAGCATACACTGAATCAAGAGTCTATACAAGCGGCTCCGCACGGTGGTTGTGAGGATTTAATGTCCACAGTAAGCGTTTTGATTGGGGATCATAAGTGTCTGTGGTTAGCAATCTTGATCAGCGATCGTGAGCGCCTCCATAATAAATTTTTTTTATAAATTTCAAGACTAGAAGGCAAATTCAAGACTAATTCCATACTTTTTGGGACCATTGTTAAATTCAATACTAATTCAAGACTTTCCAGATTTTCAAGACTACTAGACACCCTACAGTCAGAAAATTAGGCCTACCATTTTATTTATTACCAAATGTTATGTACCTGTATAAGTCCTGTGATGTTCTTGGGGGTTCTCAGCAGATCCTTCTTCAGCTGGGCCGGGCCGTGGCTGCCCCGGGGCACTGCTGAGGCAGGGTCCATGGCGTGATGGGGGGGGGGCCCCTCCACCCCCGCTGATTGACACAAATCTTAAACAAACAAACCATTGGATTACAATACTACACAATTGGGTTGAAATTTGGTCACTAAAAATATAAAATTCTGATAAAAGAAAAATTGTTCATAAATTACAAAAGCGAATTATAAGGATATTTTACCCTCTGGAAGCTAGAGAACCTGAAAAAGTTCTTTTAATACAATAATCCCCTAACCTTGCCTAGCATATAGATTTACAATTTAATCGTATTTGTAAGAAAGACAGGTCACAAATTTCAGTTAATTCTGATTACCACACGAAACAAGACACCTTTCCCACCCAAGACACAGATTTTCCATGCTTAAAAACTCTCCATGTTATTCAGGAATTAATTTACACAATGGGCCTGACAGCCTCAATAAAAGATGCAAAAACAATAAAATTTTTAAAACAGAATTGTTTAACTTCTTAGTCAAAAATATTTCTTCACTTAGTTTGAAGGATTATTTCAGTTTTTACTAGTTTACGTAGTTTTAGTTGGATTAATTGACACTATCCATGTATAGAAATATTCTGAATGAATAAAGAATGATCTGGTCTTGATTCCTATTTTAGACATAAAAAGTCTGCTACATGACAACCTTTGGGTGCTCTGCAAGTAGACAGCCACTGAGGCCGCTCTACGGTAACGTACCTAATGATATTGCAGCTGGCAAATTGCCCCCCCCCACCCACCCCCCCCCCCGTCCACAATCAATGACTTTCGTATATGTGTGTCTGTGTCCATTGTCACAGCCTGGGGGGCCATAGTTGTTGTTCGTTAACAGGGGAACGTAGCACTGAAAAATTACATTAACAATAGTACTGATGCAAAAAAATCAATTATCAAATGAAGACAAAACTCCTTAAGAATAATGATGTTTTAATAAATCACTTGCAATTTTATTTAATTTTTAAGGTCGAGAATCAATATTTTATTGTAAAAGTAAGGAATTAAGGTTTTTTATATTTGAACAACTAAGCATGATTGAATTATAAATTGTTTATTTGAACAATATATAAACACTTAGGTGTTCATTCTACTTGACTCTCACTTTCAGATGGTGTTAAATATAACAGCCTATGAATTTAAATTCATTTAATAAACTGTGCTCTGAATTGAAAATAAATCACACGTGGGAATATAAAGGACAGTAACTGTTAGAATTATAAACAAAAAATGTCTTCACTAGGAAGACAGCTAAATGATGACCAAAAGGAAAAAATCCAAAGATTTTAGAAAAAAAAATAAAGCCCTATCCGAAACCGGATGCTTAGTTTATAAAGAACAAACACTTAAGAAGAAAATTCAGTAAACTGAACAAAATTTATCTCACATTCAATTAAATATTTAAATAGAATAATAAAAAATTAGCAGTCCTATGGTGAAAACTTACAGTTAATAAGTGAAATGAATCTCCTGAAAGAAGAAGAGTTATACTGTAGTCAAAGAAGAGAAAAGAAAATCAGAAAATTATTTTAGTTATAGCTCTAACTTTCATGCATTTTAGTTGCATAAACAAAAACTTACTATAGAGGTGCCACATTAATGGACGAGGTCGTGTAAGGCAGAATCGGGAGAATTGGAGAAATTGTGTAAAGGGGCTGGTTAGAGCATTGTTTCTGAACCTACAAATTACAAAACCACATTACAACAATACTGTGTTAGTATTTTTTACTCTCATTCATAAAACTCGATATCATTCAAAATCCACTACATCTGAACTGATAATCTGGGTGTGGAACTTCATAATTTTTTTAGTAAATTTTACACAAGTGATTTGTTCACATAAAACGAAAAGTGCAAACAGAAAAAGCGACATATCACAATATTAATAAGCTGATTGACACATAATTATACTTTTTTATATATAAATAAAATAATGTATAATGCTTGCACAATTGAAGCAGCTATCTATTTTAACTAAAGAAATAAATATAGAACTGAACATAAAAAAGAGCAGAAATTGTCAGGGTTGTAAACAAAAAGTAGGCCTATTTGGGCTAGGAAGACAACTAAACAATATCAAAAGGGAAAACTTTTAAATTTTAGAAACAATAAAGCAATATCCGCAATTGCTTTATTTGCTCATTTGATGAATAGAATAGAAACCAGTGAATATGAAGGACATACAAACAATGTAGGACAAAAACAATAAACTGAATGAAACAATGAATGTCATAATTGAACAATTAAATAATAAGAATGAACAGTTCTTTAATGAATACTTACAGTTAAGAATTTAAGTGACTCAGCTGAGGGAAAAAGATTATACTTTGATCAAAGGAGGGAAAAGACAAGCATCAGAATCATGTTATTTGATTTGATCAGAGTCAAGTAATGCTGTTAAGTGCTCTGATGTAAAAGTTAATAACAGTGGGTTTTAACCAAAATATTGTTTCAAACTACAGTTATAATCATTATTTAACATACCTACAATAGTGCCAGTGGGGGACGCCGTCAAGGTCTGACGGCGACGAACCCTGACACTTTTAAAAGTCATGGGACGTCAAAGTCTGACGAATAAAAAGTCGGGGGGCGACAAATCAGGAGGATTTAAATTCGTCAGGTTTTGACGGGTGCGTCAGGCGTCAAATCAGGACGTTTTTAAATTCGTCAGGTATTGACGGGTGCGTTAGGTGCCAAACTCTGACGATTTGAATTCGTCCCGTTTTGACGGGTGCGTGAGGCGACAACTCGCGACGTTTTCAATTTTTGAAAAGACTGTACTGCCCCTCATAAATTACGGACTTATGGCCTATTGGCCTGCCGTCTGTCCAATGGTGGGCCTTATGGAGTTTGTGGATTATGTACAAAAGAAGGTAGCCATTGTTGTAAGAACCGCTCAACCAGTCCGAGCTGCTTTGTCAGGCTTATATTACGGTGTTACTAAAACTGTGTTGTACAGTATAGCCAATTTCAAATACTATTAATTAATTAAGCAAGTCCTTATTTACGTGAAGCCGTTTTTTGTGAACACAGCTCTATCAATACTTAACTAATTTTAACATTTTATGTTTCAAAGTAATGGCTCCAATTTTTAGTTATGCGATGAGGTCTTGGGTTTTAGAAATTTATTTAATAAAGTTAAAATTGAGTAGTCAAAATAGTATAAGACTGTATTATTTTTACAAAATATCGCCCTATAATTTCTCTGCAGTGACATCCGGTGAGATGCCGAGTTAAAAAGCTATGCATTGTTATTTTTCGGGTGTGTGAGTTGTCGTAAATAATAATGGAGGTGTGGTCTAGTAGGGGCGTGGCCTAAGAGGACAGACAAGTTAAACTGTACAGTCAGGTGCATGAAGAGAGGTGAGAGAGAATCGTCAGGTTTTGACGGGTGCGTCAGGCGTCAAAATAGGACGTTTTTAAATCCGTCAGGTTTTGACGGGTGCGTGAGGCGACAAGCCATGACTTTTTAAAAACCGTCGAGGCTTGACGCCTGACGTACCTGACAAAACCTGACGAAAAAAGTGGGAGGTTTTGTCGCCGTCAGACTTCGTCGCCGTCAGACCTTGGCGCGGTCCCGCCAGTGGACAGTTTAAGTTAAATATTCAGATTGGAACTTTCACTACTGGTCAGTGGCGGATCTAAGGGGGGGCTAAGGGGGCTATAGCCCCCCCCCCCCCTTGGGGGCCAAGGTGGGGCGCCGCTCCGGCTCTGGGCGGGCGCTGGCCCGAGTCGGGCGAAGGCCGGGTGGAGCGCCGGCAAATCAGCGCATGTTTTACCGATATTTTACATTGGTCGTTTGGGCAGGTGGCTGAGGCGTGGCCGATGATTTTTCTGAATGACGGCGATAATGATGACAGCAGCTCTGATTGCGAGGAACTAAGTTCATTTTACCAGCACTCTAATTTTTTCGGTCGAATTCCAAATAGTCTGAGAATATTTCACAAGAATATACGGAGCTATTCAAAAAACTTTGATGAATTTTTAGTCTATTTGGATCATTTAAATGCTAACTTGGATATCATTGTTTTCTCGGAATGCTGGTTGTGGCAGGGGGTGGGGGAGGGGTCAGCCATTGACAGATTTGACATTCACATGACTACAACGCAACGAAACCAAAATGATGGCGTCATTGTTTACACTAACAAAAACCTTTCAGCCACTTCACGACAAATAGTACTGGATGACGTTTACGGTATTTCTTTAGACTTTTCTTACTGCAATAAAAAATTTAACCTGTTAGCTGTTTACCGAACTTTTGATAGTGACCCTCGTAAATACTCTTTTGTATTTATCAATGTTAAGAAGTACTTCTGTTAGTTAAGTTAATTTTAGGGAATTGACACTATTTATTAATGTACAAAAATGTGCATGTTTTGAAAAATAAAAATGATTTGATTGATTGATCCTGAGCTGTTTGTTAATGCGCTCGGAGCGTATTACAATGGTTTCGATAAAAATTATATGTGCATTTTAGTGGGAGATGTTAATATTAATATTGATTAATGACAATTTAACTGACTTGTATTTAAATAATTTAATTGGAGCGGGACTCATATAATGTATTGATAAACCAACAAGAGTTACGAAAAATACAATTTCTTGCATTGACCATATTTTTTACGTTACTGTGACTCCACCGCCCTCACTATCAGTGCCGCTGCACACATACACGCTCACGCTCGCACAGCCACTACCGACATACCTCCGACATATCTCGACCGTGCCACCGTTATCGACTCACTCAACAATGTTGACTGGGGACCCGTCCTGGACTGTAACGATTCAAATTTATGTTTTGAACGTTTCTGGGAATTAATGAATAACACAATTAATTGTGCAAAAAAACCGATTGTAAAAAATCGTCCAGACATAAAAAACAAACCTTGGATAACTGACAGTTTAGTTAAGAGTATTAGAGTAAGGGATAAACTGAGTAAACGGGTCAAGAGAGAACCATTTAACATTAATTTAATAAATCATTTCCGTGTATATAGGCAAAATTTGAGTTGTTTAATTAAGAGAGTCAAAAGAGATTTTTATAGGTCAAAAATTCAGCAGTTTAGCCGGAATCCAAAATTATTCTGGGGAGTTATTAGTGAATTAGCCAGAAGGAATTCTAAAAAAGATGCATTTCCTATTGACAAATTTGTTCATGGGCCTTCAATCACTGTGAACATTATAAAAGAACAAGTGGCTGATCCTTTTAATAATTACTTTTCGACAGTCGGAGAAAACCTAGCGGATGCCATCGACTCAGGCGGGGACCCGGTGGTCGATGATACTGATTACAGACTCGATACTAATTCAGGGTTGCCAAGGAATTTTTGAGTCCTTTTTTCCTGACTTTTACTGACCAATCTGAGAGATTTTTCCTGACTTTTCGGAACCGCGGGGTTTTTCAAATAAAGACTCGTTTTTTTTAATTCAACCTCCTCCATCCCCATAGTTGCCCATCGCTCATCTTTTTATTGAAAATGCCCCCGTCGCAGCAGACCTGCATAATCAGTGAATTTCCAATAGCTGGGAACTAAATATAACTTATAAGCTAAGGGGATATAACTCAGTAAACCATTGGAGTTATATTTAAATATAATTATTAGGTAATCCATACCAGAAAGTAGAAAATATTTCATTTACATATAGTATAGAATTAATTAGGCCTATACGTCATACGTTTATCTGTTTATGAATATCAAAATATAAACATTAATTTGATTAATGTAGGAAATCAGCTGGTCCACTGATTACGTCAAGACAACCAGCTCTATCTTTCTACCTTCCATTAAACATTTATTTCTATTAAAATACCATGGAATTTAATATATAGGTTTGCAGCCATGAAGAATTTTGACCAAATATTAATTCCTCATAATTTAATGAAGATATATACCAAATTTGATTGAGAAATGTTAAAAAAATAAACAATATACAAGATTTGATGGTTTCCCATAAGAATAACGTTGAACTTTTTTTTAATTTTCTCTGTAATCAGTCAATCTAAGAAAATTATTGTAAATACAAAATTATTTGTTTTTAAAGTTCTTTGGAATAATCTCCTAAAAAAGTTATGAATTAAAAAAATAAAGGGTGAAAGATAAAAAACCTTATTTTAACCCTTTTAAAACCCCATAACCCCTGTTCCCATAGTCTGAACAACCTGGTTTTTTAACTTCACTTGAAGAACGCTGTCCCACACTTTCATACCAAAATACATCCAAATAAAAGGTCTCTTTCAAAAGTTATTGCTAAAAATAAAACAAAGTTTTACAATGATAAAAACACAGTAATATAAATGAACAAAATTAGGTAAAATAGGTAATTAATATATAAAATTCATATATTTGACCCATTGATTAGTACTTCCGATTCATGGGGGCAATCGAAAATCTAGACGGTTGGTTTGAGCCAATACTAATTTTACTGACTTTTGGCACTTTTTTCCTATTTTTCCTGACTTTCGGCATTTTTTCAAACATTTTCCTGACTTTTCCTGACCAATAATCAAAAATCCTGACTATTCCTGACTTTTCCTGACTTTTAATGTCTGTGGCAACCCTGTAATTTTACTTTTAGACCAGCTTCTGAACAAGATGTACTACGACACATTACTGGACTTAAGGGAGGCTCTGCTCCCGGTTTGGATGGGATCTCGGCCTACATCCTCAAGGAAAACTCTCTTTTTCTAGTAAGACCTCTCCTACACATAATAAACTTGAGTTTAACAAACGTATTATTCCCCCCTCATTTAAAAACAGCAAAAGTCTTTCCACTTTATAGATCCAACGATGTAAGAGATAAAAATAATTTCTGTCCAATATCCTTGCAAGTGTATTCTCTAAGATTTTAGAATGAATTGTTAAGAAGCAGTTGGTGGAGTATCTTCAAGACCATTCAATACTTTCTGATGCTCAATTTGGGTTTAGGAAAGACAAGAATATCTCCGATTCCCTCTTTGAGGTTTGTAAAGATATTAATGCTTCAGTGACAGATTCAAATCGAACGTTATTAATTTTTCTAGATCTCAAAATAGCTTTTGATTCTATTGACAGAAATCTTCTTTTGAAAAAATTAGAACTTATTGGTATCCGGGGAATAGCACTCAGTTGGTTTAAAAGTTACTTGTCAGACCGGTCTCAAATTGTTTCAGTTTGTGGGGTGAATAGCTGTTTAAAATCAGTTAACTATGGCGTTGTTCAAGGTGGGGCCAATCCTTTTTTTTTATTTACATAAATAATATTTCAAAATTAAATATTAATGGGAAGATTTTTCTATTTGCTGATGACACATTAGTATTAATCAAAGGAAAGTCTTGGGTAGAAGTCAGATCCAAAGCATTGAATGATCTTTCATTTATAAAAAAATGATTGGATCAAAATATCTTATCCTTGAATGTCTCTAAAACTAAATTCATGCCAATTCGAATTAGCAACAACACTGATTACGATCTCGATCCTCTACGCATTCATTGTTGTGGTAATATAAACAATCTTTCTTGCACTTGCAACAGCATAGAACAAGTTTTTAGTTATAAATACCTAGGAATATTTTTTTATTTTGGAATGAAGTGGACAGTGCATATAGTCTTTTTTAAACAAAAAATTTGAAAATATATTAACGCTTTCAAACAGCTGGCAGATATTTTAGATGAAAGAGAAGTTTAACTTGCATATTTTGCTTACGTTCAGTCTCTGCTGTCGTTTGGGATTTTAAGTTGGGGGGCTTGTTATCAATCTACCTTAGAGCCATTAATCGTAACACAGAAAGCTATCTTAAAAGTTGGATTTAAAAAGGATCTGAGGTACTCCACTAACACTCTTTTCCACGAAACCGGAATTTTACCAGTTAAGACACCTTTACATAAAATTTTTACTAGTTCATATTTTTAAAAACTTAAATACAATTTTTTCACCTGTTTCTCATCAGCATTTTACAAGGTATTCTCAAAATGTTGGTATCTCCGCATTGCATACAAATAGATCAATTTCAACCACAAACTCCTTTTATGTTGCACGATTACTATTTTGAAATTTAAGTCAATTTTATAGAATAACCAATCATTTATTTAATTCAACCTCAATAAATATTTTCAAAAGCCGCACTACTATTTTTTTTTACCACTATTTCAACTGAGGAGGCCGAGGCTCTTATCAAACCGAACTATCTCAGACATGACCTTTCCTCTCCTCTCCCCCCTGTCTCAATCATTTCATTTTTATTTCATTTCATTTAAATACAATAGTGAAACAAATCTTCCAAAGTCCGGGTTGTTGTCATCCAACATATATTAAACCTTATAATTTTTCCTTAAACTAATCAATTATGCATTCAGGTCACGCAGCTCCAGCAATTATTTTTTTATATATATAACAACAAGGTCTACACACAGGCATCTGCCCATGTAGACCTTTTCCATAAAATTTTGCTTAGTTAGATTATAGAACATTTTTATTTAGTTAAGGATCTACTTGGTTTTGTATATTTTGGAATAAATAAACTATTTTCATTTCATTTTCACAATATAAACTATTTTGAGAGTGCTATGCACAATGTAATAAAAAATTTCCCCTGAAAATATTTGTTGTTAAAAAATGATTTTTTAATGTACTTTTCTGGTAATTCAACTAGACTACACGTTATTTTAGCTCCTCAATCGGTACGCCCTCTCTGTCGGTGGGGCACCAATTCTGCGGCTTCCAGAGTCCCTCGGTGTGTGTATGCCGAGTCTTTGTATAGCGAATGGTGTTTGGGGGGGGGGGACATATTCCATCCTCAAGATTAAAGGCCCTCGTCGGGCTTGGGCTCGCTGTGCGTAGCTCGAATCGCCGTATAAAGATGTCTTGGATGACACGGAGGACGGGCGACCGTCAGGCGCCAGGTATAAGTGAGTTCAATGTATTTATTTCACGCGCATCGAAAGACGCGATGTATTAGCGTGGTTTGTTTTGTTGAAAACAAAAATCTGATATGAAAAAAGACGACAAATAGCAGTCTAAATTGACGTTCTATTTTTTATAAAAGCCAGAACCGTGTGGATCTGAACCTGGAGAAAATCAATTGGAGGTAAAATCCTTTAAAATAATAAAGTTTTTAAGGATTGCTAACTCAAATAGCAATTATAAATTTTGCAATAGGCTACTTATAAACTAATTATAGTATATATCGGCACTCTATCCCTATTGACAAAAAATATTATCTTCTAAATAACTATACACCCGCATGTGTAACTCACTCACTCACTCACAAGAATCAAAATGTTTGACCACTTCCAATTATGCTACAAACTTTAAATTTGGCATGTAGGTGGCTATTGTTTAGAAACCACCGGGAAAAATCTAAAATCCCCCAATTTTAAATTTCAACCCCCTCAAAAAAATAAAAAGGGTAGAAATAAAAAATTTGAATATGTAAGGGTTTTCTATTTTCTCTGTAACTTTTGAACGAGAGTTCCTACCTCAAATCTGAGGGAGAATCGTTGGTTAGGAATTAGATGCTCTACAAGTTAGGTCCTGTGAAATTTTGCCGTATCTCAGCCCCTTCACCCTTAAAAAGGGGCGTACTTTCGAAATTTAAATTATTTTCTCAAAATTTGCGCTTTATAAATATTTTTTACTTACTATTATGACACATAGACGCCTGAATTTGAGTACAAATTATAACCTCAACTAGATCTTTCCATAGTAGCAGCCACTGATCATTTCTAATCAAATTGTAGTAAAGAAAAATGGTGACAACACAAAATTTTTCACATTTATTCATGTACAGTCTGTTATTTTGTTTAGTACGGTGAATATACTACTATATTGATATATGTTTTGCCAGCATAGTATTCTACTTTAGACGCCCTAAAAGTTCAGTCCTTTAACATTTTGCCGTATCTCACTCCCTTCACTCTTAAAAGGGGCATACTCTCAAAATTTCTAATAATGTTCGCAAAAATTGCGCTGTTTATATTATGAGCTAAACAGGTTCTTTCTATAGGAGTAGCTTTTTTCCAATTTCAATAAAAGTTTAGTCTAAAAAAATGTACAAAACATTAAATTCTTAACATTTTTTCGTATAAAGTGTTTGTAAACTACTTTATTCTGGCAATTGCGCTGCAAAATTGATATATGTTTTGCCAGTATTATATTTTATTTTAGACGCTCTACAAGTTCGGTTCTATGTGATTTTGCCGTATCACCCCCTTCGCCCGTAAAGAGCTGCGTACTTTCAAAATATCGAAATTCTTTCACAAAAATTCGCTATTTAAAGAAATTTTATTTACTATAATGGCACTTAGATGCCTGAAATTTAGTACATATTTTGACCTCGATTAGTCTTACTATGGTAGCAGCCATTGATTAATTTCACTCTAAGTTTAGTCCAAAACGATTGTAGAATCACGGAATTTCTAACATTTTTACCAGTAGTTTTTGTAATAGGTAAAGCCTGGTAAAAATTACTGGTGTATCAATATATGTTTGGCCAGTATTATATATATATTTTTTTGGACGCTCTACAAGTTCGGTCATATTCAATTTTGCCGTATCTCACCCCCTCCACCCTTAAAAATGGGCGTACTTTCACAATATCGAATGTCTTTCACTTCACAAAAATGGGTTAGTTTCAATATTTTTCATTTACTGTTATGGCACATCGATGCCTCAATTTTAGTACCATTACGACCATATCTAGGTCTTACTATAGGAGAAGCGATTGGCCAATTTCAATCTAAGATTATTCAAAAAATTGAAAATACTAAATTATTAACTTTATTATGTATAGTTTTTTTTTTGTGATTTTGTTTAACCCGGAAAAAACACTGCCATACTGATATATCGTTTGTCAGTATTATATTATTTTAAGACGCTCTTTAAGCTCGGCCCTTTGAGATTTTGTAGCATTTCACCCCCTTCAAACCAAAAAGGGTGTACTTTCAAAATTTAAAAATTCTTTCACAACAATAGAGTTATTTTAATATTTTTTATTTACTGTTATGGCTCTTAAAGACGCCTGAAGCTACACACACATACCCTGAGCATTTTATATATGATATAAAACAAAAGTATCGATTTAAACTTTAAATATCGAGAGAATATCTTAAATGCTTTTGACTTCCTAAACTATTAAACTATGTCAGGTGGAGGCCCCAACTAGCCTGTTCAGTACTTAAGACTTAGAGCAATTAATTAACAAATTCGGGGCGCATGGGGGCGGAGCCCCCATCGAGCCGTAGGAGAGTATTATTATACTCTAATACGAGGAAGGTGTATTCGTATGATAGTATTTCTTTGTTAGTATGTACTTCTGATGAAAATGCGGGTATCAAAAAAGGCTCCACATCGGTTTCTTCAAACTTCTCAAATAAATCAGTTCTGGGATAAAAATGATAGGGCCTATATTTACAGGTCTCTATGCCAGGAAAAAACTTCTTTCGGGTAGGCCTACTTGTCTGTTGTCATCCATAAGGAAATCAGCTGATGTTGATGACTTGAAATCTCAAAATTGTAAAGCTCTGAAATAATTTTAATTTAATTAGTGAATACTGAAAGTATACTATAGTAAGATTCACGAAAATAGTCCGATGAGAGGTGATACATTGTTGCCAAATTTATTCTGAAGCACATTTTTATACTGCATTACACATGGTAAACATAATCACAAATGACAACATTGCATGGCGAGAGGGGGTGAGGGGGGACACAGCTGTTTAAATTTTCAGCGGATTATTTTCGTGCATCTTACTATAGTTTTGAACGCTATTTATTGGTAAGATTAAGCAATGATAGTTTAAAATTAAAACTGTATTAATAGTATTTTTAAACATTACAAGTATAAAACTAATCCATATACACTTAACCTAAATTACGTAACTGTAAACAAATTATAAACTGAAATGAACGACAAAAAATCTTTGAAAAATACTAACACCTCTTTGAATAATTTCAAATTTGAACCAATCATAAAGACTAGACGGCAAAGCTATAGAAAACAAGTCTATTCAACAAACACTTAATGAAAACCATCAGTATGACTTGAAATCTATTTTTCAAAGAATTAAAGCCCTTGAAGATAGCATTTTTGAAATAAAAACTATGCTTGATTTAAGAAGATCCCAAAATTTTGGTGAAGAACTAAACCTAAACCAAAGTATTATACCTACAGCACTATGTTGTAAAGAAGTTAAAACCCCAAGTGCAAATAATTTGTGTAAGTTTGACACTGAGCAATAGGCCTGCCCATCAATAAATGACTCACTTTTTGGTTGTAGTGATGAAGATTTAGGTGACGAACATCTAACAGGATATATAGCTGCTTATATTGATACACCACAAAATGTTCATATTCTAAATGGAGTTGAAACACTGTTAATGAAACTGCAAAATAGAAAAAGGATATTTTCAACTTTGTCTAAAGTAGAATACATTATTATGATAGTAAATAACAGTTAAGGAGTTGTAAACAAAAAAGGACGGATCACACTGGAGCTTATTAGCGTACATTAGGTCAAAAAATGAATTCTACCACTTTGATTCTTTGTCAAACTTTAATAAAAAACATGGCTATGAACTGCTGTGCAACTTAAACGAGGCAAAATATATCATTATTTTGGATAGGAAAAATACACGGCCGCCACCGGAGGGGCAAAGGGGACATTTTGTCCCAATGACCCAATTTTGCCCCAATGCCCTGCGGGGCTCCAACTCAACAAAATAGGGAGAGGTGCATAAATTTGACTGAACAGATTAAATTAAATTACAATTAAATTAAAATACACCCGGTAGTCAAAATTACTATAAAACATCCTACTCAAATGAAACTTGCATCAATTATACAGGGTGTGGCAAAAAAACCGATCCACAGTACTGTCTACAGTAGCAAGCGTTTTGATTGGGGATCATAAGTGTCTGTGGTTAGCAATCTTGATCAGCAATCGTGAGCTCCTCCATAATAAATTTTTTTTATATAAATTTCAAGACTAGAAGGCAAATTCAAGACTAATTCCATACTTTTCAAGACCATTGTTAAATTCAATACTAATTCAAGACTTTCCAGATTTTCAAGACTACTAGACACCCTACAGTCAGAAAATTAGGCCTACCATATTTATTTATAGCGAGTCTGCACTACCTGCGCCATCTTGGATTTTTAGTCCCAAAAGAACAATGTTAAATTAAAAACATTACTGTCCTCTTTGAAACACCATTCATCTCGATAATCTTACATCGGATTTGCATGAAACTTGAATATGTTCACCGTAAGGGAATGGCGGAGTGCATGACGTGGATAGATTTTCAATTAACCTACTAAAAACTGTTTAAGAGGTTTTAGAAATGGTGTAAAATGTTTATATTTTATTCATTATTCAAGTGGATAATTTTTAAAATTAATTTTGTATCACGTAAAGCACTAGATACTGTGGTAACATTTAAAATGACATCAAGTTTGAAATTTTCCGATGTAAAACAAACTCACAGTAATGTTTCAAATTTAACATTACTCTTATGGGACAAACTGTCGAGATGGCGCAAATAGTGCAGACTCTTAACAAATTAATGTTATGTACCTGGATAAGTCCTGTGATGTTCTTGGGGGCTGATCATTCTTCAGCTGGGCTGGGGGTTGGCTGCCCCGGGGTACTGCTGAGGCGGGGTGGCTGCCACGGGGCACTGCTGAGGCAGGGTCCATGTCGTGATGGGGGGGGGCCCTCCACCCCCGCTGATTGACACAAATCTGAAACAAACAAACCATTGGATTACAATACTACACAATTGGATTGAAATTTGGCCATTAAAAATATAAAATTCTGATATAAGAGAAATTGTTCATAAATAACAAAAGCGAATTATAAGGATATTTACCCTCTGGAAGCTAGAGAACCCTGAGAAAGTTCTTTTAATACAATAATCCCCTAACCTTGCCAAGCATATAGATTTACAATTTAATCGTATTTGTAAGAAAGACAGGTCACAATTTTCAGTTAATTCTGATTACCACACGAAACAAGACATCACCTTTCCCACTCAAGACACAGATTTTCCATGCTTGAAAACTCTCCATATTATTCAGGAATTAATTTACACAATGGCCTGACAGCCTCAATAAAAGATGCAAAAACAATAAAATTTTTAAAACAGAAGTGTTTAAAAACTTCTTAGTCAAAAATAATTAACCCTCCAACTGGTAAACGTCGCGATCGCGACCCATTTAGGCCGTTCTAAACTGGTAGGATCGCGATCGCGATCCATTTGCAAGGTCTATGTAAAATGCATTTTACTTCGTTATTTTATAGTCAATGTCGATGTTTTTTATATAGTATGAAAGAGGAAAAGATGAACAATCTAGTCATCATATGTTCAGCTGTATTTGTTGAAATATCAGTATGTTGGTAAGACTGAATTTCTGGTGTTTGTTTTTGTTTACGCGTATCGTAGGGGCGGCGCTGTTTTGTGGTTATGTTATTACTTGAAATGCAAATTTTAGTGAATTATAGTTAGTTTGCAATGTAATAATGAGTGAATTGAGTAATTATAGTGCTATTTGGGCCTTCTAAATGAAGATTCAGAGTACAAAGTGAAGTTGTCAGTGAACATGAAAGTTGTGAGTTAGGCCTAGGCCTAGGTGAGTGAATAGGCCTAGGCCTAACTTTATTAATTTATTATAAATAAATATAATTATTTATATACATAACAAATAGTTATATTTAATATTTATAAATAGTTCTAGTAAAAATTTTATCATAAAAAATTAATAAAATAAAAAATAAAAAATTTAAAAAAATATGGCGGCGAAAATGTGGTTTGTGCTTACCTCACATATTTGCTTTGTAATATTTTATTTATAATATAAACAATCAAGTGTTATACATCAGTAAAAAGCCAATAAAATTGTGGTTATTTTGGCTATCTTAGTTTTGTTGTATGGACAACATACCTTACCATGATAATACTCTAAAAGGAAAATAATAAGAAAAAAAAATCTTTATTGTTACAAAATAGGAGGATTAACAAAATAAATTTTTGTAAGTACACTAAAAACAATATTGTTTTGAATAGCCTATTTCATTCTGAAAAAATTGATATATAATTTGTATGTTTTATATACCAATTTATATGTTTTATGTTGTTTGTACTAAATGTTTGCGCGGCGGCCAAAAAAACCTCACCAGTAAAGGAGGTTATAATGACCAGTTGGAGGGTTAATAAAATCAGCCGCCATTTTGAAAATATGAGTGATAAAAATTTATTATTTTTTCCTAGGTCTTAACTTCAATAAGCTGTGTTCCGAATTTAAAGTTACTACGTCAAGCCGTTCTTAAATTAAAAATTGTTCTTTAAAAAATACAAAATGGCGGCTGTACGGGTAACTATGGAGTTTTGGAAATTTTAAATATGATATTTTGACTTGTCTTTGGTCCAGCGATAATACCTGAAAAGATCGGTAGAGAGTTCAGACACACCCTGTATATAGTTTAGTGTAAGACGAATGAAAGAAGCTTAAGAACAAGGAAATGTCTTTGCTTATTTAACTAATTACCAGATATGGAGAACAAACTTATTTTAATTAGAAGAAAAGGGCTAGCGCAATGCTACCCCCAAGAAGAGTAGGCCTACCCCCATGAAAAAACACTACGTCACTTTGTCGTCACGAGGGGCGGAGCTTAAGTGGCATAAAGTTTTGCTCATGTCCGGAAAAGTGCCCCCGATTTATAAATACATTTTTATTTAATTAGGTTGCTCTAAATTAACATTATGGCAAACCAAACACCATCCGGATGTCTACCACCGTAATTTCACCACCGGAATTCTACTATCGGAATACGACCCCCGGAAGTCTAGCCCCAGCAAAACTACCCCCAATGGTCGAGACCGGCAATCCTACTCCCGGAAAAGTATTCCCACGTACAAAATTTCTATAGTATTTAACAATTGGTACTTTTTGTTTTCGTTCTGGTATTTTAACAATTTCTATTTGGTTTTCGTTCTGGTATTTTAACAATTTCTATTTATAATAATTATTTGTTATTTTAAACTAATACCACTAACAATTAATATTATTGCAAATTGAAATAAAAAAATTAAAATAATTTATTGTTTATTTAATTTGATTTATTTTATGATAATCTGGCACTAAAACAGTAATTCATTAAAAATTTCAACCAATTTGAAAGTTTTCGTAGTGAAGCACGGGTATTCCACTAGTATAGGGTATTTTTTATTCAGATTCCGCCACAGAATTCCAACCTATACCTTCAATGTTACAGTGTTATTCTTATAGAAGCAATATTTTTGTATTTGAACATATGATAACATTTAGGAATATTATATGATTCTTCAAATTCAGCCATGTCACCGAAGATCAAAAAAAGCGTTTTTTTTGTCCGTACTCAGCAAAGTTTACAGCGCGATGAGGCTGTTAGGTTATGTTTGTAAGTGATAGGTCAGAAATATTCTCACTAACGCAAAACTAATGACACAGTAGTATAAGTCATAGAAAATATCGTCGAGACAGCAAACTACTAACCCATCGTCGGCGCGTCACTGCCTTGGTCACAGATACGTTCGTTGCGACCATCGGTGACATAGCTAACTATAAAGAAGCAGAACTCAAAAATCGTAAAACTTAAAAATGTGAAATTTCTACACAATGTTCAGCAAATAGTCTTCTTTCTATTTATGTGTTTTTAAGGCTGCAGTTTAAAATAACCTAAAAAGAAATAGTGGCTTATGCATAAAAAACAAGTACCGTCAAAGCAAGCCGCGGGTGAGCTAGCTATAAATAAAATAATACAACAAGTGATGTTAGATCTGATCAGTGGTCAAGTACACCTATGTGTATATGGAGCAAAATTGTGAGCGTTTTACAAATTGCAGGAAGATGGTAGGGATTTAAAATTAAAGGTCTCGGTCCCATGCACAAGGGAATATTATCAGCGTATCCATGAAGTTATAAGGAAATGAGTAATATCGTAAAACATCCTTCCTAAGAATAGCATGGGGATTCGAAAAATGTGTATATTAAAACATTTGTTATGGTTTTATTTTCAAAAAAGAGACAGATGATAATATTGAGTGAAGAACTATTGATAACCGAATGACAAAAAATAAAAACACAATGGTAATACTATAGTAAGACGTTTTGTGGATTTGAGCGACTAGAAATTCTCCTACGAGCGTTAACAACCTTACACACTATTTTAAATTGACTGCTGATTTTTACTGTTGTTATAATCATTTTCATTGTAAAAATAATGAGTATGTATTCAAATTATAAAATACATTCAGATCATGATAGGGAAGCAATAGGCAAATAACTTTTGTTTGAGAAAAGCCTACATTATTTATATTAAACATGTTTTGGATTTATTTTAAGACGAACAGTGTTAAATTAATTATCTTATTGAGTGACGATGATACATTAATTGAAACTTAGTGTATCAGTCAACGTAGTATTGATATTCACTTGAATCTTCCCAGAAACCTTTTGGTCATTTCATAGATTACAGAATTATAGGAGATGAGATTTAAATCAAAGACGTTTGTCCTTTGATACTAGGGGAAAACGTAGCAGATCCAAAACTTTACAACAAAATGGAAAATAAGGGAACTTATTTAAATTAACTTAAGTTCAATGGGAAACTTTAAATGGAAAATTTAAGGTTCTACTTAAAGATTCTCCATGTTTAGTGATTTTTTTTAAAAAGTCTGCTTTGTTCACACAAAATCAAGAGATTTGATTAGGAGGGACGAATATTGACTGTAAGTGGAGATTATATACTTTAAGGTACTGTATTTAAGCTTGGTGACTAAAAAATAAAAAAATCATTTCTTGTCTACTTTTCCCATCTTTATAAAATAATTTGGTATTAGAAAATACAAAATTTGATTTAATTATAAAATATCTAAGACTGAAGTAAAAAGAAGGTACATAGTCATATAAGCTAAGACATGGTAAAAGTTAGAAAAGAACATGGTTTATGAAAGCAGAAGGCCAACAAATAATGCCATATGTAAGTCATCTAGAGAGTACTTACAAGGTTATTCAACACAAATTCATTCAAGCTATTTTTCTCAATTCAAAATATTGGGAGACTTCTACAGTAGATGCCATCAAATGCGGATACCACGGTACCAGACCCCCGGCCGGATTTCAAAATGGCCGGATTAACCAGCAGTTTATAAAACAAGTTAATGTATACAGAGACGCTATTAATCTGTGTTCCAAAGATGAACTAATAGGGTTTATTTAACTATGATGATTAGCGAAATAATGGTTTTTATCGACTTTAAACGCAAGTCATAATTTATTCAGACGTTGAAATAAGGCCGCTTGACGAGATGGGAAAAAGAACAAATGCAGCGGCTAGCTATGAAACTGTGATAATGGGTAAATACCAAGCAAATGTTTTACCTTAGTTCTAATATCGGCTGTGAAGAGATTCGCAAAAAAAGTGATGGGACTGCAATAGTAAATCCGTCTAATGACTGCTACCTTCAGTGTAACATTGACCATTGGGCTGCGTAAAACGCCATTAATAACGATCTCGATCAAAAGCTGAACCAGAGTATATAATATTTCAGAAAATGACGGGAAGTGGCCGAATTTTTTATTTCAAGAGGACCAGATTATCCGTCAGCTGAACCATCCGAGGCCAGACTAGAGGGCTTTTACTGTATATGCCCCAACGACTGTATGTTGATATGCTAATCAAAATTATCTAACGGTACCAATTTTTTAAGCATCTTACTACAAATAAAATAATAATTACCTTTAACAGTAAAATTCAAAGGCAGGTAGGGGGGTGGCTGCCCTGGCGCACAGATGAGGATGGGGGGGGGGGGCTTTACTGCACCACCTACGCCTCAGTCGATGACACTCGTAAAACGCCGGTTTACTCGTTTTCAGTTTCATTTGAACTGGACCTAGAAACATAACTAGGTTTAGTTAATTACTCACTAACTAAGTTAATGGCACAATCAGTGATAAAGGCATTCAAGATACTATATTCTATTTTACTCTAAATTATAAATTAATGGTGTTATTGATATCAGAAAATACTTTATACGTAGGTAAATTGTGAATATCATGGTATTCATTAAAACTTGAAATGCTCTACTATTACTTTATATTATTTGTAAAACTAAGATAATGTTTATTTAGTTCTTTTTGCTTACTGACATGAAAAAGTAGCATGCGAGGAAGTATTTTATCTTTGGGTCAGGTAAAAACTGTTCATGGAGACATTGTAGATGACAGTCAAAATTTTTTTCATTCGAGGTATTTTTTCTAACATTAACTGTTTCCGCTACACAGGGTTTTAACTTAGTGGATTTAAGATTGAGCGCTGATCCTTGGAAAGACGCGGGCCAAGCAACACACACAAAACCATAATTTAAATAATTACAGTTATCTGATGATAGTGATACCTTAAAAACTCAATATATTCTATAACTCACCATAAATTTTGATAAAATTAATCATCTCGCTCTGAATAAGTGTTTTTTTTTGCGCTCACAGATTGTGAAGCATCAACATTACGGGTGTCAATCCCGGCCCGAAATTGCAATCCCGGGATTTCGGGATTGATTAACGACGATCCCGGGATCAATCCCGGGATTCATATATCATAGAAGTATAGAACATTCAGCTATGAAATAATAAAATTTAAAACACTTTTTATTCAAATTTACAGAAAATACAATTTAATTGCTCATAATCTCGAGTTTCGGCATTCTCCCAAACTCGAATCTTATCTGTTCAGTTTATTTCAACACGCACATGTTTTGTTTTTACGCTTCTAGTCTGAAGTCGGAATTTTTGGTTCTACCGTGGCTCACGTGACTCGAACGTAGAACCTTGAACTGTCCAGCAACCTCTATTGTTAGACAGCCCCTACTTTCAAAATATTTCCTTGAACAACAAATAAATAAATGCATATTGTATTAAGTTTTCGTTGAGTTTCATTGCATTTGTAATCATATCACATTCTCTTAATGTCTTCAAAACCTAAACCATTCAACCAAGTATTACTGTTAGCGATGTTCATAAATATTTTCCATTAAAGCAAGAATATACAACATCGTTTTGTCAGGTTACTGATTTACATGATTGATGTTGCTAGGGTTAAATAAATGAACGTAATACATTTTGCAAACCAATAAATATCGTCATAATACTATAAAATCAAATCATAATAAAAGAAAACACTTTTACTTCTAACATAATATTTTTCAAAATTATTAAGATTTATATCAACTGAAAGTATTGTGTCTCGGAATAAAATAAATACATCGAAAATAGATACAACCATGGAACGGAAGCGCACCGGAAGTACCCTGCCATAAGAAATTATTCTGGAGTTTGAACGCAAGAAATCATTCAAGGTATTGTATGAATGAGGATGTCGCAAATTCGAGCGATTCTAAACCTTTTGTTATGATTTGACATTGACACATTGTCTATACTACAGTAAATTTACTAAACAATTAATTACTATTTGAGTAGTGGTTAAGCGTAAAAATATCTTCAAAAATAGTAAAAATCGTAAAAATAATGGTTTTTTTCAATCCCGATAATCCCGGGATCGAGGGTAAAAAATCCCGGGATTATTCGGGACCCGATATTGACCGGGATCCCGTATCCCGGGATTGACACCCCTAATCAACATACAACAAAAGGCACCACAACAAGGCTCAAGTTGCAATGATGTATGCTGATGTACTACGTTTTTAACCTGTTGAATGTTTCTGACAGAGAGAGTTGTTTGCCAATATTTAAGGAATTTGAAATCATGACATTACCTAGTCTCTACATATATTGTTGTTTAGTAGATGTAAACAAATATTTAAATAATTTTACAACATACATTCTCATTCTATTAGGAAAAGGTATTTCTTAGAATTGCCATCCGTAAGATTAAAAAAGAATAGAAGCAGCCATTTGTTCATGAAAATTAAAATTGTTTAACAAATTGCCTGAAAAAGCTTGGTATGTGACTCTTAATAGATTTCTAGTAACTTTGCAAAAATGATTCAAAGAAAAAGCATTTTACACAGTTGATGACTACCTTGCCTATGATATTAGCTGTTTAAGATTTTAGCCTTGTTGTAGAATATTTATTTAGTCTATATTTATTGTTATATTTGATTTTAACACTGTTATAGAGTATTATTTGGCCTATATTTATTGTTATACATGTTTTCATAATTTGTTTCCTGTTGTTTTTTCTGTTAAAATTTAAGTGGTACCGGTATAGGACCAATGTACAATAACTTGTAAACCTAGTAATTGACTTTGTCAATTGCATGAATATTATTTATATCAAGATTCATGAATTATTTATAGCTATAGCCTACTAAAGTTATGTACCTGTTTAAGTCCTGTGATGTCCTTTTGTCCCTGCACAATCCCTTTCTTTGAGAATCTGAAACAAACAAACCACTGAAGTACCGTATACTAGGAATAATTGATCAACCAAACTTAAGGTGGCAATAAAGTTGGATTACTAAACTAACAATTAGTAAGTGGCTTGAGGACAAGAACAATACAGGATGGTGAAAAAAAGAAAAAACAGTAAAAAGCTAGAATATCCATCTGTGTATATGTGTTGTCTGTATGTCTTTTGTGTTCTTGTTCTTTCACAAATGTGTTCATGTAAGAAAATTTTTAGATGCATAAGGATTCTTACGTTAGGTAATGAAATGTATAAAAAGCTACATTTACAACAAAAAAATTAACACACATTGTACCCATCAAATTTATTTTCAAAAACAAATGTGACAATACAGTCATTATTGAAATTAGTTTGGGGCTTTTAAAGCATTAAGCTTTTCTTTAGACATTTCATGAAAGACATCACAGTAAAAGATAGGTGGCAAAGACAGCAGTCACAACGTACAAAGTCACAATGACAACTGGCTACTCAATTTAGGCGCGAATCTTTATTTGTCGTCAGCTGTTCAGAGAGGTAGCAAGCATTCACGGTAGTCATGGCCAGCCAGATCAGAGTGTCCGACGTTGAACTGTACTATATAAAATGTAACTTTCTTTATACGTTGAAGTCATATAAAACTGAAAGTTATGTTGTTGCAAGCGCAATTAAATTCTGAATAAAAACATACCAACCCAAAAAAATCTGTATAAATTTACGATAATTACATGTCTTGGTTAGACACTGATTTATTTTTTGCAAAAAGTGCAAGGTTGGTCAGCCTGTGCGATAAAATATAAAACTCTCTCCTATATACGTCTAACCAAAACAGGTGTTTTCTTCGTTTCCTTGTTAGCGCAACCATACAAAGAACATCTGATTAGTCCTGTAGGTTAGTTCAGAAAAAAATATTTTTTGAAAAGTGTACGTAGTGTCCGAGGTTACCACCCCTGTCTGAGATTCGCCGGTTTCACAGTAGTAATAAATAGTAAATTTTACTGTGTGAAAAAAAAGCTTGTGTGGTGTAAACATTCAAAGTGATTTATTTTAAAATTGCCATTTTGACGGTCCAGAGAGTAAAGATTTTAACTATGAATCTGCTTTTGCAAAATTGTGTTTAAAACCAAGAAATAGGCTATATATTGTTGAGTAGGCCTACACCTACCTAGCCATGTTCATATGTTGATGTTTGAATCCGAAGACAATTTGGAGTATATGTATAGGCTTAAGTACTTATGTAAATCTGTAACTTTATATGAACCTATTTTAACGTTTCCAAAATTAAATAAAAAGTCGTTTTGAACTTTTTAGTGCTTTTATTTTAGCTAAAAAACAACAGCGTAAACCAAAATACTTTTAAGGTGAAAGTAATGGTAAATGGTGACCAATTATACGACGCACGATAGAAATGCTACTACATTTTTCATTTTGCTACAAGTATCCAAGAGCTTGTAGCATTTTTGTTCTAAGAAAATGTTCCCCAGTTTAAACCCTGGTTCACTGGCTGGTACATATAAATCTGGACAGGTTAGCTAAATCCGATAAGGGAAATTGTGATATTTTAAAGTCTACTGTGGTAGTTGACAAGGAGTAAATCGCTTAAAAAGCCTTAAAAAGGTATCAGTTATCGAAGAGTAAACCCCGATCACACGGATAAGTGTGTGTGAATGCCATTCATATTTCCACTTCTAGTGCAAAATCCAGGTGGCCGGTTACGATTGTCGAAGTAAAATTATCTTAAAAATGACTGAACCCGGAAGTAATAGCAAATTAATCTATTATGACCGATTCTCATATAACATTACCTGAGAAAAACGACAGTGAAAAGTCTACTACTCTCCATAGTTGCGTTTGCCTACTATGGCCGATTTTTCAAAATGGCAGCTGTATTTTTATCAGTTTTGTTGAATATCTTTTGAACCATTAAAGACAGGTAAACTTTGCAAATAAGTCAAATATAGAAAATTAAATTTTGCACATTTTGATATAGGCTAATAATATGTAGAAGTAATTGTCTATTCGAAGAATAGGCTCTAGCAGTCTAGAGTGACTCATATTGCAAATGTTATGTCTGACGATTACTCTCGATAGAAGTCACAGATCAGTCTCAAATATTAGTTGAATATTCTTTATTCATTTTTTAAGGCTAAGTTCGTTGTTGAAAACATTTGGTTGGATATTAACCCTTTGAGTGCCCTATAACGATATATCGTTGTTGCAATAATTCGCGAAAAGTGCTCTGGAACGATATATCGTTGTACCTATTTTTGCAGAAAAATGCTTTGCAACGCTATATCGTTGTCACGTAAACATGAGATTGTTGCTCTATTTTTTTATGGCAACCACGTGGTTTATATCATCTGAAAGCGCATAAAATGCCCTTTCCAAAAATATATACTTCACATTATATTACTAGATGTTTTTATATATATCTTTGATAAACAACACATTGATTCAGGGAGCCACGGCGTACGCCACAGTTGCGGCACGACGACGGTCGACAACAGACAGCTGTTGTCTGTGTTTCTTGCGTGGTGTTTATTGTTGTGTTTAGCGATAATTAGTTCTTTTTATGTTTTATAATGAGTAAAAGAAAGTGTCCTTCTCCTGTTAGTGAAGGAACATTGATGAATTTTGCTAAAGAAAGTGAACATTAATTTTTGTGATAGTGATGAAAGTGCTACTGAGTCAGACAATGAAATTGTAATATATTTAATGAAACATCTGTTAATTCAATATATTATTTATCAATATACAATACTAACAATGTGATCTCTAAATTATCCAGAGTTTGTTTTTTCCTGAGAAAATTAAAACATTGTGTTTCAAAACACACACTCCTTGCAGTTTACCATAGTTTATTTCATTCCCATTTATTATACGGTAATTTGTTATGGGGAAATAGTGCTGGAGGTGGTAGAGTTTTCATATGGCAAAAGAAAGCTTTACGTATTTTATTCGATATTCCAAATAAGATTAGCTGTAGACCTTTCTTTATAGAAAATGAAATTATGACACTTTCAAGTATTTTTATTTATCACAATTTAATTTCTGTCAAACAAAATGTTTCCAATTTTACTCCATGTAATTCAATTCATAGCCACTTGACCAGACAGTCAAATGATTTGTATATCCCACCCGCCAGATTATCAAAATTTATGAAAAGCCATAAATATATACAAATTAAACTTTTTAATAAACTTCCCTTCTCATTTAGAATTACAGAAAACATAAATACATTTAAAGCAAAATTATCAAATTGGTTAATAAGTCACACCATTTAACTTATACAGTGGATGAATTTTTTAATAATTCAGACTTTTCATTGCTTTTAAACTCCAACAAGCAGTCTGCATAATAATTTATCCGAGGTTTTATTAGTTTTTTTGCCATACTGTATTAGAGTATCTGATGAGTATAGTTTCCTTTCTTTCTGTATTGACAAAATTTATGTAATTTAGTATTTAGTAATTGTTTACTTGTGTATGACGTTGTCTATTGTAATTATGTATTGCTGAATGACAATAAAGAATTATTTATTTATTTATTTATTTATCTCAGTTGGAAATGTGAGTCTGCTGCGACAGACAGACAGACGGACGGACATCGTCCGATACATAGCGCAGCGATCATACGATTTTAAATAAATCCTATTGGTCGCCGAGATCACACCACATCCCTTCCAAACGGTCCCTAAAACCACGCTAAACTCTTCCTCAGTCTCCAGCTTACCTCCATGATGGCCGTGTCTCGGTTGCCGGTAGTTAATAAGTTTAAGCCGTGTTAATTATTTCGACCTCCTTTCCATTGCATATAATGGCCACCACAACACAACAATACCACAAGTAGTAGTAGTGATCCTGCAGCATCAGACTCCAGTGATCCTGTAGATGACACAGACGAGGATCCTACATTTGATCCTGAACTTCCAGAGTGTAGTAAAAGCCAAGGTAGGCCTAGGTTTTTGCAACATATTCGACCTGTCTATCGGTATAGTTCAGATTCTGAGGAGGAAGATGTTTCACAAAGTACAGTAGACTCCCTCTTAACCGGCCATCTTGGGACCAGGCCTCGGCCAGTTAATGATTTGGCCGGTTAAACCGATGTACATTTAAAAATTCCAACCTACAATTTCATATGGCCTAAATGCAATTATGACTTGAATAAAACAAATATAAATATATTACTTTATATAATTTATACTAACATCCGACACCGATGAAATCAGTGACCAAAAAACTAATAATAATTCGTTTCCTATATTATCTATTGGATAGCAGGTCCAAACACATTCACTTCCAGTGGCATACATTTCCGTCCAGGACAGTACATTTTAGATGGTTTGAGAACATCATGATATAATGTGGAATTAAATTATACATTAGATAAGGAAACAAAGATTCCCGCGAAACATGGCCGGTTAAAGCAATGTTGAGATAAAAAATTTCCAGTTAAAAAGACGATGTTTTTGTGCCAGGGTAGGCCGGTTAAAGCGGAGACCGGTTAAAAGGTGGCCGGTTAAGAGGGAGTCTACTGTAGGCCTAGGCCTAGTGCTGATGAAAATACTCCCATGGTGTTTAGAAAGCCCGCAATTTATTCTGAATCTGAGGATGTTGATAACCCTCTACCAGTCATGCAAGAAACAGCTGCAGATCAGCCGCTTTAACCAGCCCACCCTGACACAAAAACAACATCTTTTTAACCGGTCATTTTTTATCTCATCATCGCTTAACCGGCCGTTTTACGCCGGAAACATGGTTTTCTTATCTACTGTTTCATTCAATTCAACACGTTATATCATATTGACCAGTGGGGTAACTGATTTTTACGGGCCCCCCTGCAAACTTATTTTTGGGCCCCCTCCAATAGGTCCAATCACCGGTTATCACTGTTTCCCGCCAGTAAACCAGTGACACCAATGTTTACAGGTGGTGGTAGAGCTCTTTTTATCTTTCACAAATATATAGGGCTTACCGTATATGTCTATTAAAACAAAGTTAAAATTATTATGTATGTACAGTACTTATAGCATTGCAACAGCAAGTAATACACTATATTTTGTTGCATGTATAGCCTACTTTTATTCTGATTGCAAATAGGCCTACACAGACAACAGGATAGACTTATCCTGTTAAAGAAATTCATCCTAATCGTATATTCTATAATTTTACCATCTCTTGGACATGTTATCAAAAATTAAAGTAACAAAACTCAATGTATCTAATTTGTGTTTTATTTAAATCATCCAGTAAGGGGTTAACCGAAAGTTGCTTGTGGTTTTAATTTACTTTTGTTACGGTGTCATGGTAATCAGGATTTGAAGTTTACGCCAACTATACCTTTCACAGATAGCAGCTGTTTCAAAACCAATGCTTAAAAGTACAGTCCGTTTTCTTAAACCTGATACTTCACGAAAATATTTTGGTGGGGGAGTGATTTAAACTGTAAACAAAAAATTTAAACTGCAAACAAAATATTTAAACTTGTGACAAACATGTTCGAGTATCAGATTTCCTCGAATAACGTTTTAACTTAAATTAGTTATAATGTCCTTCAGTAACTCATAGTCAGCTATTATATTTTTAAGCTAAACCTATTCTTTGTTAAAAAGTAACAGTTCTAAAGTAAACTGATTAAATAACAACTGCTACCAATAATATTGTAAAACTAATACACAAAATGTTGTGATGTAAATTACCAGCTGGTATGCAACAGTGAAATAAAACAAAAACAACAAAAAACCAAAGGGCTCCAGCCAATGGGATATTAGCAAGCATATACAAACATCTACCACCATCTCTCCCTAGAAGGATCAGGTTTAAAAAAACGGACTATAGTATTATTTTATTTTTACTTAACTCTCATATTGACTTGATGGTAACCCATAAACCAATGTTATAAAAAATTACAATTAGGCCTATTAGTTTAGTTTTAGACAAAAAAGACTATATAACTATTCTCAACAATCTCATAGCCTTCACAAAAGGCTACCGTACTCAATGATTGTCTGTCTTGTCGTTGTCCATGTCATCTGCGGCACGCATCGCAAAATCTTAATTCCAAAGAATTTTACGGACCACAATTTTTACGAAACGTACCACTTTGTTTTTTTTTAATTTTACCAAATACAAATTAGTGTTAAATACACTGAAATAAAGATAAAAGTACATAGTTTTCGTAACTATGCTCGGTTGCAATCAGACTGCCAGACGAGAGCGCTGCCAACTGCAACAGTCATCAAACGAAATTTACCGGATCATTACGAAATAGTTGGGTGAGAATTTTTCCTAAACATAGCCAACGAGTTATTTATTTAATAAGTTAGTGTTTGTTCATTCACTCCGATAATGTTTATTGTACCGTAGGCCCACCGTTCGTATGCAAGTTAATGTGAATGAGTTTAGTTTTACTACTTTGGTTAAAAATTCCTAATTTTTGGGTTTTATTCAATTTTTAACAAGGACAATTTTGCGCCCCTATGTGTTCTGCGCCCTTGGCGGGGGCCCCTACCGCCAATGCCTAGCTACGTCCCTGACTACCGCCAACATCAAAATTCAGATTAAAGTAAAGTAGGGCCTATTCAATTAAAGAACATACATTCATAAAAGCAAGTGATACTTTTGATACTTTGGTATTGAGACATCAAATTAATCTGATGTATATCAGAAATCAGAAATCAGTAATTTATTTGCCATTGACATACTGTACATTTGTATTAGCATCTGTCAAGTACAATTATAATAGCAGAGAGGCTACGGTCAGGAGTAGGCTACACTCAGTTAGCTAAGATTCATAAAAAATCATAAGAATCATAAAAAATCTAAAATTCATAAAAAATCTTAACAAGAGTCAAAAGAGAGAAATTTCATGCAGTGAACATTAAGTTTTTAACAAGTAAAAAAACAATAAAAAATTCAACATTAAGGTTTACGCCCCTTGTATAAGTGATAATAAAAACTATGAATGAGGCTGTCTATTTTTGCGGGGAGGGGGAGGGCAGCAGAAAATGGAAGCCTACAGGAGGCATATTCCTAAATCCAACCCTGAGTGTAGTGATGTGTCGAGTCGAGTGATTTGATGACTCGAGTTGACTCGACTCGACTACCCTGTTGACTCGAGTCGAGAGTCGAGTCCAACTCGACTCGCCGTCAGACGATTCGGCATACTTCGGACTAGTTCGGGTCCAACTCGAGTTGGAATTTTAACCAATAGCATGTTAGTTTGACGAGTCGAGTGGAGAATGTAAAACCATAATATGAGGAACGAATCGGTTCGAGTCGGCAAACTTCGGATGAGTTCGGGTCCGACTCGAGTTGGATTTTTAACCAATTGCATGTTATTTTGGCGAGTCGAGTCGTGGCCTAAGTGGCGTGTAGTGGAGGCAATATAAAACCGAATGTTGGATGCTTCGGTTCGAGTCGGCAGTCTGCTGGGGAGTTCGGTTCTGACTCGAGTTGGGTTTTAACCAATTGCGTGTCATTTTGGCGAGTCGAGTCTTGGCCAAATAGAGTGGAGAGGAAGCAGTGTAAAACCTAATGGGGGACGGGACGAGTCGGCAATCTTCGGACGAGTTCGGTTCGACTCGAGTTGAGAAGGAGTGGACTCGAGTCGACTCGAGTCAATGCGTAACTCGAGTTGACTCGACTCGGCACATCACTACCTGAGTGGATTTCTGTCAATACTATGGCAGGGGTTATTTATTTAGCAAACTGAGCAATTTTTACGAAACGTACCACTTTGTTGTTTTTTTTAATTTTACCAAATACAAATTAATGTTAAATACACTGAAATAAAGATAAAAGTACATAGTTTTTGTAACTATGTCCAGTGGATGGACTTTTGTTACCAGCCACGAAATGCGATTTTACAACTTAATGTTTAAATTTTTAAGGCCGGGGAAAGTTTGTAGGCCTAAGGCTTTTCGCCGTGCGTGGATGGCGGCGTCAATGAGTAAGAAAAATAACTTGAGGAATGGTTAACATACGGTACTACAAAGTTTTTATTCTTAGGCCCTATTCTTTGACCTCTCGCCATCCACGGCACGGCGAAGCCTTGTGTGAGCAGGCCCTAAGCCGCACCCAACCTAACAACTCAGTATTCTCAGTAGGAGATTGAATTAGGTTAGCATTTGTCCTCTGAGACCTACCTCACTAAACTAATAAATGCCTAAACCTTCCTAAAACTCTTAAGGATATTATAATTATTTGAGGAATAACTCACTCGATATGAACGACGCCTGCAGGGCCGGCCGGCGAGAAAGCTAAACTGAACTGACTAATACCTACTGATTTACTGAATACTGATTGACTCACTGCGCACTTGCGCAGTGTCGCAGTGCGCGCGCATGTACAGCACACAGCACAAACAAGCTCGCCGGCTCTGGAACCAATCACCGGGTCGGGAACCAATCACGTGATCGAACGGATATGGCAACGTCGCAGCGTCGCACCTGCCACTTCCCCTCCTTCCACTCCCGCAACTCTCGCTCATCGCTCCCCTCCTCCACATCCGACACCTCTAGACTCTAAACTCCACATCAGCCATTTCGCCATTTCAAAATCAGCATCAACGAAACACTTGAACTAAACTTTAGTAAAATTGTCCGTTCGTTTCATTTCTCTTCTGAGTTGTAAAAAATCGGTATAAGTTACTTCGGTTATTTAGACCGTTAGACATAACCTAAACGACTTGTCATTCTGTAAGATTTTTCGGTGTAGGGCTAAAATATTTGTATTTCTTAAACTGTAATATTTTTACAGTAACTATTTTAAACTTCTGTTATAAACTATCCGTTTCAGGTCGTTTAGGCTATTGTATGTCTTCATATCTGTTATTAAAAACTTCAAAGGTCTAGCGGACCGATTTAAAACCACGAAATTTTATTTTATTTTACCATATGATTGCCTTAAAATTGTCCAAACAATTAGACCTGCCCAAATTACAGATAATATCACCCAAATTTAAATACTTTATGATCGGCGTTTTTTGTTAGATAACTGTTTTGTCATCACTTAAAAATTGCATAATCAACCGAGACAAATAGGGGGATAATGTTTACATTTTGTAATGCACTCCTTCAAAAAAGAAAGTTGTGTTAATTAGGGAATCAAAAGATTAATGTTTTTATTGCTATCTTTCATCACGTATTTTAGGAAAAGTAGACATGTCTATGAACACACATTTGAATCTTTGTCAGAAACGAGAAATATTATAAACCATGGATTTTTTTGTAATAATAGAGGCATAAGTCAAGCCAATTAACTAAGAATGGCATATTAAAATCTAACACCTTACATTTATGATATACAGTATTATTCTTCACAATATTAAAACTAAAGCAACACTGTAACCAAGTGTATTTACCAATGTCATTAACTTAATAAATTTAAAGTAAACTAATTTCACATATAGGAATAGAAACCCCCTCAAAACTTTAAGTTTATAAATAAATTCATTCAACGTGCTACGTTCATTAAATCTGTAAAAATGTAAACTATTCATAAAATCGCGTACGGCATTCCTGGAAGTACGGGTGATTTTACTGGTAAAGGTAAAGCGAAAGACGGTACACAAAGTCATAATATGGAGAACACGTCAGATAATACTACTTTATCTGGCGAAAACTCTTATCGCAAGTGAACTTCCACACACAGGTAATTTTCTGGAATATCGATTCATATTTTCAATTGGAGATATTACGACAATGTAGAAAATCATTTCTGGCTGTGACCCTCTCATTCATTTCCTCTGACTCATTAATTAATAGCTTGTGTTGGGAATAAGTTTGTTCGTTTCTCTAACCTTTTTAACTGGATTTCGTAGGTTATTGTGGTGCCGTAACCGTACTTGTTTGTTATACATAAACGACTGCCTTTCTTTAGGTTGTTTAAAAGAGGCCTATTTATTGAACATTGTGTGAAAATTAGACGTTTCTAAGTTTTACGGTTTTAGAGTTGTGCTTGCTTAAAGTCAGCCATGTCACCGATGATCGCGGCGAACGCATCTCCGCCCGCCCCGAGGCCGCGATCTTGGAGGAATTATATGTAAGGAGTGGCCACGCGGGGCTAGAAGCGAAGCCGCCACGCCGCGCTCGTCAAGTGGCGAGGGCTACCGAGTCGTTGAATCATGGAAGTTTAAGTGTAATTACTTGTTTTAAATAACAGAATAAATTTTATAAAAGTTTTTAAATAATATGTTAAGTTTTAGGTCTATATTTATCAAGTTAAAAATAACTATGGTAAGGCTATGTATTTTACAAACGTCGACTAAATTTAATGCTATTATAAAAAACCGTAATCACATTTAGTAATTTTTTATGAATATTAATAAATCATTCCAATTGTGCTGATAACCTTAAAGAGTAGTTTTTCTTGTTAGTACATATAGTCTACTAAGTATTTGACGAATAAATCGTCTATTGTTTATAAGTTAGTTTTAAGTTATTGTACCCTAAATTCCGTACTTTTTATTATTATTAACCCATCAAAAGTATTTATGAATAATTAATTATATGCCAATAAATTACTGTCTAATATATTGTAAATGATTCTGAACATCAAGCACTTAAAGAGGTTACACCTCTTAACGTTTTTTACAAATTATAATAAGCAATTTACATTTAAAAATATCAATTCTTATCTTTATTTTTGTTAAAAGTATTGTACTACACAATAAAATCAATTTTACAGTAACACATATACATTGAGATAATTTAAATTTCGTTTTTAATGTATTAAAATCATCTCTTCAATACAGATATTTTACTTTAATGTCCCTTTATAAACTAAAATATGTTTTTATATAGAACAAAATTATATCACTGGATAGAGAATTTAATCCTCTTTTAAAATGCAAAAGCTGTTCTATGTGATTTGCCTGGTGTGCTCAGGATTTTAATTCAAAGTTGCGCGGGTCCCGTTTTTTCCTATCTCGCCCGTGTTACAGCGGCGGCACCATGCCACTACGGCCAGCCGTGCCACTCTAGTGGAGGGGAGCGGCCGGCTTCACTTTAGCACGGTATATCCATAAGGACGTGGCCACTCCTTATATATAATTCCTCCAAGGCCGCGATGCACTCGGTCAAGTTTAAACCTCTCTGCGGCGGTTATAGGTTATGAATGTTATTGTTATTGCTAAATATGTAAAAAATATTATCAAAAATTATTCACAGTGAAAATAACACGCTGTAAATTTGGCAAAGTGCTTGTAGCTGCTGTCCCGGTGAAAAGATAGTAAGACGTACCGTAGTACTGGTATTTATGTACTGAATTTCAGCCATATATGTTCCACTATAGTAAAAAAGACCCCCGTCGCAGCAGGCCTATACGTACTCAGGAATTTCCAAAGGAATTTGGTATTTTTTATTTCCCCGTATATACAACATGGGATTTAGGATGGAGGTTTGCTGCCATGGGGGTGTTGTAAGCAAATAGACGATGATTTTTCCCATATATAATCTTATAAAGAACACGAACAAGCTCCGAATCGAATGCATCTTATGTCAAACTGACCGTTGGCGGACCTCGACCTTGAAGGTTTTAAAGTTTTATGACCTTGAGTGACCACAGGTGGAGCAGGACATCTAACCTACGTGTCTTCCCGATAGATCCGAGTCCCTATAGATCCGGACATAATTGACAGCAAACTGTCCCGATAGATCCGCGACGAATATGTGGTCATAATGAAATGATTAAGGGTGCGCTCTTACCTATCAGCCGCGCGCGTATGCAAGGTTTAGAATCTCCGTGTTTGTCGCCCCAGTTGCAAACCGATTTAAAATATTTTGGTGTCATTCTTTTCGTAAAATAATTTTTTACCAAGATATCTTATAATTTTGATATTAATTTAAATTACTATGCAGGGTACTTGCTAATAATGTTGAAATAAGCGTTTTTTGTATCAAGTTTTAACACATAAATATTTAGAGAAAAAATAAGATCATACGTGGGTACAATAGAGGCCTAATCTTAAGAACAAGAATCTGCAATAAGATTTTTAAAAAGTTTAAAGATAACGATGCAAGAAGGGAGATGCGAAAGGTCTGCAATTGCAAAAACATCGTTATTAGACCACCGATCGATTTCGCAATGAAACTAAAAAAAGCATGAAAGTAACAAAATTTAAAATCACCCGTCATATAATTTCCAAAATGTGACATTCCGCGTATAGCGGCAGTTAACAGTCTCGCTCGACGATTTTGACGCCGAGGTAGAGCGTCCTTAATTAACGATTCCCGTCGGATTCGTTTACAGAACATTTACTGTTAACACCTACTGTGCCTATAAAAGTTAAAATGTGAAATTTATCCGAATTTGAGACTAACTTAACATCGCGGTCTTAGGTTGTGCCAACTTAATTCCGTAATTAATTCTAATTGTTTGCAAGATATGGGTTACTTAAAATTGTCATGCAAACAGACAGACAGTAAATTAAATTAATCAATGCAGGATACTTGTTACATTAAAGTATAGTATTGATTACTATAACAGTAGACCTATATAGTGTGTCTTCGTAAAAAATAATCCTTTAGATACTACAAATGAACTCTTTGTAAAAGAGTTTTATTTTTACTTTTTGGGTGGGCAATTTTCGTATTGGAATGTTCACTGTAAAGTAGATTTAAGTTTAATTATTTTACATACCTCCATACCCACACATTAGCGTTATTGAATGGTTTCGATTGCGACTAAAGCGTAGGCCTATAGCCAGGAAATTTTAAAGGGGATGGGCAGGGGGGTTTGGCCAGAAACGGGAATTTCAATTTAAGCTCTTTTAAAACCCAGCATTTTATATGATTAGGGTCTATTTAAAATAATTCACTTTTAGGCCTATACATAGTTTCCTAGATCTGTACCTATACACACTCGTCATCAGTGCCAAAGTTATCAGTAAAGTTTGTGGGGTTTTACTGGTACGTATTATTAATATTTAATTTTGAATTTTATCCCGTAAACCCCTCCCCCTACAGTCCCGCCCTTGGAACGGCATTTCTTTCAATCAGATCTTGTTGAACAAAGTAATAACTAAGTCAGTGAATTCGTTTAAAATTCCATTTTACTATATAGACCTACCTTCACGCGGTTTAAAAATTATTTCAAGTTAAATATTTCATCTTGTAGATCCGATTTCATGATTAGACACTGCACTGACAGCTCGCTATTGTGAATTTTCCCTCCATAATCCGTCCGGCCCGGCTACAATTCGCTCACTACTATGTACATCGCCTACGCCATACCTCCGCTGCAAGTTATTTCTATTTGTGCTATTGGTAGCCGTACATAAATCAGAATCAGGTAGTTTTCATATTTCATATCAAAATCAATTAATAAGCCTACACATGACAATCGAGAAAAAAGCAAGGCGTGAAAATCGGCGCGAAATCGACCGCCAATAGTAAATTTACAGTGTTGCCAATTCGAGCCCCTCCTTCTCCTTCATTTAGGCGCGACTCCATACACGTTAGGGATGAGCATCGATAGAACAACATCGATGTTGACCATCGATGTTAACATCGAACCAAAACATCGATGTGTGGAAAACATCGACCTCTAAACATCGATGAATATCGGACCTAAACATCGATGTTTTTATGAAAATCCCGAATTTTTAAAAAAGACTATCGGATAAAAACATCAATATTTTAGTTAAAATTCCGTAGTTTCGTATAAAAGGATACGTAAACCACAATGACACACAACAAATTTAAATCAAACTTTATTAAAAATATATTTATTTCGTCAGTTTTAATAGTTAGTTACAAATTTCAATGAATGGATTAACTTATTGCTGCCTACTCGACACATTATTTCACTCCCACCTCCATAGGGTACCGTCTTTTTATTTTAAGAGTAGTGGGTTTATTTTTTCAAACTTGGTAAAAAGAAAAATAACAATTTTATTCGTTTTTACGACTAGAAATATCAAACAGAAAAAAACATCGTGTATTGCAAATTTCGAAAAACATCGATGTAAAACATCGATGTACGATAAACATCGGTAACTCACCATCGATGGCAAAAACATCGAACATCGAAAGGAAAACATCGATGTTTCGAAAACATCGGCCATCGATGCTCATCCCTAATACACGTGCCAGCCGTCAGTTCAGTTGCCAGTTTATTGCGAATCCCCGACTGATGAAGCATGGATTATCCTCACTGGCCTCGGATTTTGAGACGGTCGCGACGCCCGCGACACTCGCCGCCGCCACAACCCATATCACCTGAAGTACCTCCACCTCCTGAAGTACCTCCACCACCACCGCAGTCTCCACGGCGGCTGAGGGGAATCCCAGTGCATCCCCAAGTGCACAGGATGTACTTTATCCATGCCATCCCGCCGCCCCCCGGACGACCGATAGTCTTCTTGGTGCTGGTTCCTGAGGTGCCGCAGCCGCCACCCCCGCCCCAGCCACAGCCAGCACAGGCGTCAGCAACGAAGCCGGAGTGGAATCCTCCTACACCGCCGCCGTCCCCGCCCCTCTGAACGCGCCACGGTAAGCAACAACCACCTGTCCACCTCCTGAGAGATGCATTCCACACATGTACATGTCCCACCTTCCCAAACCTTATTTAGAGATGCCAAAACTCCCTCCCCGCCAAAATGCACTGAACTGAATACAGGTCATTATTTCCCAGCCCGATATGCAACATTCTAACACCAGCCCGAACCGGAATAACACAAATTCAGTACCAGCCACCCGTATTCCGCATTCCACTTAATTGCCGACCTCTCTCCCGCCAACCTCGCCGAATAGTAGCCTATGTGTAATATTGTGACTGTGAGGCAGACTCGAGTATCTGCCAGCAAGGTCAGCTTTTGGGGCGGAATTTAAGTTCGTCCCACCACCATGACATCACCGCCATTTCCTCAGCCCGTAACTACCCGTTACACACAATAGCTACGACCCCATAGGTCCTATGCGAGGCTCCTAGCTCTCTAATCGTCTAAGGCTTCTATTGTAACCAGCGCCATTTCTCGTGCGTCTACAAATTAGTAGGCCTACTGTACAACCAACAGGGGACAGGGTTCGATCAGCTACAAGGTGGTTTTTGTACGCCAACGTTTTTTGTACACCTCTTTGGGCCCCGAGTTTTTTGTAAACAAGGCCTAAACGTAAGATATAAAATGGAGCTCATTTAGTGTAAGTTTTGGTTCTTCCGTTAGAGGAAAAATAAACCTACAGTACCCAGCTATTACTTATAGATAACCAAAATACCTAAAATTCTGTAAAATGTAATTTTAGTAAAATTTTAATAGCTATAAGGCTTCTTTTCAAATGGGTAAGTGTCCCAATTTTGGCAGTCTCTGAGCAATCTGTAGTTTGATATTCATGTATAACATCAGATTTAAAACCTTAACATCAGATTTAAAACCTATAGGTTAATTGAATCAGGGGTGCCCATCCCCCCCCCCCCAAGGCCAAAGTGCGACTCCCCCCAAAAAAATTATACCCCCCCCCCCCCTCTTACATTAACGCAACAATACCTAAGTTGGCGTTTGGCGAGTTATCCATTAACTATAATATGTACTCTATCACCTCACTTTTTTGAAGTACTATACTGTCATTAGTTTAATATAATCCCATTTACCTATTTAGAGCCAATCTAAGAAAAAAGTTACCAACTATAAACATATTTTGATTCAACTTGCTAAAATGATTAAATAATAATGGTGATAATGATTTATTTTCTGGAGAAATTATTGTGTCAGTACAGTAAACCTCTCTCAGTTTAGATTGTTACAGTTTCATTATTTTACTTAATTTAAAATTTAATAATTTGATAGTTACCCATTAACTGTAATATGTACTCTATCTCACTTTTTTAAATACTCTACTGTCATTAGTTTAATATAATCCCATTTACCTATTTAGAGTCAATCTAAGAAAAAAGTTACCAACTATAAACATATTTTGATTCAACTTGCTAAAATGATTAAATAATAATGATGATAATGATTTATTTTCTGGAGAAATTATTGTGTCAGTACAGTAAACCTCTCTCAGTTTAAATTGTTACTTAGTTTCATTATTTTACTTAATTTAAAATTTAATAATTTGATAATTACCTTATGGAACTTTTATGGTCGAGTATAGCAAATTGACTAGAACACAAAAGGGTACGGACACCAGGACTGAAATTATGTATGTTACTGTGGCCTTCATGGAGAAATTTTACAAAAAAAAAAATTGTTAACTGTAGCCCTTGTAGCACTTAGTTTCGAATTTTAAAATTATTCATTCTGATTTAGAAATTTTCCTTAACACTAGAATATTAGGCTATGTAGGATTTTATCAAAATTTAAGATGTTGTAAAAATGTGATTGAAGCGTAAACATTCAAATCTGCCATTTTAAACTCGACTTTAAATTGGCAGATCGCCAATCTGCCAATTTAATGGAATTTGTAAAAAGCAAATTGCCATTTTACAAATTCCATCTTAAAATTTTTAAAGGTGGAATTTGTAACATTTTTCTCTACAAATGGAGACTTTTAATTTGATCTATGAATGAAACTATGTGTAAATCTGATCCCTAAGGTGTCCCTATATTGGGAGTATATGTCAAAAACACCGCTCAAAAGTAAATTACATTTACAATCGGTTACAAAATATCAATCCCCATACATATCTCACACTGTAGTGTGTATACAGGTTTTAATAAACTAAATTCATGCTATAGCATATGGTCCTATATATTTCGCTTGGTTTTCTGCCTGTCTGTGATCTTAAAAAATAATATTTCATCATAATGCATGCAAAACAGGTTTTCCGTCCTTTCGTTAGTCCGCAAGGGCGGTGTTGCAATTTTTCGTCTGAAAAGTGCATGGCCAAAAGGTCTGTTCAGGACTCCTACACCGAAAAGAATAACAACCTAGCAAATAAACTTCTAAGTTTACATGTTCAACTTAGGTATATGTTTGAATTAAATTATTCATTAAAGTTTGTCTGTTATTAATTCTCTTTAATTTAGAAACGAACTGTATAGATTAAATGGAAGTATGATGAACTAACCTAATAATAAAACTAGTTTATTCTTAATGTAGCTGTAAGCTAAATTATAATACAGAACTGTGTTAAACCCCTCCTGCTTAATAACAAAATATTTCTCTGATAAAATTTTACAAAATAAGATCCCCAATGCCTGTTTGAAACTGTCAACACAGATGGCTTGTTTAGGCTACTTACAGAGTGAGCTAATGAGTAAAAACTCACTGTCTATACAGCAATCGTTTATGTTTAGATTTAAAGTATCATTTGAACATAAAGGATTGCTGTATTATACAGTGAGTTTTACTAATTGTATTTATTAGTAATTCCTGGTCGCCAGTCACCACAATATATGAACTAATAATCTCGTCAATTTCAAACAGTTTTCAGTTTTGATATTTCGTACACCCCGCAAGATTGTGCCGTAAAAGTGTTGTAGGGTAGAATAACTATAAAATTTAAACTAGGGCTGTTTTAAAGAATTTCAATATTTCTTATTCAAAGTTTTAAATTAAATTTTTAGTCAACATACTCTTTTTCTGTTTTAAAAATATGGGAATACTATTTCTCTTCATTCCCCTCCAAATCCAAAAAATCCCCGATAAATCACAAACCCCCCCCCCCAAATTTTGGCCCGATAGCGCAAACCGCGCTATCAATCCCCCCCCCCCCCCCATGGGCACCCCTGAATTAAATAGTTATTTCCAGTAACCTACTGTAGGCTAACACACTACACCCTACATCCAGGAGCTCTAAGTAAGAATTTTAACACTTAGAATGTTTATTTACAAAATAATCAAACTCCAAACCATGTTTGAGTTAGTGACACTGAAGTTAGGACATAAGATATTTAGTGGTCTTTTCACATATAGTACATATGTAATGACAGGTCACATATTTAACGATACCACAGGTATTTCGTCCATTTGTGTGTGGGAACAAAATTAGTTGTAGGCCTAGGGCTTTATTGACACCCCTAACGTACCCAATTATTGATAGGCCTACTCTCTAAATCACCTAATTATACAATTTCGGTATTTTATGGAAATTTTATGCCCTTCAACTTAATTGTTTATAATTTTAACAGTTATAACAGAGTTTACAAGTTTAAAATAATAAATAATCAAACAATTAAATATCTTGAATCTTCCGCTTATCTGAACTGGTTAGGGGCCGTCCATAAATTACGTCATCTGAAAATAGGGGGGGAGGGTCCAGATTGAAAATGACGGTAAGGTGATGTGCAAGGGGGGGGGGGGTCGGCTTTGATATGACGTCATTTTAAATATGATGTTTTAAATCAAATTTTAACAGTAAAACAATGATAAATTCTAACACAACTCAACTATTATAAAAATAATCATCTATAAAATACATTAGACTATTTTAAGGCGTTGTTTTATAGTTTAATTTTCCATTTAGAAAGTCATTTTGGCTTTATTCCTGAAGGTAAATTCAGATTTGATTGGTGAATTCTTTTAGTTTATCATGTAGCCTTCAACAAGCATTTTTTTTACTTAAAACGGAGGTTTGTTAAAAATGACGTCATTTTTCCAAGAGGGGGGGGGGGGGTCAGACAAATTATGATGGTAGGATGATTTTAGGGAGGGGGGGTCCAAAAATGGTCAAAAAGCGATGACGTAATTTATGGACGGCCCCTTAGGAAGAAAATCAGAAGTATAGCCTACTGCAATTATTATATGATATTTTAATATAAAATATATGAATATGCCATTCTAATGACAAATCAACAAGTGTTATATCTACCACCTTATATTTATAAATATCTTATTAATTCCATCTGTATCTTCTGTGTTTGAGGAATGTCAATGACATTTGCTTAACACCCCCATAGAAACAAATCTACACAAGTACTGTAGCCTAAGGTCAATGATATTTATAGTAAAAATACTTCAATCTGTAAATTTAATACTTAAACATTCACTAAGTACGCAGGTTTGCTATGCAAATTAAGGTACATGAGCTCAGAGCGCCAGCAAGAGAGTAAAATTAATATTTATAGGGTATGCAATAATTATGGTTCTCTTACTATTAACACCCTGCATCTTGGGTCATCTTGTGAATAAGATACTGACACTGGTTTTAAATTACTAAGAAACACAGTTAAGATCTAACTTTACTTCTTATTTATAACCACGTTATCTTACTTCAACTGTCACTGTAAAGAAAATTACCTCAAATAATAAGGATAAAATCTGATTTAGCTATTCATTACTTTTTTGATAGAGTCACATTGTAAAGCTTAATTAAACTAAAATAATTTCTCTATAGGAATTGAGTTTGATAACTTAAGTTAGTTGTTGACAAACCAAAATACAGTTGAAAATTATAGCACTGTAAAAGCTTACGGTACCTAATAAATAAATTCGCCTCAAAGTCAATTATTGGGTGTCAATAACTGGGACATCTACCTTACTACATTTTTACGGGCAATTATATCATTACAGTATTTTAAAAGATAGCAGACTAAACTCAACTGAATGAACGACACCTAAGATACGTAGCTTTATTGCCTTCATTTATGAGTGTTGGTATGAAATAAAAACTCAATTGAAACTGATAGTTTGAATAAAACAAAATAAGCGAAAAATATCCATAGATAGCTTTGAATTCACAAATAGCAGTGTACTTGATGTTTAACACGTTTGCTGCTGCACATAAAATGCCAAACCTCAACCCCCACACTGAACTACATTTACATTCCTCCAATGATAGCGCGAAATTTAAAACCTGTAGAATATATACTAATCACAAGTAATCTAAAAACTCAATACCCTTACCTACACGCTAATGCACAATATGTGTTTCCTTCACAAACGCTAGAAGAGAAACAGTCGCATTACCTTGACATTGTCATATGCAACCGATCGGATACATCCGCACCCGGGAAGGTACGCCTTTTCAACGTGTTAATGGTTCTTTTAGGCAATGACTAGTCAAACATATTTGTAATAGGCCTACTGTGTCAATGGCAAACAAATTACTGAATAATTTCCTTTCCGTCTACTGAAAACTTATTACCATAGAGTAACTTGTTAAAACTTATACGGTAGGCCTAACTGTTGTCACTGCAATCCCAACTGGGCCTAAGTTATTTAGGCCCATCTTTAATCTGCATACTAAAGGCTAAAATATCTCATTCGTACACAGACCCACTAAGTAGAAGGCAAAGGGAATTACATTATTAAATAGAAGGCAAAGGGAATTACTTGTTAAATAGATGAATAAGACTTGTAATGTCATAAGGCGTCATATAAGGAGCAATAGAAAAATTCAGACATGAATAAGTCATTAAATACCCCCGTCACCGCATACCTGCATACTCAGGTTTCCCATGGCGGATATTTTTTAATCAACAAAATATTTTGTTGATAGGCCTATAAATGAGCAATATAATGGAGCTATAGCAATATAAATATAGCCTAAACTTACTTATAATAATCTATACAGAAAATATAATATATTTCACGACGTACGTTAAAAACCCCACTAAGCAACGGATTAAAATTGTTTTAATAATGTAGGCTTACCTCTTTATTTTTAAATCATTATTGATGATTATTGCAAGGTAGGCCCAGTTAAATAAAATTAATAATACAATATAAGTGAGAAATGTTAAAAATTGTTGCAACACAATTCATTGTTCTTATCTGTTATTTCATCAAAGATTTAAAGAAAAAGTTGGCAAACATAGCACAGTTAACACTGCCCTCACAAAATATTGAGACCAACAGACTGAAATTGACTTGCTACGGACAGTATGAGCAGCGTTTTGTAAAATGTAATTTATTTTTAAATCATTATCACAACATCGGCTCTCACGACGAAAATTTATATAGGTATTTCGTTGGTTCTGGGAAAATGGTTGGTTAATCCGACGGGCGGTTGATCCGAGATCAATTAATTAAAAGAGCTTCCACTGCACCTTAAGAGCTAACCGAATATGTACTTAATAAGAGTAAGCATACATGAGAAAATACACCATGCAAAAAACTGCCATGTAAAAAACGAACTCTTAAGTTTTTTAAAAAATATAAGCGTGAACCTTTAGTTAGTGCCACTCAAAGCTTTAAACTTAAAAATAGTCAATAATAAGGCGGGTGACAACCATATTGTTACCATTTTATCTAGCATGCCAAAGTCATCAGTTACAGTACTTGTTACGAGTTTGATTATTGAGTCATAGCTCACAGTAATCTAACTAAATTCCTGACACCCTAACTTATTCCCTTCAAATCAAATTAGTGAGTAGTAATCATTGATGCAATTTAAAAAAATTTAACCTCACCTTTTTTGTTCAAATAGGGATTAAGTTAGTTAGGGATTTAGTAAGTATTTTTAGTTATAGTGACTGAGCATGGGCTGTGTTTGTAAGTCAAGTGGACTTAAAATCTTGTTAATACGACATGGCCTATTACTTTTTTGTTTAAAATTATATCAATATGACAACTTTCCTACCTGTCAATGGCGGCGAGAGTGAGTGGGGAGACTGCCGGTGCCGACTGACGACAGTGTAGCGGAGTAGCAGCTGGGGCTAGGGCTGACGCTGACAGTGTTCCCAACAGTCCCAGATCAGCCAGAGTGAATTGTGGTACAAGCAGTGCAAAATTATCGTACCGCAAATCCCACGGTCGTGATAGGCCTAAATCTATAGAATGGGTCGAAAAATTCTAGATCTTGACAAATCTATTTATATTGAGGTGAAACTACACAGCTTCTACAAAGAGAATCAGCCAAATTACCGTATCGTACATGGCACAAGAGGCCTAATTCTCGTACAACACGATAGTTATCGTACGTCTGTCTGGAAACACTCGATGCCGACGAATTATGGCAAAATGTAACCGCATCTTTTTACACAGCAACTTTACATTAGTTGCTAGAAGTTGCATATTAGATTAAATTATTTCTACTAAGGTAAATTGACAAATTATGAAAATAAAAATTATATTATAAAGTATTATAGGCTGTTTATGCCTTGAACTAGGCAAAAATTGAGCTTGGCAAAAATTAGGGTTAACCAATATAATAATTTACAGGGAAAATAATAAAAAATTAAATCATATTACTTTTAAAAATCAAGATACCGTACTTTATTAGTAAAAAATGATATTTTGTGGCAAAGAAAAATTTTGTAAATGAAAATGACTGTTTATCTGCAACAACGTAGCACAAGCGAATTCTATCCGTACAAGAAACAACAGTTAGTGAGAAACAGGTAAAGCAAGATTGTCGCCAGTGCTTAACTAATGCAACCGCAAACGCTAAATTAAACTAATGCGCGAGCGCAACTGATGCGGAGAAAACATTAGCCCATCCCTAACGCCGACTCGGCTTCATTGCCTGGGTAGCGGATTTGGATTTCTACCCCCAGGAAAAAGATTCCATGAAAAAACGCTACGGTACGTAATTTTGACGTCATGAGGGGCAGAGCATAAAGTGGCATGAATGGAGTTTAGCTCGCGGCCGGAAAAGTACCCCCAGTTTTATAAATAGGCTACATTGGGCCTATTATTTTTGGTTATTCTAAATTAACATTATGGCAAACCAAACACCAGCCGGATTTCTAATTTTGACGTCATGAGGGGCAGAGCATAAAGTGGCATGAATGGAGTTTAGCTCGCGGCCGGAAAAGTACCCCCAGTTTTATAAATAGGCTACATTGGGCCTATTATTTTTGGTTATTCTAAATTAACATTATGGCAAACCAAACACCAGCCGGATTTCTACCCCCGGAATACTCCCCCCAGAAAAACTACCCCCAACGGACTACACCCGGAATCCTACCCCGGAATTTATCTACCCCCGGAAACTCCCATGCACAAAAAATTCTAGTATAACAACTTGCCCTTCAGGTTCAGCTCGTTCGCTGTACTCACTCGCTTGTCGCTGCAAGTCAATATGCTTCAATTTTTTATTACCAATCTTCTCTCAATCCTTTAGATGAGAACATCAATTTTTTCTAAATTGTTTGTTTTAGAAGTTCTTTTCAATGGTTTGAGTTAGAATTGTAAAGTTTAAATATAGGGGTTAAAATACAAAAAAATGTTGGCCCTTTTGAAACCCCGTTTTCGTTTTCCGATCACTCTGGTTCGAAAACTCATAGCATATTTAATAAAAATCAGGGTCTTCTTTCAAATGTTGATTCGTTAACCGAAACAATATGTTATATGTGGTATGAAGTGAACAAACGGTGTTTTTTGCTTCTATAGTGACCTCCTTTAACTTAGTATTTAAGTTAAATAGTTTATTTTTTATTCTATTACCGTGCTGTATAATTTACTGGGTCGAAGATCCTTTAAGAATTAAACGTTATCAGTGTGAGATTATGTATACAACATTGGTTCAAATAAACTTTACTATGGTAATTTATTTACACCTTGTTTCTTGTCAGAAAACGTTAAACCATTATGAAGGGGAACCATTTAATTTAACTAACAAGAAATGCCGCATGCACCTTCTTATCCCTTATCGCAGAATCGGAGAACGTTATCCCAAAAGCTGTTTTTCCAAATTTAAAACCTTGAGAAATAATTCGTTGAGGGTTTCCCACGAATCGTCGGGAAAGCTACGAGTTGGAGGGAGGGGTAGGCGGCGGCGGCGGCAGCGGCGGCGCGAACTCAAAGAAACGAGACTGCTTGGTAGATTTTCATGCATCCTGTGCCAACCAAACTTATCTTTTTCAACTTCCTTCACTTCGAAAAAATTCGTGGGATTTCGTAACTGACAAATAAGTTTTGTAATAAATTTTGTCCCACAAGGTTATTTCTGTTGCAAGCTAATCATATTTGAATTTATTTCGGGAGAGGCAATGATGTAGTTGCCCCCCTCTTCCATGGCCATGATAGTTAGGTTCAGGCTACTAATCACAGAGAAATTCATGGTGCTATGCTACATCCTCTATGGAAGATGTTGGATGGAACTGGGTCGGCACCACCTTCACCTAATGTGAATGCCTCATCCACATCATCCGCATCCGAATATCAAATCGTTTTTCGCCAACAATACAGAGCTGTCCACATCCAAGACATCCTCTTTTTCGAACAAAAATTTTCATTCATTGTTAGCTTTTAAAAGTTTTTGCATATTCTTGATCAGATAGATTTATCGGATAATTTCAATACTCGCATCACTTGTTTTCCAGGAAATATGTTTATCGGTGTGAAATCAGTGTGAAATTTAACACAATTTGAATTGTTTGTCGGGTGATTTCCCGACTCCAACCGAGACTTGCGCTCTACCCTACGAATAAGCGCCGATTTAGAATTACACTATAATACATTTTATAGGCCTCTCTTACATTTCAATATTTTTATACCATCTTACGTAAGTAAAGAAGTCATATTTTTTTGATAACCCAAACTTGAGTCGTAATACAAATCACATTTTAAATCACACAACTGCTGCCATCATAGGTGGTCAGGTGACCATAAGACAGAAGGTTCGTGATGTGACATGTTGTTATTATTACAGTAGGCCTAACGTTTCACACCGGCTACCGCTACCTCTTCGGTCGTATGTTTCCGTGAGCCATTTCACACCAAAACTACAACATCCGCGGGGCCGCGAGAGGAGGAAGTTTCATCGACTACAGCACCGCCACTTCGGGACTTGGCCACTGGTCAGTGTCCAGTACACAACAAAATATACTCCCAAGTACCTTGGTCCAATCATGACTTCCTGAGAAACCGTGTACCGTGGTATATATCTTACCGTACATATACTCGGCGCGCGGCGGTGACAAGAAGAAGCTCGTGGGTTCACCCCATAAACGATAGAAGAGAAATATATGGAGGGTTCCAGCCTTTTTGCGGATTTAGCGTCGGACGAAGAAAGTTCAAAACGTACTTCAGACTCAACCCAGAACAGTTAGTTCAAGAACAGCGGGAGAGGGTTGCAAGTTGCAGACGACCTTGGCTGACACGTTCTGCGCTTACACGAGCCAAGACTATACTGCGCCGGTACCAGTCAAAAATCGCCCGAGGAATCAATCCTACCTCGTGCGTGCGGTATTTTTTCAAGTAATTAAAATTGTATTCTACACTTCGTTCAAGAGCCTTAACAGCATCAATAAATCATTGGTTGGATTCGCTTATACAGCTGGGAATTATACTAGGTTGGCTTTAGATTCCCTCATAAATTCGACGGCTGCAGCATGTGCTAGTGAATAACTCAGTTATCGATAGATACTCAGTGACCAGTCTGTAGAGAATCCATAGTCCGGTGTGAATGGTCCCATATTCAACACGAAGAGCGACATTTTGCAACTGCGCTTAGCGGTAGCGGTAGGCGGTGTGAACCGGCCTTAAACTAGAAGGTTTCCGTACGTCTACTTGTGAACATTGTCATTAGGTTGTCTAACTATAATAAGGGACACGTAAGGTACAATTCTGGTATCGCGATACCAAAATATGTAAAAATAAGTACAGGTAAACTTTTATTTTGAAACGGTAGCCTAGTAGGAATCTCGTAGAGTTGACATTAATCGCGTAATATTCTTAGGCCTTATATCCAACTGTAAATTGTGCTTATATTCCTGAAAAAAAGAAATATCTATATGTTTAAATCTTACATGTGCTTTACACACATATACGTTTACTCTCTGGTAGGTGATTTTCTACTACTGTAAGGTGTCTATAAAAAACTATTACGGTAGGGTTATACTTGCAGTATACCTAAGCCAGACACTATTTTTTTCTTCTTATGTTACTGTACCATTTATGAAAAAGAACTTTTAAATAACACTAATATAAATGTGTGTATACCCGTCTTTTTAAGCAATAACTTTTTTAATTCACCTTAGAGTAGGTTTTTACTTCAAAAGGAAACCTGGAGCTAAAAAAAAGGAGTTTATGAGGTTTCAAACCGTAATGACCAGTTTCAGAGTTTTCTCTCAACAATGTTTTGCGTTACCATCACGAATGATCATTATTGCATTTGAACCGTTAATTGTTTTTTTTCAAAAGAGCTAAAAAATAAAAAATATTGATTCAAACTTAAAACGTAAAAATATAGATTTAAATGCTTAATCTTCACTTTAAACCTTCATCTGGTTGGACAAGTGCTTAATTAAATTACCCTCGTAACAGCAAACTTGTATAGGCCTACATAAATTTACTTAAACTTAGTCCAATTGTCTCGTGAGATTTTGAACCATGGGGACAAGGTAATTAAAAAAAACTCTTGGTAAGCAGGAAAGCAGGTCAACAGCAATGGGACTATTTGAAAAATGTCGTCTTAGAAAATTAATTTTCACCGTCAAGTACGGAGATTTCGGCCACACACCTCCCAAAGCACTAATGTAGACATGATGCGAATGTGAGGGACTGTTTGGTGGTGTTGGGACAACCCGAGTCCATTGTTGTCGTCGCGGAGGGCTTTTACCCCTCAGGAGCCGCCGCCGTCCGTCGCTCAGCGCCCTATTGTCAAGTTGTGACAAATTTATGGGCCCAACCCCGTGCCAGGCGCCGCCGGGGAGCGCTGGGATTTCCAACTTTTGAAAAACACCTGGACAGGAAGTGCGGGTGGATGAGCGATGATAAGTTATGATTCCATCATGAACAAGTATTCCTTTACTGTTCATTAATTCCACCAGGAACACAACTCTTACACCAAGGGATTTCTTATACTGTAGTAGTGTACTTCCAGGTTTTACCTGTTTTGCTTTTGATTCGCGGTTTTTGTAAAAATTAACGAAATTAGCGAATAAGTCATAAAAATGTCAACATTTTATTAGGTGACTTACATCTTGAAATTAATATTATTTTGAAGATTATTACAATCAACACTACTGCTATGCTAACTCAGCTTAACGTTTCGAACCTTCAGATTTCAATCAAATTTATATTCTATGTGAAATTTTACATCCGTAGCCGCAAGTCTAGTAAAAAATATACATGTTGAAAGTGGTATTTTTCAATCAAATAATGTGAATGACAAGAAGGGGAGGCGATTAAACATGTAACTTTGATCCCAGGTGTACCTTTTGATCACGTGTGGTACTTTAGACTCTTAAAGTAGAATTATAAACTAATCTTAGTTTAAAACTAATTCGATTTGATTTTTTTAGTTTTGTTTTATTAATTAATTTCTTCTCAATACATACGGTATGAAAATTTTATCGAGCTAAATAAAACAATAATGTTTTTTCAAAAAAAATTGTTAATTTAAGTTTAAAACTTGCAAAAATCTTTGATTCACAGAATTTTTCGAGGAACAGGATATTAAAACTTGTGGTTAGATGAGGGGGCGGGGTGTTGTGTAGGCGTACTGGTCGTCCCGGTTTGGTCCTGATGTAAAGTTTTGGGAAGTCACAGAAACACCTGATTTACCGTATTGCCGAAACAACGTTTCGACACATGTTAAAAGTTGGTTATAAAAAAGTTGATAAAATATCTTCGAAATCGATGATGTCTTTTTATTTTGAAATGAACTCCTCCTACTCCATAACCTCTCTTAAACAGAGTCCAGTCCAAACTTCAGTTTACAAAAGTTTGGCACAAAGATGGGCACAAACCACCCGATGGTGCAAGAAATTGGATCCTCACACAGTCACCCACCATACAATCGAAACGAAATTCCACAGTGTTCACTTTTGATACTCAGTCAATGGTGATGATTGGCTGACTCAAACGTTTCGAGCGGGTTCACACGAGCGACAAATGCAGCTGCGACAACGCGGCGGCATCGCGGGCACGTTGAAGCTGACCACAAAATAAAATATAGCGGTACACACGAGCGACAAATGCAGCTGCGACAACGTGGCTGCATCGCGGGCACGTTGAAGCTGACCACAAAATAAAATATAGCGGTTTACACGAGCGACAATTGCGGCTGCTACAACGTAGGCGAGTTAAAGCGGACCACAAAATCAAATGGAGCGGTACACACAAGCGACAATTGCAGCTGCGACAACGCGGTCGCGTCGAAGCTGACCACACAATCAAATGAAGCTGTATACAAGAGCGACAATTGCAGCTGCTACAACGAGGGTGCCCAAAGGTTAACAGAATCAAATGGACACACAAGCGACAATTGCAGCTGCGACAAAGCCGTCGCGTCGAAACTGACCACATAATAGAATGGAGCAGTACACACGAGAACCAATTGCAGCTGCGACACCACAGTGGCAAATTTAAAGTATGCAAACTAGATTTAACCACAGAGACATTCTGTGATTTGACTGAGTTTGAAATTATCCTTATTCGTTTGCTGGACATTGTCTGAGGAATATTTTTCTCTCTACATGAACATTCTAATTTATATGCTATTATATGAGGTCAAAAGGCAAAAAGCTATTCATAGATTGGTACCGGGCTTCAGATAGGGATCGAAAATATGGCCCAGGATTAAATTAACGGACATAACCGTTGACAGTAAATGTCCACGCAGAGCTAGATGCCGCTGCGATGTCGCCGCTAGATTGCCGCTCGTGTGTACTGATGTGTCGCGCACTGCGACAATGCCGCCGCGATACCGTTGCGGTATCGCCGCTGCAAATGTCACTCGTGAGTACCCGGTCTAACACTAACACCATAGCCCACAAATTATAATGACTCAATTATAAAGGTTGTGCTGCTTTTGAAGTGGCACCCTTCCCCATGAAATCAAACCCTTTGTGATTATCCTGGCATGCCAGTAGTTAATTGCAAACGCATTAAAAATGTCAAGGTGTTTTGACCTTCTAGGATTTTCTTAAGAGGAAAAATCTTGAAATAACGTTTGACCGACCCCTTCTACTAGTGTGGTGGTTCGGCTCGTGGGACTAGGAATACCCATTGACTCATACCCCCAACAAATTTAGGGGCCTTCTAAAATCTTAATAAACTAAACCACATACCCAATGTACTGTTAGATAAGTATAAATAGACTGTTAGATAAGTATAAATAGACTTGTGTACACTGTTAGGATAGTTCCATTACATTTCTGCATTTTCAATCTATAGATAAAATTCTCTTATTTCAGGTTGTCAACGTCAACAACATGTGGGGGCATCTTATATACCAGTCGAAGAAGCAAGACTGCAGACTCTACCTGATAAATTTTTTGTTTATGTTTGATGTTTTTCTTTTTATATATATATATAAAAGTATTTTATAGTAAAATGTTTTTTTTTTTCAATGAGAATGTTGAGTTGTTCTTTAATGCCTTGGGTAGCCTCCGCTAGGTTCAGCTAAATTGTTCATTGCTTCTTAAGCTACGATATGTTTAAAGTTACAACTTAGAGTAAAACAAGTTTGATTTTGTTTGATATTTGTATATTATTTTATTTTAAGACTGATTTTAGTTTTGGTCAAAGCTATGCAAAACTTACTTCAACTCGGTAACAGTGTTGTTATAGTACTAAATATATCAATAACTTCCTAAGTAATTTAGGACAGATATACACAATACAAAAACCACACGAACCATGACATGTGCGGGAAAATCCATCATTAAAAATGGAAACAAATCTTTATAGTCGCGGCCACGAAATCAGGCGGGTAACGTTGCCAAATTTTCAGTGCTTATTAATTTAATCATATGGTTTATATCTGATTTATTAGATGATAGTTATTTTGATCATTTTTATAGAATCTACATTCAACATACGGTCTGGGCAACGCTGGATGATCAGTGTTGCCAGTTTATGCATCAAAGTAAGCAATTTTCGACAATCTCTTTAATCTTTTGGTTCCGTGTGACAACATCGCATTTTCAGTCACCCGCCTGATATCGTGGCCGCTACTATAATTATTTATCATTTTTTTACACGGGAGGTAAAGAAAAGTCTTATATCTTATATAGTAAATAGAGGTGGTTATTAAAAATAACACAATCTGCCCAACCAAACAAAAAGGCACTGATGTGGAACGGTGTGTAAGTTTTCTCCGCATCATCACAAAAAAGTACCAAAAGAAGCCAAAATGGACATTTAAATGAACTCTGTTTGACTCTCATGTCCCCTGGCTATTTAACAACAAGGCCTAAATGATAAGCCACAGTTTCAAAATGTTTGGGAAAATAACAAATAATAATCAAAATGCTTTACAAATCACAAAGTCTTTAAAGCAGTCTTTGTGTAGCTGGAAATAAAAAATATATATATAAAAAAAACATTAAACTTCATGTTTCACGTCTTCCTTTTCAGGTTTACTACATATTACATTTTTATTTGCCTTTCAGTAACATAACTTAGTAAAGTTTTTGGCAAAACCAGAAACAAACCACCAATGTACGGTATCGAATGTGCAAAATCGAGAAATAGATAGTTTTTGACATTGGGTAAATGAATATATATGGGAAATGCCGAAAGTTATTCAATTTATGCCAAATTTCCAACTTTTACTACTTGAAGTTACCAAAACTGGTTAAGAAATGACTAATGGTAACACTAAACATTATTTGTCCAGTAAACTAACGTATTATCCATAAGTTCTAATATAAAAATAGCGTTTGGCGTAAGATTTACCATATGTTACAAAAACTCTCGTTAATAAAAAATAGAAGAAGAAAATACTAGCTTTTAGACTTTAGTGCTGCTTGATTACACACAATACAAGTATAGAAAAAATAGAAATTTGCCTCATATTAGTAACAAAAGTGAAACGTACTCATAATGTACTAAAAAAACTTCAATTATTGTTATTTTTTCATAAAACCCAACTAAATAAAAACGATTACTATAGTAAGATTCGCGATAATAGTCCGATGGAAATCTTAACAGCTGTGTCCTCCCTCACCCCCTATCGCCCTGCAATGTTGTCATTTGTGGTTATGCTTACCATGTGTAACACAGTATAAAAATGTGTTTTAGAATAAATCTGGCAACAATGCGTCGACTCTCATCGGACTATTTTCGTGAATCCTATTATAGGAAATAGAGAATGTGGTTTCCTAAAGCACTGAATACAAGGTCAATCTAATACAAAAAGTCACTTCTTCAATCTTCTTTCGACGCGGCTTGTTGAGCACTCGCTGTTCTGATTCTCAAACGTAGCCTTGAAAACGGAACGTCCCTAAAATCGTAGCCAGCTTCGTCATCTCTCTTCCTTCGGACGTCCTATACCATCCCCCACCGCCCCATCCACCATCCCTTCCCACCCCCTCAACTTGTCTGTGACAGCCATACGGTACTATAAACTGTCCTCTAGACTATCGGGGAAACTGTATTAGTCGCCCTGAAAACATCGACTGCTGGGATGAAAACATGGACTGATAAACCAAGATCTACATGGTTTGTAGACGTGGTGTAGAATACTCCAGCCGCGGCTAAGAGAGGAAGAGGTTAGTTACTAGGTAATGAGACATGAGGAATAATAATTATAATACTAACATAGGGATAGTATCTAAATAGGTACTCTAAGAAAAGGTATACTAAAAAAGGTATAGTAGGTATATAAATGTAGTAACAAACAGAATACATTTAGAAACAGGCAGCACACAAATCAGCACGTGAAATTCGCGTTTTATTCTTACATTTGTCACGTTATTATTACGTAAAAAATATGTAAATTTCCCTTTTTTCACGCGTAAATGTCATGAAGAGGTCACTAAATTTCACGTGAAAATGGCGTTTTTGTTTTACTTAATTTTTACCTTTTAAGTTATGTTTTACTGGACAGTTTTCAATTTTTTCAAAACAATTTGTAAATAAATGCTTTTTCCTCCACCTACTATCTAAAGCCGTATTTTACTCCTTGGAATAGAGTAGTAAAGTACTAATTTCTATCCCATGTGACTTGAATACTTAATCTTTCTACCTAGGGAAAACTCGAGTTTTTTCGAACCACGGGGCTAAAGTTAGTTACATAAGAATAACAATAAAAGAGAGATTAAAAAGAACATGAGCCACAGTCAGCTGTTACTTGTATTTGTTTCGTTACTCATTGTTGACTAATAGCAGCTGTAGCTGCTGCTCACCCACTGCTGACCATTCAGTTAGCAGTGGGTGAGCAGCATCTCTAGTATTAGAGATGGCCGTGGCAATGTAGGTGTTTGTTTACATTTTGCTTGGATAGGCTATTAACATAAGAAGTCCAAAACATAAGTGTAAAACTTTTGACTAGGCTTAAATTATATTTTGTTTTTTCGTGTTCTTCAAAATTGATATGGCCTACCTTGTGTGTTTTTATGTTGATGTGACAGATCCAGCTTGACGGAGCAAGGGATCATATTATGAAGGTAAAGTTAAATTATCTACGGTAGGCATATTAGGCCTAAATTTTATTCGTGTAGGTGGAGGAAAAATGTTGTGTGCATCAAGGGACTAAAGTACTTTTCTCCCTCAGGGAAATTGTCGCCCTCGGCTTCGCCTTCGGGCGACAACACTTTCCCTTCAGGGAGAAAACATTGTACTTTAGTCCCTAGAACCACAAATAACTATTTTTCTTACCAATACATACAAAGAATTTTCCACCCACACCAGGTTTGAACCAACAACTTTTCAGTCAGTGTCCCAGCACCTTAGTTTTGGTGACTGGGACAACTCTTTAATGAATCATTTGATAAACCACAATGTAATAAGACATTGGACTATGTGGTAGTTATAATGTAAAAAAAAAAAAAAAAAAATGGCGGCTAGCGGCTTAACGACGGATTTTAGACCCCTATTTATACAATGTTTTTTTCTTGTCTCGATGCAAGGAACTTATATACAAAAGGAGTCCAGAGAGTTCCGCGACAACCCTGAATAGAGGAACTCATATCGTAACGGGCCCGTCCGCAAAAGGTGGAATAAATCGTAAGTTATTCTATTGCAAATTATATATTGTCGCTTGAATTTGATTGCCTATGCCAATCCTAGCTCCCATCCATATAAGGTCCAGCTTACTTCTGCTGAGGGAGTTACATTCTTTTTAAGGATATAACAAACTATGATTACTTCTACATTTAACATTTTCTTGTGGCTCCTGATGTACTGTTTCTGCGAGAAAAGATAAACAGAAACATTATATTAGCCTTCTCTCGAAAACATGGTGTGATAATTATATACTAAGTTTTATGGATTTTTCCAATCGATTACATATATTAACCTTGTGCGTGACTTTTTGTACTCCCTGTATATTTAAATATACTTCATGGGATTACAAGCGTAACAATCCAGACTGCAGGTATTGAGATTTATGTGGTACGGGTTAGTGTTTTACATAGGCGTTACGACTAAAACTTTGGTGAGGCCAAGATTAAGATTTTAAACAATTTTGTTATGTGGGGCCTAATACTGATCCTCAAAAACGTGTGATGAGTTTTCTTCAATTCCTCCAGGACTATTTCGAAGTATAACAATTTCAATGTAGAGGGGTTCCTTGCTATACAATTTATAAATGGTGTGAAAATCCCGCCTATAAAAGGCTTCATGAACTTTCATGAACAAATTAAGAGTGGTCAATGAACAATATGGAGTTTAAAATTATCGCTTATAGGACTGACAAATCGTTTATAGTTTGTAATCATAATAATCGATGATGGAACTAAGATTCACTTGAAATTGCTTTTTGTAATTATCTGTCAAAAATAAATGCATAGACACCGGTTGGCACTTGGCAGTAATGGTTTGCCTGCCTGGGCCACGAGCGACGGCCGCCTATTTTTGTTCGAAGGCAGTTCGCTGCCCAGCGGCAGAACAGGTCAGAACAAGAACATTCCTCCCCAGTCCCCAGTTCTCAAAATCCCATTAGCGACAAAGCGCGGAGTCCCAAGTCCGACCCCTCGGCCTCCCTTGAAAACAAGGGATGGCATTTTGGACGGACCGAAATATCTGCAGAAACCCACCGCAGGTACAAAAATACCTCATGCTGTCTGCAATTCTCAAAACCCCATTAGCAAATGGGTTTCGGAGGGGAAGTCCAGAGTTCACCGCCTCTCTTGGGGTACCCGACCCTCACGACAACGGTGTCCTCCTATTTGCGGACAGTCCTATTTGCGGACAGTCCAGCAGTTTGCGGACATGTCTAGTTTTACGAGGGGGGTAAACAAGACCCTTGGGGTGGGAGGATTCCAGTTTGCGGACAGGTCTCGGTGCATGATGTAAATTTTTTCCCTTCTGAGATTGCCAAGCCACTTAGGCCTACATATTTTTAATAGGTTAGGTTAGGACGAATTTTCTTGATAAAGAGAAACTAAGAAAATTAAAGATTGTATATACATTTAAGTAACCTTAGCACTTACTAGTAACAATTATTAGATTTCTTTTTTTCCCCTTTTTGTTAATTTTTTCAATATGCGTCATGTAAACAACATGAAATGAAAATTATAATAACACAAACAACTACAGCCAGAGCCGGCCTTAGGGCGGTGCGAGCGGTGCGGCCGCACCGGGCCCCGCGCTTGTAAAGGCCCCGCGCTTAAAAAGTTGATCAAGGAAAAAAAAACGAAAAAATTACAAAATTTAACCATAGCAGTGAGAGACGGCCGTTTTCTCGTTTATTGCTATGCCTTAAAGTGGCCGCGGCCGGGAGACGGACGTATGGGCCTACACGTTTTATACTGGTAAAAATAACCGGTGAAAAATATCTTAAAAAGTGGTTACATTATATGTCATTCGAAAGATAACATTCTGAATTTCTTATTATAGTAAGAGATAACTGTTGAGTGTTTGTGTTACAACGATCAGATAGATTTTATTGTATAAATTTTCATTTGGCACCATTTTTTGGTCAATACAAAGAGTTCCTATTATTCTTAGTATCAATCAATTTATACTTTGTAAGGTCTCATAGGTTAGAATATAAAATATTTTCGAACTGTATAACAAATGCCAAACTCCTGGCAGACGGCCATTTGCTAAATTGTTATTTTATATAATGTACGTCATTATTACTAGTCGTCTAGTCGAATGAAATGTCATTTTGAAGAGGAATAAATGTAGATTTATGTAGCTTATAGGTTTACACGGTAGTACTGATGGCGTTTCAAAATATACTATTGTTCTTTTGCTATATTCAAATTCAATTGTTCTTCTGAACAATAATTTGATACAATTAAAAATTATGTTTTCATCTTGTGCTACAAGTTAATAAAAGAAATCTTAGTCTATAAATTGGTAAGTTTTTAGTCACAATCTTCATTATTATAAGCCTTATGTTTGTTACCAACAACATTTAAATTATAAATTAAATTATATATTGCGTTTGGGGCTTTGAAGAGATAGAAAAAAGTTTGTGTGTGAGGGGAGGAGGTTATTTTGGGGAGCCCCGCACAGGAGGTTTGCACTGGGCCCCGCACAGGCTAAGGCCGGCTCTGACTACAGCGTGCGTTTACTACCTGCTTCCTTGGGTAAATGGTTTTTATGACAGGATTAAAATATGTGTCAGCAAACTGGACAAATCTAATTAGTGCATTCCACTACATTTTTTGGTTGTCCGCAATCTGGAAGGTTTTGCCCTTGTCCGCAATCTAGACTGTCCGCAAATAGGACACACGAAAACAGGTGAAATGTGGGGAGGAACATTTTGAAGAACTCTGCTTGTAATCTATAACCTGCTTCAATTATTTTTTTCAAGGCTAATTTTTATGAATTTGCCTGATATACAGGCAAATTTAGGAAAATATGCAGCCTGGTTATACCTATTGCCTGACATAAGTCAGAGATACTGATAATGATGATAATGATAATGATACGCTTGAAGATAACATTTTGTTTTGAAGAGTGTGGAGGAATCACGTCGTGTAGCTATGCAGTTTGATCTGATTTTTTATCAAACTGATTAATTTACGGATTTAATTCAATTACGTGAAGTCGCGTCGCTCTCTGTGTTCGCGCACTGAGAATTACATAGGATTGAATAACTTAGATGATGGTTAGACGCGAAAACACAGAGAAAAGCGACGCGACATGACCAGACGCGATCCATTACTTATAGCACAGAGTAAGGAACCTTAAGCTTCTTTACTCTGTGCTTATAGTAGCACTGACGCGTCGCGATTCCTCCAGAATAAAATACCCCCGTCGCAGCAGACCTGCGTACTCAGCGAATTTCCAAAGGAATTTGAGATTTTGTATTCTCCCCATAAACACCATAGGAATAAGTATGTAAGTTTGCTGCCATGGGATGTTAGAAAATGCAGTAGTTAGGTAAGGTAAATGTCTAATTGTATCAATATTCAGCACTTTTTAATTTTCCATATAAACCCCATGGGGATGGGTATGTTTGCCGCCACATGGGTGTTGTAAGCAAATACAGTATCAGTTAAACCCCACCTAGTGAATGTATATACCACATTTTATCAAGTTATTCCAATAAATAAGCGAGATACAGGGTTTTGTTAATTTCCTATAAGATTAACATGGGAAACCTATTTTTAGCTGTTCTCCGTAGCCTGTTAAGCCAAGTTAAAAATTCAAAATACTAAACCGGTCGGCCGTTTTGCCCGAAGTGCGAAGGTTGTACTTAGACATTTCTTTGATTAAATCGAGCTTATCGTAAATCCACCCGACTCTTGGGTCGGTTAGGGGCGTACCGGCCGACGTGTCTGGGGGCGCGGGTCGGTGAGTTTTTCGCAGACGTGTGTGCGCCCGCAACATTACTAGGTCGCGGTCGTAGTGGAAGGCGATGTCGTATTTACAGGAGGTTATCGCCCTCCGTCTTTCCTTCTCCCTTAGGACCTTTTGATTTGTCAGGTGTAACGACATAGAAAATTCCTACCAGACGGTAAAGCAACCGTAAAAACAAACGTAACAGATTCATTTTTTACAATGACGACAGACCTTTAAACGAATAAAATAAATTCCAACAGGATACTACGATAGTACTCTATAACGTACGGCGTTATTGTTGTGAATACACAATAGCGCGGCTTCCGGTGCGTGCCGAGCCTATATCTATATTCTCGAAATGCCTGAGATTACAACTACCGTAATGTAGGTCAGCTTCACTCAACAGTACTGTGATTAGCCTACTGTTAGTTCGTTACCGTGGTCACAACTATTTTTGAAAATAGTGTTTTCAAAATTCGTTTTTTACTAGACGAATGATTGACCCTTAATTGTGATTTGAGTCCCTGTTCACAGGCGCCATTTATTGGCCATTTATTGTCGTCAACATGGAGACACCATCACGAGTGTCATAACAGCTGTTCCTTACTCAGTCTTACCAACCCTATGATGTTTAGTGACTTCTGATGAGATATGCCAACGTAACAACACAATTATCAGTTTTAGTTAATCGGGTAAAATCAGTGTATGTATATTTTTTATCCGTGAAAAATTATTATCTTCTTTCTTTGTACTTTAGAATTGTTATTTTTTTAAATTGCAAGGGGTTGCCTTTATACATAATACACCTCCCTAATGCATAGAAAATAAAAATTTACAAATATTTCAGTCGAGATCTCCCTTCAGAAGCCATGTGATTATTATTTTTTTGATTGTACAACTTTGCATAGCGATGTAATCGGTAGGGTCGGTAGTGGATGTTTTACTTTAGCTCATGAGCAGCAATATAATATAATAAGGAGGTAATATAATAAGGAGTTTGCATCCTGAGGAATTAGGAATGGTTTGTTTGTTGAAAAAGTTAGGCCTACTGTTTATGCGGCTAGCGACACACGGCACGGCCAAACCGTCGTACCGTGATGGCGATATCGCCTTGGCCAAATTGGGTGCAGAACACACTACACGGGCAGAACTGCCGTGTGGCAGAGCTTCTGGCGGCTGGCTGCTATACGATTCGGATTCAGTCATGGTTGAGAATTATTATTTTCATTAATTTTGGTAGTTAGAGTTTTATTTTGAAATAATTTAAATAATAAATTAGTCAATATTAATGCATTAATAAATTAATGAAAGGTAATAAATAAATGATTCATATTAGTACCGGTAATAATAAATTAATTGAATTCCACAGAGTTTATAGCTTATTGTTATTCAAAATTGAAATATATAAATAATGAAGAAATTAGTGCATTGAAAATTTTTTCAATAGACCTATACTGTATTTTAATTACAGCGTCGTGAAATTACGGCGTCGTGAAAACATCTGTATAAATAATTTGTAATACCGATACAACACCTTCATAATAGACAAACTAAACGGTCTCGTGGTATTGCTATAAGTTAGGCCCTAAGTATTTGTGCTTTTACTAAACCGAATGGAGTTTGCTCTGAAATGAACATTATAAAATAAGGAGAATAAGAGTAAAACATCAACAACTAAGAATGATTTGCTAGGAAAAGAATTAATGTCAATGACAAGAAAAATATATAGTTAATAAAATATAATAAGGTAGGCTATTTATATGAGGATTGGAGTTACTCGTTGAAGTTGTTAGAGAGAGTATGAATGTAGTTATGAAGTGAAACTTACTTAGAACCTATAATTTATTCATATTACGTTGATTGTATTTACTCGAGGAGTCAGTTATCAAAGTTATTCAGAGTTTACATTACTGTGTTTTACCGATTGCATAATTAGGCTATACGATTACGAATACTGTATATGTGCAGAATATTGTAGTTCTACACCGGTGAAAAAACTGGAAAATTATTTCCTTATACATTTGAATTAACGTTTCACCGTGCCGGCGCCGCGTGTGCTGCCCTATTTACTCCAAAGTATCTAGGCTATATACATATCTATATACATATGTATATTCATATGTACATTCATGGCGATTTCGCAGTGCGGCAGTTTCACCGTAACGGTGGTTTTGCCGTGTATCCCCGGGCTTAACTTTTCTACCTGTCGATGTCCTTGAAACCTAGAGGACAGAAGGGACTGGGGAAACCCTGGCGGCGGCAGCGGCTTGGCTCAAGGCCGTAAATCTTTCAAGACGAACAAAAGGCGATCACTGAGCGGAGCGGCTTCCGAGCACAAACATAACAACACAATCACGAGTGTCATAACAGCTGTCAGGGCTGCCAACCTGTTTGGACGTGCCTCTGACAAGGGATGCCAACAGACAACACGAAATTCAGTCATCAGTGGTGCCAAAATTAAACTGCGAGTACGCTTCGATGTCCCGTAAAACTTTTCGAAAGACTGACTATTGGAGGATTGGAGCAGCATTTTCGACATAATAAAGAGTTGAAAGTATTGCCTCTATTACATGCTTCAGTTAAAACAATAACCCCATAGGACCTGCGTACTCAACAAATTAATGCCCAATGGAATTTTATTTATACTCATAAACACCCATAGGCGTCATTTTGGGGGGGGGGGGGGGGGCAGTCCCCCCAATAATTGCGGCGATTTTTTAAAATTGGAAATTAAAATGTTAGGTTAAGTAATATGGTGAAATATTTGGATATAACAATATAAACTTCTGAATCAGACTTAAACAAAATGTCTACTTTGAATTATTTACGTAAAACTCTTAAATTGACTCATTCTGCAATCGTTATCTTTGTCAGGAAGACCCATCTCGGAGAGTTCCCGCTACAGAGAGAGCGCCAATGCCAATGTGTCAGGTAGCGCAGCTATAGCGGCAGACAGCAGTATCATTTTAGGCCTAATTCAAAAGGCGCATGCTCGAGTTTTGAAACTGGACAACAACAACGTCAAGTGAATGAGACAGATGTGTTGATTGTATGTATATCTGTGTGTCATGAAGTTTTAATTTTTTTTATGTATTGTAGAAACACCATCGGTCAAGAAAGGTTGTGTTCGCTGGGGCTTTTGGCAAGATATGTAGAAATCGACATTACAAAAGTAATAAATTACTTTGATTCGTGTCGAAATAGACTGCTTAATTTGGCATGGTCAGTTAATTGAACTCTAACGTGTTCTTGTGCTTGATCAAGAAATACAGAGAATTAATGCAATAACTATTGTAGGCTGCATGTTGCTCGAAATCGAGCATTTTAGTTACTATACTGATAAAACATTTCATTTCCTACAACAGAGAATTTTCTTTTTCTATAACAACTCTTGGTAAACATTTTTTGTAGGCCTACATACACTTTGTCATCGTTACCAACATACCTTATTAGTCTTTTGCATAGCTTAATACCTATAGCGGAGTACGGGCTGATGTTTCGCCCAATAATTCCAAATTTTTTGTGAAATCATTGTCCTAAACCGCACTTACCTCCAAATCTCGAAGTGAAAGCATAAGTTTAAAAAATTAAAAACCCTTGAATCATAATTTTAATGAGAATAATTTATTATGTAACAATTATAGTGGAAATTAGATAGGGCCTAGATAACGTGTCCGGCAATCAGTACCAATGTCACAATTAAACTTCTTTCAATATACAATTCAGAACCGTTTACACTATAAGGAATTTTAAACCATTAAATTTTCTTGATTAGCCGATCATCGATGGGCCTATAAACTTAAACAATCGTATTATAAATTGAAGAAACAGTGACGCTTCTAGCAGGTTTTCTTATCAATAGCGACACCAAAATGTAACATACTATATACTATAATTAATTAAAAGATAGTCTTCAATCATTGGCGGCATGATTATCGTTTTAAAATCAAAGTAAAACATACAATGTGATGTTCTTTTTCTCCATGATTTTGTTCTGTAGGATCGTTTCATAAGTTATTAAATTTATAATTTCCTAATATCTTTTTGGACGTTCCGTTATTTTTCTCTAGTCCCTCGGCCAAAACCTTTCATTTGATACCACTCAGTGTTAATTCTACAATTCAGGAGTAGTACCCAAAATGTGCGTGCTAAGACAGTAAGGATTATTAGGATTGGTGGAGCGGTGGAGCTGAATAAAAAATTAATTAATTATGATTTTAAATAGGTAATGATTATTTTAATTGATAACATGTTAAAAATATTGTAAATAGGTTGTATTTATTGTGTTTAATAATGTATTAAGTGTGGGTTATGTTAAAATTATAAAAATTTTAATTAAATAATATTTATTGTGATTATTGTCTTAATTGAAGGTGGTAGAAATTGAATGGTTAATTTATTGATGTTTATAATGTTGGGGTTTAGATAGTAAATAGTATATTATTTTATTATATAAGTATTTGAAGCAAACTTAAGGAGTAGGCTATTTGTATTTGACATTATAATTAATTGTGCAGCTGTGAATACTAGGACAGCTTTAGAATAGCAAGAGAAAGTGTGTTGGGTAGGTCTGTTAGTTTGATGACAGGAATATAACTGTGGAGGCCACTGGACCGTTATGGTGGTAGTTTCACCACTTAAGTTATAAACAACCCTTGAAGCAGTATGAGCGTATATAAACAGCAGCTGCTGGTAGTGAAAGCATAGTTGGCTACCACACTTCACTGCATTGGTTTAGTCTTTTGTAGCTGCCACTGTTGCTATCTTTGGTGTCCTTCGACTTAGAACTATTGTGTCAGCTTTGATGAGGTAAGTTTAGTGATAGAAGTTTTATATTATTTTGTTTTAGGTAATGAAATAGATTAAATTTTAAGTTGTATAATTTTGATTTAGCAATTTAAAACTATATGAGTTTTTGGTGTTTATAATGTAAACTTGAATGCAATATATTGTGTTTATTTGTGAACTTTAAAATTTTGATTTTAGTTAATTGTAAGTGAAGACTATTTTGTATTTAACTTTAAATAGTAAAATTACTAAATGATGTGTATTTAACTAAATTTTGGAGTAAATGAATATGTGGGATATTTAGCAAACATATTACCAAAATAAAATATGTCATGAGTGAATTAATTATACAGATTTTGTGTACTATTTGCTTTTAATTTTGGGGCTTTTATTTTATATTAATTGTTAAAATAAAAAAATTAAATTTAAACTAACTGTTGTGTTTATGGTTTGTTTTAGAAGTTTGCAGTAATGGCTGTATTTTGCAAGATTTGCAATAAGAGTTTTGACTTACAACGCAATCTTTATAGACATATTAGGTCTATTCATGAAAATGAAAGCTTTGAGTGTGGGGAATGTGAAAAGAAGTTTGTAAGAAAGGACAGTTTACAGAGACATATTCTAACCCATGCAAGTAAGTATTGAAAACCAATATTTATTGAGAGTTTAATAACTATCCAATCTTAAACTTATATTTGAAACTTTATTTTATTGTTAAATTTTTCTAAATTATTGATAACCTTAAATATTTTTGTACTGCTTATTTATACTGTGAAGTTTAAAACTATTTGGAAGTAGATAAATATGAGAAATAATAGTTGAAAAAATATATAAAGATTTTTTTTGTTAGAGTGAATTTTGATGTATTATTTATGGATAACATTTGTTTAAAAGTGTAAATTTACAATTTTATGGTATATTTTGTTTAAAAGAAAAAAGGCAAGTGTGTTGTTGTTTGATTGAAAAAATAAATTATTAATTTTGTTTTTAATAAGAGAATTTTTTATTTAAAATGTGGATTTTGTAGCTTAATTTGTAGATGATTTGATTTTCTTTGTGGGGAATGTTGTGTAAATTTAATTAGATGGTGAGCTACATATTGTAATGGTTATTATTGTAATGTTTTAGAGCGAAGCAAGCCTGATGAGGGATTGGAACCAAGTACATCATATCCTACCCAAAAGGTGTTTACCTGTAAAGAGTGCAACAAGACTTTTTCTACAAAGACGAATCTTATGAGACACAAACGTTTTCAACATGAGGGAAAAGAGGAGAAATCTGAATGTGAGGTGTGTGGGAAGAAGATGAGGCTGGACAACCTTATTAAACACTTGCGTCTCCATTCTAGAAAGCAGTGTAGAAGAAAGCTGAATTCAGTGAAAAGTAAGTAATGCTATTTATTAAATTTTATTAATGAAATAACAATTTTGTTAAACATTTTGTTAATAAAATGTTTATTTAACTTTTAATAAAATGTTTGATGTTGATAAGATAAATTATGGAGAGAAAAAAAGTGATATAAAGTTTTTTGTGAGTAGTGAGTAATGCAAATAATTTATTTTATTTAAATGTGTTGAAACCTTAACTTTAAGTAATGAAAAGTTATGTATTGATGAGATAAATTATAAAGAGAGATTAAATTTAATATTATTTTTTGTAAAGTTTTTGATTTTGTAAAGTCTTTTTTGGATTTTGTAAAAAACTGTGAATAATTGATGTTATTAAAAGAGAAAAATTTGAATTTACTATGAATTTTTTTTTAATGTTATGAATAATTAAATAATTGATTTTTAATACTTTTGTGTTTGTGTTGCAGGGTTTTCTTGTGCCCATTGTAACAAACGATTCATCAGGAAGGAAACAATGAGAGTGCATTTGAACTACCACTGTCCTGTTCTGCGAGCGGGCACGCGCTACACTACCTCCAGGCGTGACCAGGACCCCGACCCGGCTATCGCCCCTGCGGGACCTGCCACCACTACTGCAGCCGTCGCTGTGAATGACCCGTCCTTCGATGAGGTGGAAACTGCGTTTGCCTGCCGCCTAAGGACCTTCCGGCTGAAAGAATATCTTTTGAGTAAGAGCACAACTATCCATTTATTTTTGGCTTTTGTTTTGGATCATGTTTCCCGATTGTTGACAACCATGTTGGACATTTATGATTGCATTAAAGTAAATGTTATAATTGAATGCGAATTTAGTAACATTAATGGGGAAACATGTGAAAAGAACTTTAAAACTATGAACCATCCCATCTACCGCTCTACAGACTTGAAAGAATTTTGTTCTGAGATGTTCAGCAAGATACTAAATGAAAAAGAAAACTGTGAAATGAAAGGTTCAGGATGGGCATTTGTTAGACCGACCAAATTGGAAATAAGAATAAATAAATTTACTCCTCTTAAAGGAGAATCATATATTGTTTTGCCTAAGCATTTGAAAGGTGTTGTTAACATTAAGAACCATGATGAATTTTGTTTTAAATATAGTATTTTGGCCAAGTTTGTAAATACTGATGCAACTAATCCTGCTAGCTTTACTCCTGATTTGGAAGAAAAATATGATTGGAGTGGTTTAGATTTTCCAGTAAAACTGAATATGATTAAGGCTTTTACCAAGAAGAATGATATTAGTGTTAATGTTTTTGGGCTTGATAATAAGAAAAAGGTTTTCCCCCTACTAATTTGTGACAGACCTCTTCCCGATCATCGTGACCTACTGTATGTGACATCAACGAATGGTAGGTCGCACTACGCATGGATTGAGGACTTTAATAAATTAGTCCACCCTCAACTGACAAAGTCCCATTATCGTTTGTACATATGCAAGAAATGTTTTTCATATTTTAGTAATAAGCCAAATGAATTAGGTCTAAGTGGGGAAGAAAGATTGGTTGAGCATGAGCGATATTGCTATGGAAATGAACCAGCTCGCCTAGACATGACCAAAGAAAAATCAATTAAATTTAAAAATGTTGAAAGAACCCAACGTGTAAGGTTCTCTGTCTATGCTGATTTTGAAACCATCTTACAACCAACTGGTGATGAGAGAAATACCCATAAACATATCCCACACAGTTATTGTTACATGATTAAAGACAGCATGAAGGACACACCAGAAATAAGGCAGTTTAGGGGTGAGGGTGCTGCAAAACACTTTGTTGATAGCCTACAAGAGGATGCTTTAAAAATAGCAGACACTCTATATGAAGAAAGACAGTTAGTTCCCCAGTTGACCAATGAAGAGGAAATACAATTTAGAATGGCTACAACTTGCCACATTTGTCAAAAGGCATTTGAAGAAGCTGATGTAAAAGTGAGGGATCACATGCACAGTGCCCCATTTACTTACAGGGGAGCTGCCCATAGGTCCTGCAACTTAAGACATCAAGAACAAACGCGCATAAATGTATATTTCCATAACCTGCGCTATGACAGCCATTTTATTATCAATGAACTTGGATTTGACAAACACAGAATCAATGTTATCCCCAACAGTGAAGAACACTACATTACATTTACAAAATACATACCATATGACAAGGCAGTAAAAAAATCAATTAAATTAAGATTTATCGACACTTTTAGATTCCTCCCATCAAGCCTTGCTACTCTGGCAGAAAATCTCCCTAAAGAACGTTTCAATGAAACAAAAAAGCGTTTCCCTGAAGAAGACAAATTTTCTCTAGTGACCCAGAAAGGCATTTTCCCATACAGTTACATCACAGATATGAACAAGTTTGAAGAAAGAGAATTACCTCCACAAGATTCTTTTTACAATACCCTCACCCTTAAATCTGTAAGTAATGAAGACTATGAACATGCCCAAAATGTTTGGAAGACATTTAACATTGGTAATTTAGGGGAGTATTCTGATCTCTACCTTTTAACAGATGTACTCATCCTGGCTGATGTTTTTGAAAATTTCCGTGATACATGTATGTCCACGCATAGTTTGGACCCAGCATATTATGTAACACTACCATCATACAGCTGGGATTGCATGCTTAACAAAACAGGTGTAAAATTGGACACTATTCAGGATCCAGAGATGCATCTCTTTTTTGAAAATGGTGTAAGAGGAGGCATCAGTCAATGTGTCACAAGGATGGCCAAAGCAAATAATAAGTATTGCAAAGATTATGACCCCAAAAGCCCTACCACTTTTATTCAGTACTTGGATGCCAACAGCCTATACTCATGGGCAATGTCTCAGCCTCTCCCAACCGGTGGCCTTCGTTGGATGTCGAGAGAAGAAATCGAAGCTCTGGACATTAAAAATTTGTCTGATACAGGGAGTGAGGGGTATGTTTTTGAGGTAGATGTTAAATACCCCAAACATTTGCATAAAAAACATGCTCAATATCCGTTCCTCTGTGAAACAAAAGTACCCCCAGGGGGAAAACACAAAAAGCTTTTAACAACCCTAACCAACAAAAATAACTATATAGTTCACTATAGAAACCTCAAACAGGCTATTGAACATGGATTAGAAGTAACCAAAATTCATAGAGTTATAAGATTTGACCAATCACCATGGTTAAAAAAGTATATAGATTTAAACAATGAGCTGCGTAAAAATGCCAAAGATGCATTTGAAAAAGACCTGTTTAAACTGTTCAACAATAGTGTTTTTGGCAAGTTTATGGAAAATGTGAGAAAAAGGATGAATTTCAGGCTGGAAAGTGATGAGAAGAGAGCTGAAAAATTGGTGGCCAAGCCCAACTTCTTGCACAGGACCATATTTTCAGAAACCATGGCTGGATTTCACTTTTCAAAGACAAACATTGTTTTGGAGAAGCCAATATTTATTGGAATGTGCATCCTGGACATCAGTAAGGTTTTGATGTATCATTTCTTTTATGATGTGCTTGTCAAGCATTATGGTGCAGAAAATGTAAAGCTCCTCTACACAGATACAGACTCTTTTATAGTTGAACTAACTACTAATGACCTTTTCAAGAGCATGCTTCCAATTTTAGATTATTATGATACAAGTAAGTATGCACCAGACACCAACCCAGCCTTCTCAAACATGAACAAAGGTGTGTTGGGGAAAATGAAGGATGAAAGCAATGGGAAAATAATATTGGAGTTTCTTGGAATCAAAAGTAAAATTTACTGTGTTATCCTGGTTGATTCCAGTTATATAAAGAGATGCAAGGGGATCAACAAACCAGTGGTAGATATCAAGGTGAATGCTGAAAGGTATAGGGCATGTATTTTAGAGTCTGAAGAGTTTTATACTATCAACACCACATTTAGATCACATCGACATGTAGTTTATACAAGACAAGAAAATAAACTCACTCTCAGCCCAACTGATGACAAGAGATACCTCTGCCCAGATGGGATTCATACACTACCCCATGGACATTTCAGTATTGTATATAGATAGAGTAGCTTAAGAACTTGCTTTACAAACATTTGTATATTTTTGCTTTTATTACTTTTGATCATATTGTATATATTACTTAGTTAATTTTTTTTGTAAATTTTCTTGTGAATACTACATTTGTACATTTTTTGCTTTTATTACTTTTGATCATATTGTATATATTACTTAGTCAATTTTTTTTGTAAATTTTCTTGTGAATACTTTTTTTTGTAAATATTATTATATTGTCTTACAGTGTTATTCTAGTCATAATTTATATTGTTTTGCACTGTAATTATTTTAATATGTAAATACTGTTTTGTAAGTATTTTTGTAAATTATAAATATTATCAAGTTATATATCTTATTGTAAAAATTCTTAAACTTTTGTGTAAATTTTTTCACCAGATTAAAAACATGTAAAGATGCATATCATGTTTTAATCCATACTTTGTAAATATTTTATTTTGTCTGATTCTGGATTCACTTTATATAGTTCTGGATTGGGTTTTCAATTGTAAAAAAATATAAGTGACAGGGTGAATAAAAAAAAGAGATTTATTTCACTAAACAGTTTTTTTTTATTAATCCCCAAAATAATATTCAAACAGTTTATATACAAAAGTATCATTTTTATTTACATCAGGTGAAAACAAAGAAACATAGTCTTGCATTGAATATCCCCAAGCTCTTAAAAATAAATAAGTTAAACAATAATGTCCACAAACTGGAGAAGTGTAGCTTTGTAGAGTACTTGTGTTGTAGAAATACTGCCAACAGTTCCTCCTGATGAATTTCACATGGTCCAAAACAGATGGTGGTTGTCCAAAACTGTCAAAGTATTCAAGGCGTCCATGTTTATCCAAGAAAATTGCAATCCAATGTGTTCCAGTTTTCATGTGGGGGTCAGTGTTCACTATAAATGCTGTAGATGGAGCAATCCTTAGAGGCAAACAGTCGGAAGCATATACACCTTTATTTTGCACTGGTAATTTTCTCATAAAATATTCCACTTGTAAAGAATTCATTTCTGTTGTACTAGCAGATACCACTTTCTCAAGTTTATACAGTTGGATAGTGCACACTTGTGGTTTATGTCACTGTGATTATTACATCTTAAATTGTCTGTAGCAAATAAACTGTTGAGTACATCTAATGATTGGCAATTTAGAGACTCCAAATCAATAACATCACAATTAAGTGGTAAAATATTTTTAAAAAACTCTGCCTTCTCCAGTCCTTTCACAAACACACGTGATACTGGAATAAACAACACTTTTAACTTTTCCATTAGTACTTGGTATGCAATGTCACCTTTACTCCACTCAAGGCCATGGTAATATTTTGTAACCCAATAACTTTCTCTAAGTTTTTCTGCAGTCAACAGCCTGAGGTCAAATGGTGGACAAACAATATGGTGAAACAGTAAACTACCAGTGTCCACATTAATGGCAGCAATTTCTTTGATAATGAAGTGACCATTGTTATCCTTAAAACACTGAATATCCATAACCACACTAACTTCCATGGCTGATCACTTATGACTGACTACTGAACTATGTTTCTTTTATGTTTTAACTGCCATAGTCCACTGTAACATTTCTATTTTTATCAATCTCCATAATGTTGTCAAATTCAGCATAAATTATGCAATTAATTGTTTCAGTAAGAGCTTCAGAAAATCCCAACTCAATTCTTAAACTACCATGGCGTATGAGGTTCCAATGTGTGGTGGCATCAGCAGCCAGATCAGGTGTTAAATCAAATGCCATTAAACAGTTACCTTGAGAATACTCAGAGCGTGTAATGCTGTTGCCCATATTTAGAAAATGAATTCCTGTTCCACTAAATAATGTATGGTATGATAGCACACTTAATTCATTGCTGTCAGAATATGAGGGTTGAAGTGGTTTTGTGGGGATTTGTACACCATCAACATAGATTGAGAAAAAGTTCAGGTTGTAAGATTGAAAATTGAATGGGTTATATTTAAAATCACCATTGTAAGCCTTGTTACTTACTAGTCCAACAATAATTCTTTTTGGTAACTGGCCCAGAAATATATTATCTAAGGTTTTGCCTTGAATACCTGATGGGATAGTCATAGCTTTCACTTCCACTCGAGTTATAGGGTATTTTGCAGTACCACTTTCCAAAGTCTTACTATGTGCCAACAACACAGTGGGATTTATTTTATTTTTACGCACCAAAAGGTTGGCTTCTTCAATCTTTACTTTATATTTTTCTGTTTTTGACATTATTGAAAATGTATCTCTTGAGCGTACCAATCGCAAACGTAATTCCACACCATTTAGCAAAAACTTTTCCTGGTTAAATAAATCAACATGTAAATGTCCAATCATATCCACAATATTACTTTGTTTAGTAAAATATTTACGATTTACCAAACCACTATTGGCAGCTTCACAATTATCCATTTGACCTGATGTATCGTCATACCAAAGTGCGCAAGAAAGGTGTGTGTCTTTTGCACTGGAATCATAATTAAGTAATGTTTCAATATAGGCTCTATAAGCATAAGTATTATTTTGTGGTGAAACTAGTTTCTGATTAACATAAAGATCAACTTGACTGAAGAGTGAATGAAGCCAATTATTAACTGGTCCACAATTGGTATCAGTATCTTCCAGTTTACTCCCATCAGGTTTTAAAATTTTTGCTTTTATATTAAGCATAGTGTTTGACAAGTCTACATATTCATCACCATGACCAGGTATTACAAATTCTATGGGTGAATCATCAGTTAATGAAGAGATTGGTTTGTATTGTACCCACTTTCCACTTTCAATACTAGTTTGTGTTGCAGGTAAGGTAAACAAGTCCAGTTCAGATTTTACACACTCACATGACTGATGATGCAGAAACGCCATTTTTAACTAAAGATGTCTTTTACACTTTTGTTCAACTTTTTTACACTCTTCTTTTTCTTCTTGTTCTTCTCTCCTCCAACCTTCTTCCTAGACTGGTGTACAGCTAGAAGTCTGTGTAAAGACTGTGGAGTAACATTTAAGCGCTTCCTCTTATAACCACCAGAACCTTTCATTACTCGATCAATCTTGTCATCAGCTTTACGTTTTAAATTACCAGTAAACTCTTTAACTCTAGTTGAAAAAGCTTGTTCAGGTGGGGTGGAATTAATAACATCTTTTAACACATTTACTCCAGATTTTAAAGCTTCTTTCCCAACAGCTTTGGCTCCTGAACGTATCAATGGAGTTATTGTGCGAAACAATCCCCCAAGAAAACTACCTATTCCATGTCCTCTCTGATAAGGTGAGCCTTTATACACAACACTCACACCACCACCCAATTGATTCCTGTAGTAAGCCAAGTAGGGGTCATAAATATTAAGAGCCATATTTTTCACAGCACTTTTCTAAAATGTAGTTTAACACAAGAAGTCCCAAACTTGAATGGTAGTTTTGACCCAGTGTTATCCCTTAAGTCAATTTCCAAACTCTCAAAGCTGGATTTCATCAGTGGAACATAATGTGGCCTATAAAACTGCATAAATCTACTACCACCATACACATAATCTGTAGTATCAATATTAATCATTTGTAACAGTGGTGCCATATAGTCTCCAACAAATTGTGGCTCTACTATATCACAGTATATATACATTTGAGATGGTAGTCCAACACGTAAATTTGCTGGGCGAATAGATTTGTTATTTGTGATTAAATCATTTTCTCCAGGGCTAAAACCAAGTTGTAGTGCCAACTTATCAGATAACTCAATTTGAATAACATAGGACCTACTGTTTATTTCTACTCTCTTTGTTTTTTCTTCATAATGGAAATGCACATAATCTTTAACCACTTCATGTTTATTAATTATATCAATTACTTCTTTTACATCTATATAATCACCTGGGGTTAAGGTAGCAACTGCCATAATTGGTACTATTACATCAAAATTTGGTTCCTCTTCCTTTTTCAAAGCTTCAGCTTTAATTTGTTCATATTTGTCTTTTGGGTATGCATGAATAAAAATTGTACTGTTTTCACATAAGGTTAGTAAAGAACAAGGATAATGTACCTCAACTACAGCAACTTCCCATTCTCCTTCCAATTGTATAGACCTTGAAAAATGTGTTACATAATTTGCCACTGTGTTTTGAGGATAATACTCCATAGAACTATTACTAGGCAAAGTCAGGTAAAACTGATCCTTCATATTACTTTCAAATCTACAGCAGGTATCCACGAGTTAAACGAATCACTATATCCGTACCACTTGATTAAGTACTCTTTACTGGGGCCATGCCCTCTGGTCGCCAGTATTTTATCAACTTTAAAAATTTTGTCATCAGTAATAATAACCTTTTGTAGTTCTGGTTCATAAAATAGTCCATCAACAGTTTCATTGTTTAAATCACATATAACATACATTGGTTTTGGAAACTCTAAAATTTTAATTATTCTATAAATTTCCTCAGACCAATTTGATTCATAACCTTTTTCAAATTTACCTTTAGCTTTCGTTATCCTCACTAAATCATTTACTTTAAGTTTAGCTTTCATAACTTTTTCAGGCTTTCCATAAAGCATCTTCCATACTTTAAAAGTGTTTGATTTCTTAACATCATTTGGCTTCATATTTATACTTTTATGTTTTCTATTATTATAAGAATTGATCAAGTCATCCAAAACATCAATATATCTATAAGTGTTTTTATGTGTTAAGTAGCGCCACATTTGAGTCTTCAAAGTTCTATTGAATCTTTCAACAACAGCTGCTTTTACATCAGGATTTTTTGTTGTAAAATAGTTAATATTGTTATTTATAAAAAACCTCCTAATCTCTTTAGCAGTAAACTCTGTTCCTTTATCAGACTGTAAGTTCTTAGGAAAATTATTGGTTTCCAAGAAAATCAATTCAAATGCCTTAATAACTTCACTAGGTGTTTTACGTTTGAGAGGTTTTGCATATGCCTTCTTGCTAAAAACATCAATAACTGTCAAAATATAGTTAACACCATCATTATATTTACTTAAACCTCTCATATCATTCAAATCACACTGCCAGAGTTCATTTATAGAATACACAACATACCTATTTCTAGGAAATCTCCTTCTAGCTGGTTTATGAAGAGTATATGTATCTTGAGATAGAAGCCAATTTTTAACTTCTTTATCATTAAATTTTTTCTTTGTTACTTGTAATAAAGGTGATACACCACAAAACCCTGCTGGATTGGCTGGATCATAATAAATATTTGTTAAATGTTTATCCATCCTAAATTTTAAAACAGTTTATAAGGTTTCCACTTTGTATTTTTTCTTTTTGTTCTTATATGATTTATCATAGGTGTTGAGGTAGCACTAGGTCCTGCAGATACTTCTAGTTTGGTTTTAACAACTGGAGATGATGTTAAGTGGGTAAAGTTTTCCAAAAAATCACTTTCTTCAACATGTGATTGGTTTCCTTTCAATCTTATTAAATACTGGCGTGCAAATGGGTTTGTTACAAACTCAGTAGGTGTACTTATATCCTTTAAAGCATGCATCAATTGTTCCCACCCTGGAGGTTGAGCAGACCTTCTAGCTCTTATTATATCATGTAACAAATCAATTATATTTGAATTATCCACTCGTTGACCATCAACATAAAGCATACCATTATCATCCCAATCAATTTTGTCAGGTCTTCTACCAATATGTTTAAGTATATTTTTTACATCTGATTTGTAGGCTTTACTAAATGTACTAATAACTTCATCATCATTCAATACTGAATGTTTAGACACAACATTATTAACCATATCAACAACAGGAATTTGAATAGGTTTTCTTTTTTGACTAGTAAAATGTAAAAATCTTTGTAGTACCTGCTGGTATTGACTCCACTTATCCTGGTCACTTAGGCTTTTATTATTTAAAAGTCTAAACATTTCCTGATCGAGTTCACTTAATGTATCAGATTTACCTACATTAGTTTTAGATTGTTGAGGTAAATTTTGCATTCTTTGCAAGTCTTCAGCTGAAATAATAATCATTTTCTTTGCACTTTCCATGGCTCAAGATAAAAGTGATTGAAGTACCACACTTAAAAGCAAAGGCAAAAATGCTCCACCACCTTGTTGTACAATATAACTTTTCTTTGTTTTAAATTTTTCACCTTTTCTAACTAACTTCCTCAAAATAGATTTATATTTTGACAATTTTTTTTTTAGTTTAGGATCAACAGTTACATTACCCAGTAACAGATTATAAGCACACTCACAGACTGACTGAATTAACTCCTTGTCAGCTGTTTTTAAAACACTCCTCCTATGCTTGGGGGACATAAGAGAGAGCGCACGCAGCAAATGAATGTTCTTCTTAATAGTATGAGACATGATGACACACTAAATTAGTTTCCTTAATTTACTAACCTTTTATTCACTTTTTTGGTACATAAACATAGTTTTGTGCATCACTTGGAAAAATCATAGTTCTAAACCTAATCTCATCTGGAGTAGATTGTTTCATATCAAAAAGTAAATAACCATGGGGTAATTTTGTTGCATCATTATAAGCCTCTTGAATAAATTTTGGGTTTTCTGGATACACTTGTTGAGCTAAATGTCTAATTTGTGCTTTGTCCCTAGGATTTTTAAAACATACAATATAGTGGGCATTCAAAGATATATCTCTCTGTCCCCTTCCTTGATGAAATAAATTTTGAGTAATAAAAAACACACTGATATTTCTATGATGACAACCCTTTGTAAACAGGTCCACAACCCTATTATCTGATTCACGCATTAAATCATCAATTATCACCAAATTAGCTTCAGAACCATCAAAATCACTCATATTTGGTACACCTTCTTTATAAACAACATTTTCCAAATTATAACCAGGTTGCCACTCAGCATAATGCCAAAATACATTTTTAAACTCTGTATCACAAATAACATTCATATGTTCAATAAATCTTGTCACAAAATGTGATTTACCACACCCTGAAGGACCAGCTATAATTGCTGAAAAAGGATGTTTCCACCTTGGATCCATAATTAACACTGATATAAACCTATAATATAAAACCTAATTTAAAGACATGTAGGTAAAATAATATAGATTTAAAAATAGTATACAATATTAGTTTATTAATTACACAACATATAAATTATACAAATTCAATTCCCTTCCCTTTCCCCAAATATTGAATTGACATTCTCTCTACCTCTTCATTGTTGTACATCTCAATAACATCATCGGACAGGGTCTTCAGAAATCTTGATGGCAGGTACACTCGCAGGTAGAAGTCATCCCCAACAAGGCCCTCAAGCGTCGCAGCAACAGTCTCCCCGAAGCGTGTCGTACACCTCTCAAACCGTACAACCCGGTACGGGACGCACGGCCGAAGATCTGTCACCCTGGTGTACTGCGGGGCTCGCTGGCTGTTCAGAGTCTCCTTGAGGTCGCACACGTCCATAGTAGTGGATGTCACGTAGGGTCCTATGTTGGAAGTGGAGTTGACAAGTGACTAGCTTCTCAACTAGCCAAGTGGTTTATAAAGACCTTGTTAGCCTTCAAGGGATCTAAAGTGAAACTTATTTTTACACAAACATGTTTACATCCTTCACAAATACAATATCACACTTTCTAAGCCCAAGGCTAAGTAACACTTTCTTCACTACTCAAGGTTGGTAGAGGTAAATCTATCCATAATAGCCACAGGGTATTTTAAAAGCAAGACTTTACACACCAATAAAACTCACAATAATATAAAACATCATTTGCTATTTAATTCTTTCATATAATACTAATTGTTTCCAAAACAAGCAAAAATACTACACAGTTTGAATCTTGATACAAAAAGAGGAATACACAGTTTGCAAATATCATAACATAACATATACATTTTTGGTTCAATCAAAGTCACTCGTTTAAGATCTAAAATCTCTAAAAAGTCAATAATGTGTTTAGATATTTCTGATTCATCTGAAGTATAGTCCAGCTCTGTGTTTCTAAGATGATCAATGCACATTCGGCTTAGTATATCAAAATAGGTCTTTGCTTCTTCTGTTAAAGTTAAAGTCTTCAAGATATCTTCAGAAATGTATTGCTTCAATTCCATAATTTTATTCCAACTTGACTCTTGAATTTCAATTTTTACTGGTAAATACTCACCAGAAAAGCGTTTGCAAATCACCATTGTAGGATTTTCATTAATTATTTTAAAAAGTACTGTAATTGCCCCAATATCAATATCAACATGCTGTCTCCCATTTTTAAAATATTCAGTGATTTCTTCAAAATGTAACATTAATCCATACCATTCAGCTGGGCTTAGAGATATTCCAAAACAATCAGATCCTATTTTTTCAACAATTTGTATTTCTACAGCAAAGTTTTGATCACTTCCATTTAAACCAACTGTAATCTCTTCAACAGAGTCCAAAGATAATTTATAAGATTTACTCACTAATAATGTTTGTAGTTTTCCATGTGATGAATTTAACATTTGGCTAGAGGAAGACGCCATAATGTGCTTGGTTCAAAATCTATCAGAGTTATGACAATTACTCTTACACATTCACTTAATATAATATAAAAATAGTGGAGGGGGTAAAACTTAAATTATTATAATGTAATATTTAAAATACAAACCCAAACATTATAAACATCAATAAATTTACCATTCAATTTCTACCAATTCAATTAAAACACTCATCACAATATATATGTTATACATTTATTTTTTATAATTTTAACATAACCCACACTTAATACAATATTAAACATATTAAATACAACCTATTTACAATATTTTTAACATGTTATCAATTAAAATAATCATTACCTATTTAAAATCATAATTAATTAATTTTTTATTCAGCTCCACCGCTCCACCAATCCTAATAATCCTTACTGTCTTAGCACGCACATTTTGGGTACTACTTTCAGGCGAGTTTTGGCTGCAGAGGTTTACGGGAATCGTGTTTTAAAATTAACTCATTAAGATAGAAATTGACTTTTTAACTTTTTATGAAATTATAAAGAAGGATCTCGTCTTCTCTGGTTTTATAATTTTTAAATAAAAATTCTAATTTCAGTTATAACTGCCTAAAATCATCAATCTGTTTTTCCTAGTGACGAGTTTTATAGACGCAGAGGTTTACGGGAACCGTATTTTAAAATTAACCAATTAAGGTAGAGACAAGGCCAACTTGGTAGAGTATGGATGGCCCTTAACTTTTTCTAAAAGTTAAAATACGGATCTTGTCTTCTGTGGTTTTAGAACCTTTAAATAAAATTTCTAATTTCAGCTATAATTGTCTAAAAATCATCTGTTTTCTCGATGCAAATGCATGGGTTTTCTAGACTCGTGTAATCTTTTGCCAACTGCAGTCTAGAGCTATAACTAAGGTGTCATTTAAAGAAGAATGACGGTGCTAAATTTCCTTTGTTACACTTTAGAAGTTATTTCATCAAAACTAATAGAAAACTTTAGTTAAAAAAAGGAAACATAACCTCTGTCGAGCTCTGTCAATTTCTCTAAAATCTGTTGAAAACTGTGGAGGAGTTCCTTGTACAAAAACCCGTATCAAGTTAGATGTTTTTGTAAATCATTACTTATCTTTTTTACTGATTACTTAGTTATTTTTACCTTTCTTGTCCTCAATAGCAATCTAGGTAATGTAATGGGCAATTTATACCGTGGCTGTACCGTACTGATTATAACCAACAATAGTTATTTTTGTCCATTGGAAGACTACAAAGTGCTTTGTCAAAAAATAATAGTTGATAAAGATATAACAATCTGTTTTTCCATATGTAGGCCTATGGCGTTTTAGTTTATGTATTCGACTGTACAATTTTTGAGTTTTAAATAATATACAATAAAAATAACTAAAGAGTTATAAAAACGATATTTTTGTATTTTCATATCAACGATTTAGCATCCATTAACCAATTAAATCCATTGAATTTCTTAAGGTGTTTTACATTACAGTAACCACTGGCAGTTCCCGAAGAATAATAACTTTCTACTTATAGAAACATGTTATATAATCAAATTACATGCATTAGGGTATTGTTTTCATGTGTTTTCATAAGTTTGTGAGATAATATTGTAAGTTCACAGTTTATGGACAGCTTAGTGTCACAATGTAAAGTTAATTAGCTTTTATTAACAGTTTTTAGCGAAGTTTAATATGTTTGACGTATTTATAGGAAGGGGGGAGAGGGTATGACCTTATGAAAATCTTGCCCCCTCAATCAGAATGCTGAAATGACGCCTATGTAAACACCAAAAGAATAAGTATATTTTTACTGTCATTGCATTGTTGTAAGCAAACAAAGGTCAATCACTATATCTTTAGCAAAGTATTTAAGTAGCCTATGTGAATTTGATCACCGTCCAAGCAGCACATCCACAGCGTGTCACAGTCCACTCGAGCACATACACTCCAATGTGACGACATCCCCCACACTCGGTAACAAAACTGTAGGCCTGTGAGACCAAAACACCACGCTTCTCGGACCACTATTAATTAGGAGCTAGGCCTAAAGCTCGTCTCGTGCGGCAGTCAATCACAACTTTCTACAATCTAAATGCGAGTAAATCAAAGTCCGATGTACACGCGACATTGCGCAAACATCACGTGCGACCACCGAAACACTTCTACAAGGTTACTCCGCGGTCCGCAAACTGAATAACGGGTAACTTCGTTCAAGTGTGACGGTCAAAATGCAAGCAACATCGTAACGTCCTTCTACCCAGGCCCGGATTAACACTTTTTGACGCCCTAGGCCAAAGGTCACTATTACGCCCCCCCCCCCGAAAAAAATCCTATCCTATTAGCGGTACTATTTGCGGACAGTCCAGTTTGCGGACATGTCTGGTTTTACGAGGCCCTTGGGGTGGGAGGATTCCAGTTTGCGGACAGGTCTCGCGGTGCATATTGTAATTTTTTTCCCCTTCTGAGATTGCCGCTTACATATTTTTAAAAGGTTAGGTTAGGTTAGGACGAATTTTCTTGATAAAGATAAACTAAGAAAATTAAAGATTGTATATACATTTAAGTAACCTTAGCACTTACTTACTAGTAACAATTATTAGATTTGTTTATTTTTTCTCTTTCCTTTTTGTTAATTTTTTCAATATCCGTCATGTAAACAACATGAAATAAAAATTATAATAACACAAACACCTACAGCGTGTGTTTACTACTTGCTTCCTTGAGTAAATGGTTTTTATGACAGGATTAAAATATGTGTCCGCAAACTGAACAAATCTAATTAGTGCATTCCACTACATTTTTGGGTTGTCCGCAATCTGGAAGGTTTTGCCCTTGTCCGCAGTCTGGACTGTCCGCAAATAGGACACAATCCGATGTTTACCTCCAGTCGGGGGTGATGCTCTTGACCGCCAATCAGGGACACTCTTTATGGCACGTTAGGGGTGCTCGTTTCCTCCGCGAACGAGCCCCTCGGGTCCCGGCAACTTAGGGGGTCCTCTAGTTTGCTTGAATGGATCTTTCTTCTTTCTATTTTGCCAAATATTCCATTTACTCTTGTTATTAAAGAATAAAATAAAATATGTGAAACCCCCAAAATTAAATCTTATTTGCAGTTAAATAAATTTTTGACTTAAACGTAGTATAAAAAAAGGCCCGTTTGACTCCCCCCCTCGGCTGAAGCCCTAGGTAATGGCTTAGTGGATAATCCGGACCTGCTACCGTGACGGTCAAAATACAAGTAAGTAGGGATGTGCGAGAAAAGCATAAGCTGCTTAGAAGCAGCAGCTTATTGAACTAAGCAGTTTAGCGACTAAGCAGCTGTTTGAGAATGCCTGCTTTCGGCAGCATTTTAACGCTACTCAACAGTCACAAAAACAGATTAGCCAACAGCAGTAAGCAAGTAAGTGAGCTGGCTGTGGGCTACTAAGCAATAGCAATCTGCAAGTTGCTGTCTGCTGCAGCTCCCTTGAACTGTTGCGAGGCGACATTTAGTAGCTACTGTCGACTCACTCACTGCTCAGCTGTTTACTCCCTTAAATATCCTTGCCGATTATTTTTTTTTAAATAGTGGCCTAAATGTTTAATTACGTAAAATGCTTTGAAGCGAAAAAAATTAAATAAATGATCACACTGAACATGTTTCTGGTTCATTACATGTTATGCCTGTTAACTTTTATAAGCCTGAAACATGTTCACTGTGATAATTTTTACTGAACTTTTGACGTTTCATAACTTTTTTTTACACAATTAAAAACTGAAACAATTACTTATTTGTAGTACTGTACGGTATTTAATTTAATTATTTATTTATGTGTAACCTTTGGATTTTGCAGCTTCATCAAATACAAGTTAAGCGCTGGATAAGAAATAAATAAACAGTCAGAAACAGTGAACAGAAACAGGGTTCCAATGTGTGTGAAGCTGCTGAGGTTAACTGCTTTTAGTAAGCAGCTTAATTAAGCAGCTTAATGATGGCAACTGCTTACAGCTAAGGCCCCATTTATTGAACGCGATTTGTGTCGCGCGACACGGCCGCGTGATAGCGCGAATTCGAGAATGTGCCAAAAAAATCGCACGTTTTCAAGTCGCGCGATTTCCAGTACTACCAACAGCTAGCTCCACTTCCACGTCAGTCGAGCAAATGGATCTATGCGTGGTGTACGGTCATTTCCTGTTGGCCAAGAAAAGGAGGGGGCGACGATGGGACGTTCACCCTATAAATTCTGCTCGATATGCAGACGGAGCATTTCGAAACTTGTACGGGTTGTTGAGAAACGACACCGACAAGTTTTTTTTTAACTATTTTAGAATGAGCGTAACCTCTTTTGATGAGTTAGTTGTTCGGCAATGTGCAATAGATATTGAACCAGGTCTAGTGCAAGGATCGGCGTTTTCTACACAAGAAATGCTAGCAATAAATTCTTCTGTGTTGAGGGTAGCCATATCCGCTCCTCATCAATGGTCAACGCATACTGACAAATACAACAGGTGGTGTACTGGAGGCAGCACTGCTCAGTGCTCAGCGATTTCGCGCGTTTTCTGGAAAACGCGCGATTGCATAAACGGTATTATTTGGCCCAATGTACTTTGACAAGTCGCGCGACTTATAAATCGCGCGTTTCTCTAGGTGAGGGCGATTTGATTTAGAAAACGCGCGGCACAAAAAACGGCGCGATATCATGCCGCGTGCATAAACGGTCCAATTGAACTCAATGCTCCCAGGAATCGCCCGTTTTCAAATCGCGCGACTCAAATCGCGTGCATAAATGGGGCCTAAACTGCTTAGTTCAAACAGCAGTTTGGCACATCTCAACAAGTAAGTTAACGTTCCTCCGTTCATACCCCGAATCGCTATGGTTGGCGTCATCGGAGGTCACGAGAACTGGTGAACACCTCCAAAACGGAAATTTTCCGTTTTCAGCCCCAAAAGCGTATGTCCGTAAAGGTCTGGGAGCTCACGCCACTCCAACTGGATGCGCAGTAGTCCGTTAAGCCCCGCCTCCATCTTCGTTTTGACACTGCGCAAGGCTTTGACATGGCATTTCGCCATCTTGCCGATATTAGATATTCTTTTAAAATTAATTTGTTATAATTTATTTACGTTTTCATTTAATAATTTATCCGCGACGCATATACACATTTATTTTTATTACGATTAATTATTACATACGTTGTATTTGCCTTCCGCATAACTGTATTGACATTCCATTAAAAAAAATAATTTATATAAAGTGATTACATTTCACTTGATTATTACATAAATGTTATACATAACTTTTTTTTAGTCAAAAACAAAAAAAGTTCACGTTCTAAAATTGACATTCGTATTATCGTTATTTCGTTGTTCAGTTAACACTTTTGGTGCTAAGGACGTCTTAAGACGTCCAAGATCCACTCGCGGTTCGCGCTGGACGTCCTAGGACGTCCTCATGTAAGTTTAAGTTTATGGAGCCAGTATATTCTGCGCTTTCATCGTAGGGAGTTGAAACTTCGTCAGCCCTCGGGGGACTTGCTGTAGGTTGACGTCATCATTATAGCTTGCACTTCCTACGAGTCTAGTCGGTGGCGCTCGTGGCGGCAAGCCGGCGAACCTTCTAGTGTAAACAAAGCAGTCAGCAACATGCTCGGGGCCTACAGGCCCCGACATGCTCCCGTTGTGTTGTCTGTTGCGTGTGCAGTTTCTATGATTGTTAGTGTGTTTTTATGCATCACGTGCGATAATGTAAATCATTACTCATTCATCTAAAGATGTCTACATCTAAAGGCGTCTAAAAACGTCTTATCTCATTCGTCTAAAGGCGTCTTTTCATTTTTCTTTTTTTCACATGTGAATGATGCAGGTGTTAACATATTCGGACTTATAAGTGACTACAAAGAATAAAACTTGAGAAAATACAAAAATAAACTTGTGATCAACAACAAAATGTTAAGAGTCCACCCAATGAGGCTGAAGACGTCTTTAGACGTCCTAACCTATGACGTCATCCTGCAGACCGGAAATAGCTGAAAACAAGTTTTTTCATCGTATCTGAACTTCAATTACCATAAGGTATGTAAATTGACAGTTAAATTATTCAGCCATATAGCAGTGCTTAAATAGACTTTTAGCAGTCAATGTGTTAAATTAATATTCCAATTGCAGTCGCATTTCATCATAATAAAAATAAAAATCGATTCTAAATACTATAACCGAGTATTAGATTTAGTACTCTAACCATTATTGAGTTATTAACCCTTATGTAATATGGTGGTAGCCGTAAGCGCCAGGCCAGTCACGAATTTAGATGCAAATTTCAAGTTTGCGATAGTGACAATTTTATATCAAAAGTAAATCATGATTTAATGCTCATTTTTTACTATATAGTACCCAAGTATTAAAATTAATATTAAAAAAATACCCGTGCTATAATACACAATTCGTATCGGATGGCCGGGCCAGGGAAATGCCAGGCTGGCCATGTTGAACAATACAGATTTCGAATAAGCCACAATTTGATACTCAATTAGTATACAATTTCTATGAACGAAACTTGTTGTTTAGCTTCATAGCTTCATATATGCCATGGCACCATAAACCTGGGTATTATTTTTCCTTGAAGAAAAGGAAAATCCTGAAAATTCAATTTTACAGACATGTATACTAAACTTTGCATATAGTTTAATTTGATTAATATATTATTTATGTTTATACCTTACCTTAAAGTCACCGAACGCTAAAGGCCCTCCCAACACGACACGAAAGTGACAACTGATAACTGAGAACTGACCCCAGGAATTAGCCGTAGCCAACACATAGAACAAAGAACACACCTGTCCCTACTATCAGTGACGTACCTCTCCCACCCTTCCCCATCCCATCCCCTTCCACTTGAGGGCTACCCGTTGTCTAGTGGTGCTATTCATCGAATTCGGATGAAACTAATTTCTTAAACACGCATTTACCCGTCACGGCCTCTTTTGTTACGGATAGATCCACTGTTATTTTTAGAGTTTACTAAAACCTTCGAGTATTAAATAGTACTAAGTTTAAATATAACATGTCTATCGTAACACCGTTAAAATTTGCATAGGCTTATCTCCATGACTAGGCGGTCGCTAACAATCCCGTTATATACAAAAGTTAAATAACTCGGTAATGAGGTTATAGTATACTGAATCTAATACTCGGGTACTTAATAGTACTAAATCGAGTATTAACTCATGGCATAGTTTAAATCAGCATTTTCCAAAATGGCCTGGCTGGCATTTCCCTGGCCCGGCCACACGTTACGGCTGACCACTCAGTTATTTTTAGAGTACTAAATCAAGAATTTGGGTATTAAATAGTAGTAATTGAGTGATAAATCGTGGCATATTTGTAATATAAGATCACCCTTGTGGCACTGTTGAAATTTACATTTTCCTTAGAAAGCGGGCTGGCGCTTACTGCTCCCGCTTTAAAATTAATAAGTTAATAACGGTTGGAGGACTAAATCTAATTCTCAGGTACTAAATAGCATCAATTTCGTATTAAATCCTGGTGTGGTTAAAATTCACATTTTCCGACATGGCCTGGCTGGCATTTCCCTATGGCCCGGCCACACGTTACAGCTGATAACTCAGTTATTTTGAGAGTACTAAATTTAACATTTGGGTATTAAATAGTTCTAATTGAGTATTAAATGGCCATGTGGTCTAAATCAGCATTTTTAAACATGGCCAGGCTGGCATTTCCCTGGCCCGGCCACAAGACTCTTCTTAATAAATCCGTTATTTTAAGAGTTAAATCTACCGTTCGGGTATGAAATATTACTAAATGAGTATTAAGTCGTGGTATGATTTTCATATCAAATTTCCAACACGGCCGGGCCAGGGGAATGGACCTTGAAGAATAGCTCGGTTTTAGCGAGCTTTTTTGATGATCTTTATTTCTTCTGCTGGGCCAGTTGGAGACTTTTGCCTCCAACTTGACAGACTTTTGGCAAATTGTGAATTGTTGACATCCAAGAACTTTTGTATTCTGCTAGCAAAATGGTGATTCAGTTCAACGGAATGTGAGGTAGAAGAGTCATCTTCACTTTGTGCCATGAGCCCATTGTTGCGCAGTCGGCAATGTTAACCAAACGGTTTTTAATGCAAAACGTGGTATTTTAATCGACTGTTTCGGACGCCGTTTTTCAACAGATTTTTTTTAAACTTGGTAAGTGCTTAGCTGAATAGTTATATTCGGCCCCTCATACCTCGAAATTTTGAAAATTTAACAAATATTACTAAAGAAAATCGAGTTACTTTGCGACTTCCCAGAGAGAGTAATATTTGTTGAATTTTCAAAAGTTCGAGGTATGGGGGGGCCTAATATAACTATTCAACTAAACACTTACCAAGTTTAAAGAAAATCGGTTGAAAAACGGCGTCCGAAACAGTGGATTAAAATACCATGTTTTGCATTAAAAGCCGTATAGTTAACATTGCCGACTGCGCAACAATGGGCACAAGGACAAGGTGGAGATGACTCTAAACTGAATTAGATATGACAAACTGGGTAGAGCTGAAACTGAACTAACAGACCTTAATTCCTGCTTTGAAGCCATAGGCGGCTCTGGACTAGATTTTATGGGGGGGGAGGGCTAGGGATGAAGAATAAGTGTTCGCTCTATAGATTCCCCCACGCATCACCAGCACCCTCACCCTTGATCACCAATGCAATTACAACATCGATACAACTTCAACTTTCCCATCACTAAGCTGGGGCTATGTAATCCAATGTTGAATGTAGGGCCTACTAAAACAGTGGTCATAAAAAAAACAATACTGTATTATAAATTACCATAGTCACAATGAAATTCAGAAGAGTCCGATATGAATGTATTCAGGAGCAACAGAATAATGTGGAACGCCAACCTTATGTACTAAATTTGGTCTTTAATAAATATTTTAAATTAGTTTTTACTTAATAACTCGTAAGTCATAGAAATGTACTATAGGCTAGGTTCTATGGAAACATCTTGAAAAATCTTGTATATACATAAGTTTCTGTTGTGTAAAATGAAGAAAACAGAACACGAAGAGAGCCAAAGATTAAGATTGTTCACCACTCTAAATTGAGTTCGTTATCAAGGATATTCAATCTAAGCAATATGGTTATAGGTATTTTATATGGTCTATACTGTAGTTAACGGCTTTCCTCCAAAATATTAAATTCTTTCAAAATCAGCGAGATGAAAATGACTAAGAACTACTAAAATTACTATGTCAAAAATGTTACCATAAAGTCTGACAAGGACAGTTAAGGAGATAATTGATAGGCTTATTTGCTAGGAGCTTTTCCTGTATTGGCGTAAATAGATTTATTTGCAAATATTGTTTATTCACGTTGCTCTAGTTATTTGACTGATTGCTGGGCCTACACAATAAACTTTAAACACTATAGCAAAGATAACCCTCAATGATGCCATGTGTCTGGTTCAGGGTTTTTTTGAAAAGTAAAAGGCGACCGATGAAGGCTAAAGCTAAAAATGATAAGGACTAAGAAGCAGATGACAAAATGAATTCATCACCTAGCTTGATCAACCCATGGAATCATCCGGGTTATGAGTAAAAAACACCAAACCGAGCTAGATAGCTTGTGATCTTGTACAATGAAATTAACATTACCAGTACCACTGTAAATAGATTCGTTGCTCAGTATACCAAAGTGAAAGGTAGGCCTATAGCAGACGGGTGCAATACAAACTTGATTTCAGAAATTTGCTATTTTTTTACTACTACGTCTATTTAAGAGTCATCTTCACCCCTGTGCCAGTAGCCCATTGTTGCGCACTCGGCAATGTTAACCATACGGCTTTTAATGCAAAACATGGTATTGGATTCCCCTTTTTCGGACGCCGTTTTTCAACCAATTTTCTTTAAATTTGGTAAGTGTTTAGTTGAATAGTTATACTATGTCCCTCATACCTCGAAAATTTGAAAATTTAACAAATATTACTTTCTGTGACGTCGCAAAGTAGCTCGATTTTTCTTGGCAATATTTCAAAATTTAATGAAATTTTCAAAATTTTGAGGTATGAGGGACATAGTATAACTATTCAACTAAACACTTACCAAGTTTAAAGAAAATCGGTTGAAAAACGGCGTCCGAAACAGGGGAATCTAATACCATGTTTTGCATTAAAAGCCGTATAGTTAACATTGCCGACTGCGCAACAATGGGCTACTGTCCCAAGGGTGAAGATGACTCTTAACAGAAATTGTGAAAAACATTGCTCTGATGACGTGCAGCGAGTGAAGATAGACATGTGAGTGTAGAACCCTCTATAACCGTGAAAATAACTCGTTAATCCTAATAGCTAAAAGAAAATATAGCTCATTTCTTAATGTAATTATTATTTATTGAAATTTGTATGCCAATCTTCTGTGCTTACATATAATTTCACCCACATGCAGTATCTACTGGTAAATTGCATTTTGGAAACGCCAGTCGACATATAAATTACCGTATTGTTTTTATGTAATATTATTTTTTACCATGCTAAGGAAATCTGGGGGGCTTAGCCCCCCCCCCCCCAAAGCCCCTCTTTTTAGCCGCCTATGTTTGAAGCTGCGAAGAACTCTCACCCTGCTGAAAGCAGTGTTTCTTTCAACTACAACAACAACTGCTTGTAGGATGATGGAAAAAAATTCTTTAGGAAAAAGTTGAAAGAGCTAACTGATAGTTAAGGTTAATTACTGATATTTTAGTCCAAACGATTATAAATTGAAGTTCAGTTGGAGCATGGTAGAATTCTTTGTGAGTACCTAAATGATAGTTTGTATGGTAAAAATTGTAAGTCAATTACTAAGGACAGTCAATTAAAAAAGACATGTGTTAAAAATGATGTAGTCGGTATGAAATTAGAAACACATATTTTAGAGTTGACGAAAAAGCTGAAGGGCTTAGAATCTTCTATTGATGATAAAAGTAAATGACTTACAGCACATTTCAGTTTGCTGAACAACAAATTTTCAAAGTTTTGCAACGATATTTTGTCTGTAGGACCGGGCTTCACTTCTATATTTAAATTGGGGATGAAGATCAAGTTGATGAGCTTTTGAATGACATTAATTAATAATTGAAACATTTAGTGTTTTTGTTTGAATAATTCCATGACTACTGATTACGGGACCCACTCACCCACTATGGAGCTTGGTTTTGCTTGATACGGTTACACATCATGCTACCCATTGACTCTGTGGGTGGGTTGAACAGTCAACATGTGACTGCATTGGTAACCAAACTTATAGGTGTGACAGAAGGCCGTGTAAAAAACAGGAGACTGTCGGCCACGAGCGTCATGTGATTGTAAATGCAGTACTTCTGTTAACCCACATTACTCCTGAGCTGGTCACACCCTTATTCTATCCGACCACAACAATGAGTAATAGCGACGAATATTTATACCCCTCTAAGACATCATGCCTTTTTACGAGGTACGGAGATTCTGTCCCAAATCCTGAAAGTCTACTAATGATTTCTCCTGGCATTTTCAAAGGCGGAACAAAGGTTCACATATTAAAAATGTGGTACATTCAATCAGTGACCCTTCGGTGGTTTGTATGAATACATTCAGTGTTCTTGATAAAATTTCTCAACGCTGTAATGATAATGCAAAGTCAGTAACAGTAATCTCCTGCTCATCAAATAATAAATAGTCTGTATTGTTCATTGTGTAATCAATTATAGAAAAAAAACGACAGACAAAGAGAATAAAATAATAACACTTGAAGAAAGTAAATATTGAACAGCGCCTGCAAGGTTTAACTGCAACCACCAGACTTCCATGCATGAAGATTGCGTCGCTGCGTTTGAAGGCGTTCGGTAATTACCGGACGGCAACAATCTGTAGACGGTGGCCGCTAGACAGCGTTGACGTGTAGTCCGCGGCTGCTAAGCAGCGGCGCGACGGTCGCTGGCCCGGCCATGTTTTGGATTTTTTTTATAAACAATTATACCAATATCGATTTTTGTTATAAACGATTATACCAATATTTAGTACCTAATTTGTACATGGCCATGTCGCTGGCCCGTCCATGTTGGTTTAGTTAAAAACAATTGACTTACTTGACTTGACTTATTTCCTTTCACTCCGGCACGGAGCATAGGGCCTCTATGAAACAACGCCATCGGACTCGGTTGGCAGCCAAGGCTCTCACTTCCCTCCAGCTTTTCCCTGCATATTTTATTTCTTCGTCTATTGTTCTTCTCCAGGTCATTCTTGGCCTTCCTCTCCTTCTATGTCTTTGGGGGTTCCAACTCAAAGCCTGCTTCTCCACAGCATCTTGACTTTTACGGAGAGTATGCCCAATCCACCGCCACTTGCGTCTCTTGATTTGCACATCTACAGGTTCTTCCTTTGTAGCATTCCTCAGCTCTTTGTTGGCGATCACCTCGGGCCAGTATACTTTCAGTATTTTTCTCAAACACCGGTTGATAAAAACTTGCAGTTTTGGGTTAAAGATGAAGTTACCTTCCAAGTCTCACACCCATATAACAATACAGACTTAACATTACTACTGAATATCTTTAACTTTGTTCTGGTTGAAATGTCTCTAGCCTTCCACACTGGATAGAGCTGTAAAAAAGCAGCATTGGCTTTTCTAATTCTTGAAATTACATCTTCATCAGCTCCTCCGGTTCCTGTTAAAACACTTCCTAGATATGTAAAACTGTCCACCTCTTCAATTTCTTCATATAATATTCTGAATCTGTTGTTGTTTACAATATTTATTCTCATTGATTTTGTCTTTTTAACATTTAGGCCTACTTTTAAACTTAAAGATTGTTGAAGATTTATAAACAATTAATTATACCAATATTTAGTACCTATTTTGTACTATTTAGTACCAAGTTTCCAAAAATTAGTACCTCAATCAAACCGGAGTTGTTAATTGTTTTAAATGTTCGGGCCAGCAACATGCTAGGCCGGCCATGTCGACATATTGCTATAATTTATATACCATTATTTAGTACTACTGATTTAGTAGGCCTACTATTTTAGTACCTTCAGTGTAATAATTAGTACATCAATGGATTTTTTTTAAATCTACACTATTATTTTTTCACAAAAACAAATTGTACCTTTACCGGCAAGCCCGTTGGGCTCTATCCATTGGTGATAATTTCAATGTACAGAGTGTACCAGAAATAAAATATATAAATTATGCAGACCGAAAGTCTTTAATTTTAAACACGAACCTCCAATTTGTATTATATTTTTGTATTCTACACATAATTTTAAGACAACTTTACACTTTAATGTGTACCCCTAACCCAAACGGTTTGGGAGATAATGGCGGTAGAAGTTTTATGTGAACTCCTGATCGAAATTCGGCCAAAATTTCCGTTTATCTGGAGCCAAAAAAATTAAAAACATTTCATAACTTAAACATCTGTTCTTCCTGTTTTTTTAGCAGTTGTTTTACAACCTCTGTCTAAAGAGTAAACCAATTATCCTTCCTCCATAAGATGAATATCGGAACCTTGAAATCTTGTGGGGATTAGCCTTGGAGTCAGATGTGAATTAGGATGGGAATTCTGCTCATCTACAGTACTATATCTTTCTAACGGTATGCAAGGATTTCTCCTACGATGCACACCAGCTGAGAAAAAAGGAGGAAAAGAAACATGCTTGCCTATTAATATATTGATGATACACGTAACACATCAAGTTATTGATGTGGCTGTTTTATTGCACCGACCAATTTTTTACATTAAGCCAAATATTAACCAAATGTTATAAGTTTAATTTACAGTAATTTAATAGTTATCTATATTTAATATAAGATAGGCAATATTTCTTTGGGACGACTTAAAGCTACTATAAAGAATTGCATATAATTAATTGTTCATGATTCGTTAATCATTATTATAGGCACACCCTACCAGGGCCGCCGAGAGAATTTATGTGGCCCGGGGCAGAGTTCCGGTGTGAGCCCCCCCCCCCCCCGCGCGGTGCATCCCTGCACGTCGCCGTCTGTGTTCGAACCAGATGCAATATAGGCTACACATTTTTATTTTGATTTGAAGTCATTCATAAATAATGTAGGCTATTTGTATTTTTTTTTAAAGATATAGATAGGACACTTACTGTATGCGTACATGAAATAATTTGATCAAACTTGCACGTTGGCTTAGTTCGGGAGTGCTTATTGGAGAGCTACCGAGTGGTTTTAGGCCTAACTTAAGTATTTTGAAATGGCTAAACTTACAGAGAAAATTAATTATAAAAATGCATTTTATTTTAAAATTGTTAGTTAATTAAATTTATTTTTTGTTTACTAAACGCTTTTTGAACTTATAATTAGTTGCTTTTGCTTTTTAATTAATATATAAAATTGAAAGAATTACGCAAGGTCCTATTTACTCGATACTAACCCTCAACTTCACTCCTAAGCCATTAGATGATTCAGTGTTGGTTCTTAAGCAAAACTAAGTACCGTTCACAAAAACTAACCAACGCGCAAACGTTTCTTTTTTGCCTTCAATATGGCAAATTCGTTTATGACATTATTGAAAGACACTTTTATGTTATATATCTCTTTTATCTTATATACTTGGACCAACAAACGCAGACACGACAATATTAGTCAAAGCCGTGAAGGATCTGTTGCAAAATATAATATTTTTGCAATGGTATAGCTGTCAAATACTGGCACAGTACGAGGCGGCGGGCCGCGTCTGTTCACCGACACAGAGCTTAAAGCCACGGAGACTCATAATACAGGCCTGATATATAAGGCAATTTTATATACAGATATATACAGGTCATTTTATAGGCCTGTATATAAGGTCATAGGCTATACTTTGTTACGGTTTGAAGATTTTTAAAGGTCTTCAAAAACACGTGGTGTTACTACATAGCCTATGCAGAGATCTAATTTTACTACCATGAAAAAAAAAAAAAAAAAAAAAAAAAAAAAAAAAAAAAAAACGCCTGAAGATGAGGCCCCCTGTCTCTTGAGGCCCGGGGCAAACTGCCCCCCCCCAGCCTCTCGGCGGCCCTGCATCCTACTAATTTTTTTAAATTTTTGGTATTATTGAACCTGTGCGCGTGAAAATTAAATACAATTAAGGTACATGAAGACGCAAAAGATTTTCAAGTTTCAAGTTGTATCGCAAATTAATATTGGTTAATAAATTTGTAACAACACGTGTGGCGTAAACGTTTTCCTGGAATAAATGTTAAATTCATACGGATAACAGGAACCGTTATAGTTATAGTGCCTTTTCCCCCATACTGGTAATTTGTGGTTAATATTAATAATGTGCTGCATACATTTTATTAGGTATCAACAACAGGAACACGAAATGAAATATCTCATACCACAACTCACTTTTGTTGTTAATTCGCATAGTGTTGCAATTATTTTATAAATATACATCTTCAAAATGTAACTGGTATTTCTGTAACAGTTATGTGGTGAAAGTAGGCTAAGTAACAAACATACGTTATGTATGCAACATACACTGTGAACTTTACAGTAAGTTAGTTAGGCCCATAGTTATATATCTTAAATTGATTTTAATGATTTTTTATTGATATCTTATGTTTCATACTGACAGAGCTATATCTGAACTAAAGAGCCCTTCTGGCGGAAAGCACTACAATCCAATTACAATCTGTACGTGTATTCATTTCGGAATTCTTCCCCGCAGTGGACCTCAGCAGTGTCACCAGTGTCATGTGTAGGCCTACTGGTCGTTTCGCGTTCCCCGTTTGCTAGTCGGTAGCGTCCTCGTTCGTTTCAGTTGAATTTAACCACGAATATTAGCGAGTAACTTTATACAGTGCCCAGGGCCGCATTTAGCCAAACGGCGCCCCTAGGCAAATAAAACAGTTGCGCCCTCCCTGCCGCAATACCGGCCACGAAATATAAATAAAATCACGATTATTTTTTTTCGATACTTGTTGTTTCAAAATGACGGCCACTTAAAGTCCAAATACCTCAAAACCGACAAATTGTATCAAAATTTTACAAGAGAGAAAAAGTTGACAGATTTATTAAACTACCTAACGATACCAAGATTCTACAGATCTAACAACAAATAACAGAGCTATGCACTACGGCGGCACGGCCCGCAGATTTTTGAGCGGTTGCGCGTACACGCACATATTCTGTGTTACTAGCGGACACCCGGCGTTCCGGCCATCCGCACTTTCCGTCAAAAGAGTTTAGTTGTTTTAACAATTTAATTTACTACCGGCATTGCGGAGCTGGGTAGAACGATGAAAATAACGTACCGTCCGTCTCGGAGAGCCGTCACGGTTGGTACGGTAGCTCGGAAATTTCCTGAGATTCCTTCTCCCGAATCTTTTGCAAAACTGCGGTAGGTGCGAATCGTCCGGTAGTGTCCGTTGCGTGCCGTATCGCCGTAGTTCGCGCACTCTTATGAGTTTCAATGTTAAAAACTTAAAAAAAATGCGTTACCGCCCATCCATCTGTGCCGTGCCGCCGATGTGCGGGCTTAGCTTATTGTAGATTTAAAATAAAATAACCTTAATTTGCAAAAATTAAAATAAAATCGAGGTTTTTATACAGAAGAATCTTAATAGCTGAGTTACTTTTGTTAACTCCTTATTTTGGTATCATTGGTTGTATCATTTATTTCGTTAAATGTTTTGTCTCCTGTAAAATATTGTTCAACTTTACCGGATTTGAAATATCTGAGTTATTTTTATGGTGACCATTTTTTAAAAATATTTGGAAAATATTTTCCCCTGTAAATGAACATTGGTGTGATAAAATTTAATGCCAAATATTGAATTAATTTTATAGTGATCCTTTACAGATAAAAAAATTAAGTGTAAAAAACAAAGTGGCGGATAGAGGCTAAACAAAGCCGAAAAAATATAGGCCTACTACACATTTTAGATTTTTATTTTGATGCATAGAATACAAATATGCATAGTCAGTGACGGGGGCGGGGTTTAATGACATACTGTATAGGCCTACACAAATATATATTGTGATATTTTGATTAAAACAAATCCTCTAAAATGTATAGTGTCATATTATACTTCGCAGTAATTGGCATATAACCTGTCACTGTTAACTTTACTTCTTCGATCTTCTTCACTTCTTCAAAAATTCAATCTTGAAGTGAAACATTGACAATACCATATTGTATTGAAAAAAAATGTTTGTAACCGCGGGTTTTAAATAAAATAAATAATAACTGTTGGTATGGTCAAAACTTTATTTGGATGATGTAAAAAAGACGTTTTGTTTTGTTTGGCCGCCGCCGCGCCGCAAATCAACGCAGAAAGGTATGCAAGAGCCTTACGTTGCGTCGCCCTATTTCGCAGGCGTTTACACGGCAATAATAACGCGTATGAATACCAAATTTCCCTTTTTTAACCCCTCGAAATTTTGCGCCCCCTAAAATTTTGCGCCCTAGGCCTGGGCCTAGTGGGCCTAGCAGGAAATGCGGTACTGACAGTGCCTAGATTGATGTTGATAGTACATCGTCATGGATCGGAAGACGTGTGACCTGTTGACATGATGGAATCTTTGTATGTGTAGGCCTACGTTTATGTATATTGTATAGGATACATCCTACATAGTTAGGATGTATGTTTAGGGGCCTATTATGTTAGATGTAGAATTATATGATGTAAGAGATTTTTCAATATGTTTATGTTACAGTGAGATGGTCGATTTATTAGACTTTTTTAGGACCAGACTTGGATTATCAAAATATTTATATCACTTTTACTTATAGTTAGTTGTAATAAGTCTGTAATCATTACTATCGATAGTTAATCCATTGGCGTCATAAGCCAACAATTTAAGTTTTTTGTTCATAGCCTATTAATAAATCTAATGACTAGAATAATAGAAAATCCCTAATTCGTAGATTTAATAACGATGAATTTATTTGCGTTTCAAAAGTAGGCGAGCTCTCAACCGGATACTTTATTGCATCCGGCCACGGCTTCGTCCAACCTATATACCCTGCCCGGAAAAGTACTTCTTTTTAATAGGCTATTTTATATCAAAGCATTGCTTTAACTGATTATTGTTTGCTATAAATCCTATAAAACAATGTTTATCTATTCTTAAAAGTACCAGGTTTACCGAGCTTTACTCGTTGGTTTTAATTCACTTTTGTTATAGTGTCATAGAAATAAAGCTATTGAATTTGCAAAAAAACCAACTATACCTCTTCGCAGTTAACAGCTGTTTAAATATACTACTTAAAATTAACGTTAATTTATTTTTGTTTACCTTTTGTTGTTATTTTGTTACAAAAATATAGCAACTTATAATACCAGCAATGTTAAAAATTACAATTTTAAAACTTAAAATTTTAAAATGGGGTCTAAATAAATATTACTGCTCATGAGGGCCACACAATGAAAAACAATAAACGTATGTCAACTGAGTTGTGGGTTTTTATGAAGCATCAAATAGGATGCCTTTAAAACGTCAGATTGTGGCTCCAAATTACCTTTTAGTTCACTGCAATATATTACTTCTATTGTAATTGAATTAGTTATATAAAGCAGGAGGCAAACACATTCAGTGAGTTTGATAAGTTGCATGGTATTTAAAACTTGAGCCCGTTATCTGGAAAAAAAACAAAAGTTTTAATTTATAGACGGCGTATTCTTATGCTATGGGTATTCAAGGTCTAGCTTTTTTGTGTTCCAGATATAAGCGTCTAAACTAAAACGGAAGTCAAGTTACGTTATAATATTTACCATTACACAGCTGATTGAAAAAGAGAATGAAGCAGTCTTGCCACGGGTACGATATTTATCGTAACGACACCATATTACTCTATTTTACATTTGGATTATTAGTTAATAACAAACCATTTGGTAGTGACCAAATTAACAATTATCAATCTAGGTAAATTTAAAACCATAAATTCTTCCCTAGTTTGCTTTGAAATTCCTTATTTTAGTAATAGTTGAGACGAAAAATCTCCAACACAAAGGAGAACGATTGTTGTTCCCTGCAGTGTTGGCAACACTTGCAGGTAGCAAAGAGTGAAATGTTGAATTTTTAACACTTTTTTAACCGACAAAACCTCTGTGGCTACATCCACGGATGTCGCAGTCGCAAACGGGGGATGTAGCTCACCTGGCCCTGGCATACAGTCATCTTGATGCGTATTGCGTACTTGCGTAGTTGCTTCTTCTTCCTTTTTTTTGTTTGAAATTTTGGGTTTTGTTGTTTTGTTTTCTATCAAATCAACAGTTCTATCAGAGTTTATAGTATCAGTTTAGTGCGACCGAAATGTAAGTAATAGATTTCTAATTAGGTTTAAACTTATCACGTTTTTGATTTTCAAACAAAATTTATAATTTAGTATCAACTTTCTCGTCTCCGAGCTAGGGCTGTCTGCACCGCAGGCTGATCAGTGTGGGCTAGAAGGGTATAAATTAAAGAGATTTCTTTGTCGTCAGAACATGAGGAAAGGAGGTGTTGCGATATTCACTCGAACCCTCAGTGACTTATTGCTCCAGAACTTGAGTATTCTGGACATTGGTGAGGGACTGTCCCGGGATCTGCACTTTGAGGCAACTGAAATTGCATTTTTACTGAATGACAAGAAGTGTATAGTCTCTGTAGTGTACCGCAGCCCAGCAGGTGACGAGGGAGTTTTTTTCGATCTCTTCGAGGAGTACCTGGAGTGCCTTTTCAAGGTAACTGACCAGGTAATCATCGGTGGGGACTTCAATATCCCCTTCCACTCTACCAGGCCTAACTCCACCCTTTTACATGACCTTCTACAGATTTATGGACTCACAACTTCTATTTCCACTCCGACCCGCATCACTAGTACTGTTGAAAACTGCATCGATAATATCTTAGTTTCCGTACCTTTCTGTCAACCAACAGTTATCGAACCATTCATTTCAGACCACACAGCTCAAATCATATCCATCCCCATTTCTATTTCTGATCTATCTGCCGATGCTCCTTCTTTCACCAGAATCATCAATAATAGGAATCTTGAAGAATTCAAGATTAGGTTGAGGCTTGAGGAGTGGAGGGGGGTATATGGGGCCTCCGATACCGAAGCCAAATTCAAAGTCTTTCTTGACACAGTTTCACATCATTTTGATGTATCATGTCCAAGGGTCTTTTCCAAATCCAAATCAAAACGGAAAGCAAATCCAAAATGGATCACTCAAGAAATCTTGAATAAAAAATCGAGACTAAAAGAGTTTTATGATAGTTGGAAACAACTCAAAACCCCCGATTCTGAATTAGCCTATAAGACTTTCAAGAAAGAATACCGTAGATTAGTAAAAAAAACCAAGTCAGATTCTTTAGTCAATAGATTTGTAAGTTCCGGGAACAGATCGATCGAGGCCTGGAACATCATCAACAAAACCAGAGGTGCCCTTAAGGAACCTCCTGGCAACATCACAATAAGAACAGACGACATGCAAATAAAAAATCCCAGAACCGTCAGCAACATTATGAACAACTTCTTTTCAAACATCTCTTCACACATTCATTCCGACATGCAAACTTTAAGTTTTTCTGGCTTTCCCAGAAACAGCGATCAAAACTTCACAGCTTTTAAAAAGTGCAGCTCCGATGAAATTTTGAAAATCATCTCAAATATGAAGCCTAAGACCTCCAGCGGGCTTGATGGGATTTCCATGAAAACCATCAAGTTCTGTGCAGGGGAATTGGCTCATCCTCTTTGCCACATCATTAACAGCTCTCTCGATTCTGGGATTTTCCCTCAAATCTTCAAAACCGCAAAAATCAAACCAATCCACAAAAAGGGGGACAAGGAAGAGGTCGGCAACTATCGTCCAATCTCACTCCTGTCTTCTTTCTCCAAAGTTCTTGAGAAGGTTGTGTGTGATCGGCTTACGCTGTACCTGGAGTCAAACTCCTTGTTTTTCACCAGACAGTTCGGATTCAGGAAGGGAAGGTCAACAAAATCAGCTCTCATTCAGTTCTTCTCCGATTGTCTCGACTGCATGGATGGCGGGGGCAGCATAGTCGGATGCTTTGCAGACCTGTCCAAGGCATTCGACTGTGTTGTACCTGACATCCTAGTTGAGAAATTGGCTTCCTTGGGCATCACTGGAATTCCTCTCGCTTGGCTTTCAAATTATGTTAAAGACAGGTCACAGGTCACTGAAATCCAACATTTGTCTTCCAAAGGACACAGGTCCTCATTCATTTCTGATTCAAGTAAGGTTGAAAGTGGGGTGCCCCAGGGCTCAATCCTGGGCCCCCTACTGTTTTTAGTATATATAAACGATATTTGCCTTTCCCTTCCTGAGGAAGACTTGGTCGTGTATGCCGATGACACCACCCTTTTCACCAAAAACCTCGATCAAACAAAGCTTGAAATGGATTCATATATTAAAGTCAACCAACTGGCTCAATACTTTTCCGAACTAAAGCTTTCTCTCAATCCTTCCAAGACCAATTACATTTTCATCCAATCAAGACAACGGCAAAACTCAAAACTCTCACAGTTTCCACACCTAGAGATAGGTGACAGTCAGCTTTCCAACGCCAAATCAGTCAGTTTTCTGGGAGTGAGATTGGACGATGGGCTGACCTGGGATGAACAAATCCTCCATCTCAGGAACAGGCTCTCGGCCGGTCTGTATGTTCTCCTGAACATTGCCAGGTTGGGCAGTGTAGAGTTAGCTAGGCTAGTCTATTTTAGTCTAATAGAATCTCACATCAGTTACTCCATAGTTTTGTGGGGCAACTCATCAAAAAAAAATCTTGAAATAATTTTTAAGCTGCAGAAGAGGGCGATCAGGTACATTTATGGCCTGCGTCCTAGGGACCATTGTAAACCTGCTTTTCAAAATCTTCAAATACTAACTGTGCCTTCTCTTTTTATTTATGAAATAGTCATTTTTGCAATTAATAACAGTTTCACTAACGTTCCTGTTCATCATAGCTATAACACCAGATTCAGAAACAACAGAACCTCTGTAAATCACAACCTTAGATTACTGGAAAATAAGCCTGGATTTCTCGGACCTAAGTTTTTTAATAAAATCCCACCTCACATCACTTCGATTCGTAAACTTTCAAATCTCAAAAGTGAATTAAAAAAGTATCTCATTGACAGGTGTTTTTACAACCTAGAAGAATTTCTGACAGAATAAACTCCAAACCTAACCTAGACCTATCCTTAGCCATTCCGTGCTACACAAGAAAAATGAGCCAAACTTAGCTGAATCTAATTAAATTGACATGGCAGTGTCTGTATCACTGCCTCCTGACTGATCCCATGCCGCAAGTGAGTGGTCTACCGGACGACGCTTCGTAAGTAAGTAAGTAAGTAAGTAAGTAGTAAAAGGCTTGTTGTGTTTTCATAGTTCTGGGCCATTCGACCATTCTGGCTAAAATAACAGTCAGCTTAGGAGAGAAACATTTCCTAGAATAGGTCAAACTGCTCTGCTAAAATTTTCTAGGAAATGGAGTATTAGGCCTACAAACACCAGTTGAAACCCCTGTCTCTTTATAAATTTTAGGTTAGGAAATTGTTTTTTAATCAGTGTTTGTACATGACTAACTCTTAGTCTTTCACTACCTTTGCTCCTCAAAAAAATAATAATATAATAATATAAGTTACTCAGTTTTTACCTGGGTTACCATATTCTCTGGGGGTGAAGAAGAGAGCTTTGTATCTGTCTCGGATTAATAAATCGCAAAATCTGAATTTCTTACCCCCCTCTCAAATTTAAAACTAGGTAGATTGTAACATAGGACAAATGTTCAAAAATAAAATTATACATAGGCCTATTAACTTTCAGTTAAATTTAATATTCAGGAAAGTAATATGCCTACTGTTAGGATCCACCACATCACATCAAATGAATATATTTGATATAATTTGATAAGAAATACTGTACAGCATAAGACAGAGGAAAAATATTTAAATGTCCAGACCTGGTTAACGTTAATCATGCAATTAAATAAATACCACAAATTTTGTTAAAGAAGCAAATATTTAAACATTTTTCTTTAAACCCTGAGAGAAGCATTTCAATATTCACCTTGCCTTAGATTAAAATAAATGTAAGAAAAAAGGTCATAAATTGAAAATGTTTGAAAATACTCTTATTGCAATTACATTTACCATGTTATTTGATAATAAAATACCTTATAGTAGGCTAAATTAATTGAGATTTTAATACCGGCTCATTTACATTTCACAATCAGTGAGTTGTTGGTCTCATTAAAAGACTATTTCACTCTTGGGTACTAACAACTAGCCTACGGTAACTTAATCAAATTATTTCAAAAAAACGAATCGTCGCCTTAATCTTAGCTAAGCTTTAGTGAATCGGAAGCCAATTACTTGCAGTGTATATAGAATCCTTTGATACAAATTACATCTTTGTAGTGCTATCTGTGTTTTATGGCGTTCTCACTTCCCCTTAAGGGTGTCCCTACATATATAGTTCTGTATAGGCCTACATTGTTACTTGACTGCTAATCAACGTGGCTTGCTCACTCAATAGACCCAGACTGCTGACAGCAGTTAACTACCAGCGCTAATTTGGTAGGGTAAGAAGGGGGTTAATGGGATTACTTTTTACTCTACTGTACATTTAAACATTTTAAATTGGCCTAAATAAATAACAATTTAGTAACCAACACCAATTTGAGGTAATAACATAAAAAACTTCTTAGGGAACGATAAAATACAGATAGCCTACATAAATTTTGTTGGTTGCTTCCAAAATGCTGATCAAATGAAGGGTTTCTAAAAAATCCACCCGGTCGTTTTTTATGCTCTAAAAAGAGACATGGCCTTGTAAAAGAGGATGTAGGCCTCTGGTAACCCTAGTTTTTACAAACAGGCGATGCCTAATTTTCTCCTTAGCAAAACACCCCGGCCTCATAGACCCACTATGTATTCTTACTGCAGTAAAAAAAACAAAATAACTCTTTATAACATCACGGGTATCAAGTCCGTAAGTTACTCTCGAGCGTGATTCAGCAACTTCAATTCAGCGTAATCACTATTTGGGAGACTTGTTTAGGCCTTATTGACCGTCATTACATTGTTTACGGTCACTAGACACCATTACCTTTGTTAAGGTACTTTGTTAAGGCGGGTTTACAACAATAAATTGAACGACTAAAATGCAGCGAAAGATCGGTAGGTTTTGTCGGATATTGGAAGTTTATTTACACGTTCCGTCCTTTCGTACAAGTCAGTCGGTGTTTTCCCCTAATTTGTGAAGTAATTATTATGCTAGCAATGCATGAATTATTTCTTTCTTTTATGTAGGTTAAACATAGTGTGTCTGGCAACAAAGTTTAAAGAGGAAAAGAAAACTTTAAAGTATGTGGTGTCGTCATTGGCTGCTAAAAACGAGGTTATCCCATATGGAGTTGCTAAAAGAACCTTCTGTAATAAGTAGTGTTTTACTTATTATTTAAAGTAGGCTACCAGGTTAACCGAGCCTTTCTTGTTGATTTTAATTCAGTTTGATATAGTGTCACAATTTGATTTTTCCTGTGATTGAGGATTTTTCTAAACTTATTTTTGGGCCAAAACAATCTTAAATGCAAAGTTTAAGCAAAATCAATCCGCTAGCTTTCGAGATCGTGGAACACACATCCCTTCAGACATTGCTCGTATTATAGTATAGGATTAAATTTTAACTTGTCAACTTTGAGTGCCTTACTAGCATAACAATTGGCATCTGGACTTTAGTTCTAGAGGTCACAGGTTCGTTTACTGGCATGCCCATAAACTTTGAGGGGTTTGGACTGCTTTCCCTACAAGCGTTTAGGTACTCGCTTTACAAAAATACATATGCAATTCACAATTTTTACTGCAAAACATTTGCAAATGTCTTCTAAAATATTTTGTTCCTATAACTTATTGTACTGTATAGATCATGATTATCATTTGTAGTGTTTTTCGCAGACCGAACGTTGATCATAAAAGGGAGTTAGGTCTCTAGAAGAATTTTGTTGTTATTGCAGTCCCATTTACTTTTGATGACAACCGATTGGTATTAAATTGTCCTTTTCAGTTTCAAAAATAACTTTTATTTTGTGACCACTTGCCCTATTATAATATGAGGACTAGTAAATTAAATTATGATTGGATTAGTACGCTATCCTTTGTAGTAAAGTACCCTCTACCGTAAATGGGTCAACTTTGTAAATGGGCCTGGGCCCAGGGACGCAAGAGGTTTTAGGTTTGTTGGGGAAGAAAAGATACTAAATTATGCTCCATTGGAATACTCCCCATCCTTGGTTCTCACCCATGATTCATCACTGCCATTGCCTACGTCCTGTGTGTTGGTATTAAATTGTTAACAACGTTGCCTTTTTGTCTGTCAGTTCGTTTTGTTTGTTCAATTGCGTTACACACAGTATTTGGCTTGTGAATAAGCTTATTGATAGGGTTACCGTATTCTCTAGGATGAAAAAGAGGAAACCTCCGATACTTGTTGTGAGCTTAAAAACAAATTGAAAAATCTGAACTCCTGAACCCCCCCCTCCCCCTTTAAAAATTCAGAGACATGGAAGAACAAAATGTTTAAATTAAAATTGTATACACTAAGTTATATCTCATCCTTTTTATTTTCAAATAAGTTAATTTTCTTAGGATGGTTCAAGATGAAAATTTTGAATAATTAAATTAAAATATTTAGTTCAGAAATGAGGTTTTATCAAATTGGTAGGTTTTTAAATAATTGTTTGTATAATTTTTGAAGAAATTATACAAATTATAAAACAAAAATGTGAGGGGAACATTTTAAAATGTCCAGAGCACATAGCAAATACAGATTAAGCTAATAAATACTCACCTAGCCTATGCAATTAAATTTATAAAACTTGTTTCAACAATCAAACATTAAAATGTCGTCCTTAAGGTCCATAACAAACTCATTTCAAGATTTATCTTAAATTACAATAAAAGTATAAAAAAACTTATTGAAAACATTTAAAGATTGTTCATTTATCCTAATGAATTTTTTCGGAGAAAGTTTCAATGCCCTTAACATAGAAAAGGCTCAGCCGTTTTAAAAAAAGTGACTTTAAGCTCTCATTAAAAGACTAGGCTATTTTCTTCTTGGGCATTACCAATTAATAAATTTATATAGAAAACTAATTGCCATGTTAATCAAACTAAGCTGTAAGAGAAAGAAAGCCATCTCTGCAAAAACATAACCTCACTTTTACTTTTTTCTCTAGATTTTAAACTAAATGTATGCCAATTTAATAACAACCTGGGCGAAATAGGAATTTATAAAACCCTCTTAGGGGTTGGTTGGTAAAATTAAAAAAAATAAAGATTTTCAGTTTGCTGCTTCTAAAAAGCCGGACAAATGAGGGTTTCTTAAAATCCGCCCAGATGTATTTTTATGTTCTTAAAAATAGGACATGTCCTATTAAAAAAAGAGGACGTATGGTAACCCTAGCTTACTGATTTGTTTTTGTTAACTACCTATTTTAATATAATTTTAATAATGGTTGGTTTGATAGTTTATCATACATTGTACAAATCATAGAATCATATGTTTTTGTATGAAATGAGAAAGAAACCAAGTAGCAGTGGTATACTTTATTACTTTATAATGTGGGCATTCTTATTAAGCCTAATGATCTAAAGTGAAAAATAAGACTATATAATTAGTTCTGTCTTTGTTATTTTTCAAATGCAGTTGTAAAAATTGTTTAATGCCTATGACATAAGGATGTTTTTATTTGGTGATTCATATCAAGGGGGAGGGCCGCAAATACGCAAATATATCTCAGGCCCTTTACAAACAGCTGGCCTGTAAGTACACCCTTCTAGTTATTTTTTGAAGACACATTAACATTGGTTTCGGTTCAACTTGTTTAATACATCGCCGGTTAGTTCGAAATTTAGAAATCCATCTGGTCGTTCAGTCTTGAATAGGCCAAATTTAAGGGGGCTATTGCATATGTAATTGTGTAGGGGTATTTTTATAGTTAGGCCTTCTGTGGTACAGTAACCTAAACAAGTTAAAAAAATAAAATAAATAAGCAGCCGGTGACCTAATAGCTGTAATAATGAGGTCCACTGTCCATTGAGCATGGCATAATTATCTAAGGGTTTTTTTAAGTTTATCAGGTTATATTTCATTTACTTTGTACATTCTAGTATAGAGTAGGACTGTCTTTTTTTAACTACTGTTGAATGTCTGAGCCTTTGAATGTCACCTCACTCCCCTTTCACAAGGGGCTCTGGCAAAATGAGCCAATCCACCTGCGCCGCATTCCAAACACATCCAAAATGAGCTAGAGGCTTAAGACTGACCCCCCGGACCACATCCAAAAAGAGCTAGCTATTCAACCCTTGAAATCACTGAAGCAGAAGTTTACTAGCCTATTCCACATTTACTGTTTGATTTTATATTGAATGTTATCGTCACTAATATAACGAATCTAATGTTGCACTATTAATAATATTGAGAGCTATATTTTAAAAATACGGAATATTTAGTTCAAGATACAGTAGAACTAAATATTCCGAATAGACAAGAAGTTGAAATATTCAGGATTTAAAAAATTTGACTAATTTTTAGTGCTAATAGTGATGAGTAGCCAATATAATAAAAATAATACGGAATATGTTGAACATTATTCCAATACACTAAAGGCAAATTTAAACCGCACCACCGGCAATAGGTTTAAAACTCGCCTATACTATGAGAATTCACCTTAGTGTATAGGCCTATAGACAAAGCTGAAAGTATGGGTCAGTTATCTGATACCGTTTATTTTGTCATATTTTAAAGTTGTGCAGATTAGACTAATGAATGGTTAAAGTTTCCACAACATCCATTAACTGTCGCTGAACAAAATAATAAATGCACGAGCTTGTCGAGGAGGCGAGTGAGTGGAGCGAATGAGCTCTTCTTAAAGAAAAAAGCCTTTCGGGCTTGGCATTTTAGCGCACAGTCTGTGACCGACATTACTATGACTACAAAGAATTGTTTGGGTTGAGCAGTTTCTCGGCCACCAGTTATATGATTTGTAACAGTGAAAATGCACTCTTTTAAGTGTTACTCATTTGCTGGTACTGTATATCCATGTAGGCCTAACTTGGTGGTCTGTGCTGGCGACAACGAATCCTGCTTAGGTGCACTGGGGTAATCCCATTATGTCTGCCTGATTACACAATTAACACGGCTGGCTGGAGCTGGCTCTTCCTACCAGATGGAAGGGGGAGATTTTACAACGCCTTGAAAATGACCTGAAGGATTAGCTCTTTTTGGATGTGCCCTTCACAAGCACTTTGTATGAGTTTACAAGCTGAGACAAATAATATTGAATAGCTAACATTCAGCAGATGTTCCCATTTAAAATTTCACCAGTTGGAAATTTTAATACCAAGACCTGTTGCCAAAAGAGGGTAGGTTTATGTGGCAAAGCTCTATTAGAATACAATAAAATAAACCAAAAATTCCTCAAACTAGTAACTATATATATAAGTTATATTTTATATACTTTTTTAATGTGTATGATTTATAGGCTTACCATATGTCCTCTTTTCTCGGGATTTGTCCTTTTTTTAGAGCATAAAAATACATCCGGGCGGATTTTTGGGAAACCATTCGTTTGTCATCTTAGAAGCAGCAAATTGAATAGGTATATTTTTTTTGTTTTTCCAACCTCTAAGCAGTGGTGTAATCGCAATTTTTGCAGTGGCGGAACGGTACATATCTGGCCCAGATTTGAGGTAGGGCGTCCCAACGCCCCGCTACCCCCCCCCCCTCGCCCCCCCGCCCCCCACTACACTTACAGAATTGTTTATGTCATGATGTTAAGTTACCTAAATTAGTGTTTTAAGTTTTTATCAAGGTATTTAGTTTATTTTTTATGCCGTCTGCTAACTTTTAAGTTGATTAAAGAAATTCAAAGTCGAACTCAAAAACTATTTTTGGCAGGCATAAGTAGCTAAGTAGCAGTAGGCTAGGCCTGTTGTAGAAGCGGCAGATGCCTGATGCCATCATTGAAGCGGTATCCCCAGTGTTAGAATCACTAATGATTACAATTAATTAATTATTTATTTATAACTGAACTATTTGTGCTTCAAATTGGGTTAACTATTTAAATCCTATACTTATTTCATAAAACTTCCATGGCAACTATCATTAAACAAAGACGCGATGTACGGTATTGATAGGCTAGTGTAGGCCTAACTAGACACAGAGTACGCGTAATAAACAATCCAACAAGAATAGGCAAAGTACAACGAAAAAGTAAACGCCACAAAGTACGTTTATACATCATCTAAACCTCTGGAAGGAAAATATATAATAAAGTAAAATATATAGTTATTTCGAATATAAATCTCATATAAATACTTTATTTACGAATTTTCAAGATTGTATTAGTTCATTGGTATAAAACAAATATCAATACCATGAATTCCATCTATTCAGTAAATATCACTAAACCTAACATAGTGTGGTGACACAAGTTCAGAAGAGTATGACTCTAAAGAAATGAAATATTTTTTTTAGGTGTGTTCCCATTTTTAATTTCACCAGTTGTAAATTTCAATACCAAGACCTGTTGCCAAAAGATGGAAGGTTTATGTTGCAAAACTCTATTAGAATACAATAAAATAAACCTCAACGAATCTTGTCAGCATAGTTTGAGTGGTATAAGAAAATAGGTAGGATTTGATTATGAAAAGAATATAATATTATTTTTGCATGGAATCACCATTCTATGGCCAGTAGAACCTTTTTAGTTCCATGACACAGTTCTAAAATGTAATATTTTTGCTTATAATTAGTTTATAATTTTTGCTATAATTACCGTATATAATTTGCTTATTTTTGGTTGAGGCTGTTATGTTATTTGCCTTATGCCAACAAGACAGCTCAATTTAATTTAAATTTTTTTATATTGCTAAATTTAAGTCCTGTCATTAAAATCTGTAAAATTAGGCCTACTGTCATTTTTTAACTTTGACAATTATATTAAATAGCAAAGGTAATGTAAAAATAATCAAAAATAAAATAAATAATAATGACTCTCAATATAATGCTAATTAGAAATGGAAAGATACATCAGAACTCAACATTTTTTCGGGAGAAGGAATACTTCATAGTTTGGGTTACCAGACATCCGGGTTTTAAGGGTCTGTTTGGTGTCCAGTTTGGGATTATTATTCGTCCAGGGTTTTAAGACTTTTTGTAAAATTGCGATTTTTGTTTTCAAAACACACTCTAAGCTATTGAGTACACATCTTTATTTTCAAGCAATATAAATAGGCCACGTTTTTAAATATTTAATTTAAGTTTAATTTTATGTTGAAACCAATAAGTACGTGTGCAGTGTTGTGTTGTTTACAAAGAGTTTGTAGGAAAAGGCTTAGTCCTACTGGCCTACCCGCTGTGCGCAAGGTTACACTTGAGCGTAACTTTTGGGCTCCACATAAATGAGATAAGTGCATGACTGAGAAATAACTCCTCGGCAAAAAGGCATCTTGAGACATTTGTTCTTTATTTAGGAATTTTCAAGATTGTATTAGGCCTAGTTCATTGGTATAAAACAAATATCAAGAAATTATTTTTTTGTATTTTTGTTATATTGCTTAGCAGTTTAATGCAACGTTTCCCAACCTTTTTTTGTGCCGAGTACCCCTTGACAGATAGTTAACTGAATAAGTATGCCCCCCCCCCCTACCAAAATCTCAAGTTTTATAGATGTTTCTCAGTAAAGGTATGTTGTATTTATATGAAAAGATGGTTTAAACATTTTCCAACTACTTTTTAATTTTGACCAACGGGCGATCTCTAGTAATCCTATATAGAGTACTATGTAGATTACTACTTTTGAATCTATCCTCATAATTAGACCAATTCGTAAATGTGAGGTTGAAGTTGTGGTTCGGATCCCACGTTAAACTGTAGGTCCCTAGATACCATTGGCTGTTGGGCTATTAATTAACAGTCCTGCCTAAGGAGAATGTCGGCCTTAGTCAGTAACAAGACTACAAGATCGCGCCACAATCATCCTACACTCATCTCTCATTCATATTCAGGTTAAAATACCCACTATGTGAGGTCCCTGTCTCAAGATAGTGATATAGTGAAAACCTATATAGATTGTAAAAGACATAAATAAACAAAAGTCAATAAAAATAATGCAACTGATTTTTAATTAATTTTTTGTGTTGGACACTGTTATAATTTATACTTTTGAAATATCTTTTATCCTTTTGGTGGGATATTTTTATGAACTTTCATCAGCTGCTTGATTGTAATATTCCCATAATCAACATTTGAATCCTTGTTTATTTTGTAAAATCTGGAAGGTCAAAGTCATTGTAGACGCTAATAAAGACTTTTGGATGGACAAGTAATGGTTCAGATTAAGCTCTAAAGTATTATGCAGAAATCTTATGGTAATTGTATGACGGTTGTGTTGCAGGTGGGGGGAGCGCCGGATGTAACACGCTGTACCAGCTGGCGCGGCACGGCGTCAAGGCGGTGCTGCTGGAGCGAGCCAAGCTGACAGCCGGTGCGGCGTGGCACAACACCAGCATCATCTGGAGTGTGATGCCGCGCGACGTGGAGACGCAGCTACTCAACGCATCTCGTGACCTCGTTCTGCGGATACAGCAGGAGACAGGCGTCGACCCCCAGTGGGAAAACAATGGCGGCATCTACGTTGCGCAGACAAAGGTAATCCTACGGTTATCAGTATTACCCATTTATGCATGAATACTTTACTTATTACTTTAGATACTTTCTTGAAACACCGACACAGTCTATGTTGAGTCTTTTAAGATGAGTATGATTGAAGGGTGAGTGTGATGGATCAGATATATGAAGTGTAGCTTTATTACTGACAAATAGCACCTGATTCAATTGTCAGGACCATTAATTAATTGCCCAGTGACCAAAGGCAGCTTGGTCCCGTTTTGTACCATCAAAAACCTTTTAACTTTTCTCACGATCGAACAGCAACCCTCAGATTAGAAGGCAAGCTCTATAACCTCTCAGCTATACCCAGCCGATATGTTACCCAGTAAAGCAAGGAAGAATGAAATTAAAATATTTCTGTTGCATTTTTTAAGACTGTACGGTACCGTATACAATAACCATTTGATTACTACCCTATCAGTAAAAATTGTATTATAAACAGATGCAACAAAAGTTTGTTTTTTCTGGAAAGTTATGTTTTGAGGATGTAACAAACGTTTAGCATAATTTTCTATATTTTGTCCCACCAGGAGTGACTGGAGGAGTTGAAGCGTTTAGCAACAATCGCCAAGAGCTTTGATATCCCTGCCACTCTTTTAAGTCCAGCCGAAACAAAGCAGGTAGGTTTATGCTTATGTTTAAGTGTTTAGAGAAGAAATGTAAAAATAGTCCTTTATATCCTTTAGTAAAAAGTAGTAGTATTTTAAGTGTGTGGTGATTAATGGAAACAATACCGACAATAAATAATGACCAATGCATTGATAATGACTGTCTGTATTTTGGACGCAGGTGTTTCTCATGATCAATGAAGGAGTTATCCTAGGAGCTCGGCACTCACCCAACGATGGTACTGCTGATCCCTCTGCACTGTATAGCGGACTCACATCTGGCACTATCGCTCTTGGAGCTCAGGTACGATTCATCAGCTCTGAGACACTTTCAAAATTATATTTATAAGGAACTCAACTGCTCAACCTGATGTGGCATTATACTCAAGATTATATGTATAGGTAAAGGTGGTATTATGAGCCCCTATTTTGTTTTTTTGTAATAATTTTGCTACAAAAATATTTACACCCATTCTTTTTATAGTGTAATATAGAGTAATGAGTTACAAAATCAGTTTTGTTATTATTTGTTCGATAAAATTAAAGTTTCTGGACAAAAAATATTAATTTTTTAGTCAATACACTTTTTACAAAATTTCATGTGTGCTGGTAATATGAGCCCCTTAGTTTAATAAGACAAACATACATGCAGGATGTTAAAAAATGGATAGTAAATGTATTTAAAGTGAAAAATTAGTTTTATTTGAATATAAGGGTAAATGCTTTTAATAGCGGTCATTTACAAAAATCACATACGTAATAGTCTCTTTCACACCCTGCGCCCACATTTTACACACTTGGTACTGCACCCAAAGCTCTCCTCTTTTATCTTCGGAGAACAGTGTTTCGCAGAAAAGGCAGACATCGTCATCTTTTCCAGGGGTATCATTTAGGGGGCTTTTCAGGGGAATTTAGAGGGCTCATATACCAAGCACACATAGGGGCTCATAATACAACCCTCGCCAAATTTGTAAAGAGATAGTCAAATGGCAACCTTGCATACTCTAAACTTAAACTTAATTTATGGTTTTGTAATCCTTAAACCTTGTTTGACAACGGGCATTTACTGTAGAATATCTTTGTGAACTAGAATACAGGTTAATATGGAAATATGTACATATATTACAAAGTTTTTATCAGCACTAAAAACGAAAAACACTTGTTGCCACTGACAGCCACATTGGAACAGAGCCAGACCACTCTAGCAGTGCTTCCTCTAACTATAACCATAGTTTTCGGTGGATCCCGCTGGATTGCAGACTATACTTAAGCTAATATGACGGGGGCTCATAATAAATACAGGGCCCATATTACCACCTTTACCTCTAATATAAGCTTAAACAAGATATTCGTCAGAAAAAATATTTAGTTTTAACTTTTAAAAGTTGTCTATAGGCTATAAAAATTTTAAAGTTTAAATAAATAGCATGCTTTAATAGAATTTTACAAAGTGTTTAAACAGAGTTTGAAAAAGTTAAAGGTGTTTTAGTTACATAATCTTTTCTTCTTCCAAAGTAGATTCAAACTTAACACTTAGCATACATTTTTTCTAAAAACCCTGGAGGGCTTCACTTTTAAGGCTTTAAATGTCTCAGTCTCAATGACTCTAATGGTGTTTAAAGTTTTGGTTTTACCTAGATAGTAATATATTATAACACAGGATAATCCCACATGCGGTATCTAGCACTTAAAACTTATTTCTAATTATTTTGAGAGGCAAATGATCAAAGAAATTGATTTTTTTAGTCAAGATGGGACAATAGAACTTTTTATTGTATAGGGGAAAGAAGGGTAATGGTGCGCACCTAAGGGGAAAAAATTCTTCCCAGAAAATATGCGGGCAAAAATTACCAATACATGTGTCAAACTGTTTGGTATTTAATGTAGTTTCTTATAAATAATTATTATTATCATATATATTAACATTGATTAAATATACACCATTATATAAGAATATGCACTTGCGCACGATTTCCCTACACATCGGGTAATTATGCGCATGGGGGTAGGTAATGGTGCGCAGGGACGTATGGGTTGAAATAATTAGAATAAATGTGTTTCATTAATATAAATTCAATATCAATATAACATTTTGAATGTCTTAAAGCTAAACAATACTTTCTTTGAGCTTTACAATACACTTAACAAAAGTTTTTATTAAAATTACAAAATTGTTCAAGGGTTAATGCAAAATTAACACTTGTAGGCTAATTTTCTGCTGTATCTGCACCTGAGCTGTCGGCATGACTCCAGGACGAACAGTTTATGAGCATCTGTAAACAAGAATGTGAAAAGAGGAAGTAATTTTTTTTCTTACCTATAAATACATGGTGCCCACTGCCGCGCACCATTACCCGATATTGCATTCGAAAGTATTTTATTTTCTCACTATCTTAAGAAGGGATGAAACCATAAATTAATTGTTTCAAACGATAAAGCAAAGACTACCATTAATTGTAATACTAAATAAGTATTAAGTTATCTAAAGATCTGCCCTAACCTTACTATTTTCTGAGGCGCAAAAATAACATGACACACACGACTTTTAGATTTTGGCCTCTCATAACCTAAAAAATTTCAGTATCGAAAACCACGAGGTCGGGTATTAGTTGTTGAGTCCCCCGCTAGGCTGCAGCACATACTGGAGCTTTTTAACTTATTTCATTCATAAGAAACTACGATGCGCACCTTTACCCGCCGCGCACGATTACCCTACTCTCCCCTACTGCAATTTTTTTCTTGTACAAAGTTTGTCCATGGTTCCATAAGTATTTTTCATATTGAAACCACTATTTTTGTATTTTTTTGTTATACTATTTTTTTAACAATCAAGTTGTTTTATGGTTTTATACTATTTGTTGAGAAAACAAAAGTTACTTTCCAAACACTCTCCAATGACTAGCAAATAACTGTTTTGTGGCTCTTTGATACTGTGTTGGATGAGAGAGACATACAGTTTAATTAAACATCATAGATTAATTTCACTGATTAAGTGTGCACTTTCAATGTCTAGGTGGTTGAAAACTGTCCAGTGAGCAAGATAGTTACTGGCCCCAGCAGCGTAGGGGGACACCCACAAGTGAGGGGAGTGGTTACTCCATTTGGAACTATCAAAACCAGCTGTGTTGTCAACTGCTCAGGTTAGTGTAAATAGTAGTACCAGGGGGACCGAGCTTATACTCAATGAGTTTGATTCAATTTGCTGCCTGGTGAGTCGGCAAACTTTTTGGCTGTTTGGTAAGTTGAGTGGAGTCAATGTTAAACCTTATGGGAGACAAGTCGGCATTTTTTCAGTTGAGTTTGGGTCAAACTCAAGCTAGATTTTTAACCAATTGCATGTCAGTTTGGCAAGATAAGTGGTGTACTATTAAATCTTATGGCAGATGAGTCGGTTTGAGTCGGCAATCTTAGGACGAGTTTGGGTTCTACTGGAGTTGGATTTTTAACCAATTGAGTGTCAGTTTGGTGAGAATTCTAGTACTGTAAAATCTTATTGGAGACGAATCGGTAATATTCGGATGACTTCGGTTCTGAGCTGAAAGGAGAAGGAGTGGACTCGAGTCAATGCACAACTCGACTCGACACATCACTAAATATAATATCTGAATTATTATGATGGCTCTTTAGAATATTTCGATAAAAACTTAGTTTGTTACATATTATAGCACTACACTACATTTCATAGATTAGAGTAACAATTATTAATTTTGTTCGCAGGGGCATGGGCAGCGGAGACAGCCAGGCTGGCTGGATTGACATTGCCACTGTGTGCTCTGAAACACTCATACGTAGTGAGCGAGAGTCTAGCGGCTATACAGGGCCTGCCCAATATACGGGACGGTGACTCGTCCATGTACATCAGAATTTACAAAGACAACATGTTTGTCGGTGGATTTGAGAAGAATCCAGTCATCTTGGAGGAGGTGGGTCATGAATTTCGGTGAAATATTTTGAATGGTGGTGTAGAATGCACTGATTAACCCTTGCCATGCATTGGGTGTATATATAAGTTTGGCCACATTGGCGACCATGAGTGTTTGATGAATATATACCTTAAGCGATCATACGCTTACGAGAGTTTTTATTTCATAATCAATTTCATTCCGTCAGGTGACAACACTGTTTTAGTATCAGCTGTGAGTTGTTTTGCGCAAGTTGGCTGACACTAACATGTAGAAATTGCATAAGTTTTATTTGTATATATCTTACAGAAAAACTTCCAAATGTAAACACTAAAATGCACAAAAGTTTAACTTACAACACAACGCAGACTTGCATGCATTTGTTATTGCTTTCACAAACAATATTTGTTTTGGCAGGAACAACTTAAGCAACAAAGAACTTTTGCAAAAACTCCACTTTTTTGCTAGTTGTAATTTCCTGTGTAAACCTATTGCTTGCAGACTACTAATACTTGCAAACAAGTGACGAGAGTGTTTTGTGTTGCACTAACTGGACTTAAGCAAGTTTCCCTTGCAAAGGCAGGTGTGTAGTGTAAACCTTAACTTGAATTCATGTACAGTGTGTCTCAATTTACATGTCCCACTTAAGCAAGTGCTAAATGCTAGTAAAAACACAAATTTATAAAGCTGTCAGTTTATTATAGTATGAGGTTATATGAAGGAAGTATGTGTAACAGTTTGTGTGCATTATTTATGAAGTATGGCCTTCATAGTTCAAATAATATCATTCCTAATGTATAATCACTCAACCTAAAAACTGAGAACATCGGTTAATGTTTGTAGATGCCCAAAGATTTTGCGTTCGACCTGTTTGAGCTGGACTGGGACATGTTCCAATCACACCAAAACAAAGCCGCTGAGCTGGTGCCTGCGTTTGAGACTGCGGGGATCAAGACATCGGTGTGTGGTCCCCATTGCTTCACCCCTGACCTCATGCCTCTTGTTGGTCAGTATCTTATCTTTAGCAATCAGACAACAATTTACAAATGAAAAATAGGTAATATAATTTTTTTGCAGCATATTCTATACCAGAACCTTTTCCTGTTTTCATAAAATCAAGCTATACTTATATCCTACCCCAACGAATTAAAAATATTATTAACCTGTAAACTTATGTGCTGTCAATTTTTCACATTCCATGCACATTTAAGGAAAAGTATGCTTGCAATGGTTGCAAAAACCCTTAACATGCTCAATTTCGGTAAACTACCTCAACTCCAGAATCCTCAAATCTCATAAAAAATTCTACGACTTATCAAAATTGCAAGCGTTTAATTTGTTACATAAATTGGTAAAAATTTTTGCTTTGCCACCATTTAAATACAAAGTTCAAGACACAAATTTAACTTGGAGCGGTTTTATTAAGACAAATTGGATGAATAACTGCAAAACATTTAGAAGCTTCAATAAATGACAGTATGCTGCATGTTTGTTTGCTGAGTTTTATTGATGGTTCAATGTTTGTGTTGCAGGAGAGGACCCCAGACTGCTGGGCATGTTTCACAACGTCGGGTTCAACTCTGCAGGGTTCATAATGAGTGGTGGCTGTGGCAAGCAATTGGCCAAGTGGATCATCAACGGCCGTCCCGACCTCCACATGTACAGCTGCGACGTCAGGTACCGCACAATATAATTCTCCTTGTCAGTTATCGGAGCAAGAAAGCTAAAGAATAAGAAATCTTTATTGTCATTCAACACTTCGATGTATAATGGAAAAAGTCAAACTCGTTAACATAATATTCTAAAAAATAAAGTATCAATAAAACTAACAGCTTTTTGATTTAACAAGATGATGTTTTTAATATTTAAAAACTTTTCAACTGAATAAAACCCTTGACCAAGAAGCCACTTCAACAATCTTTTCTAAATATTTTAACAGTGGCGGCGGCTCTTCCATAAGGACTCTCGGACGTTGCCCCAGTCAGTGATGCTACACTCGGCTACAAACATCCTTGTTGCTTGAGTTTGTGTAGTGTTTTGCAGGGTCTACGAAAACTCGTAGGTTTGACTAAATCTATTCTGTTAACATTTATAACAGAATATTTTAACATTTATAACATCTAACATCCTCATGAATATTTTTCATGCATTGTTTAGCTCATTCCCGCCTCTCTAGCGATTTTGTTTAATTTTGCAGGCCAAATATATTTGTGATTGTGAGTTTACTAGTTTTAGCGACTGTGTGTATGGTTGAATAGTTTGTTATTGAGGGACTTTAAATAACTCACTAGAAGTCACCCGTTGCAACTACTGCCTCGATTTATATTTATATTTAATTCAATAGATGTAAAACTTCTTGACTAATAGCTATTTTACAAATCTCACTTATGTGTACTTTTAGATAAACATGGTTTTCTTTTTTTTATTGCAAACACAAAACTTGTTTTTTTTATTTTATTAAAAAATGATACATAAGTGTTAGTGTTATCTTTTGCGGCTACGTTAGGGGCTCTCCTTTTAAGTCTCTAAGAGTTAAAACTGAGTTTGTTTCTAAGTTAGTAATCGTAATTGATTCAAAATAAATATAAAAACCAATAACAGGTAAGAAACCCGAGTGATTGAAATCCTATTGCTAATCAAGAAATGTATAATAATTAAATTCCTTGTAGCTAATAATTTGTCCGTAAACTATTTAAGTTAACCAATCCACATAATGAGGTTTCTCTATTTTACTGTACGTATAAAATCCACAGTAAAAGTTTAAAGTCAAACTTTGAAAGTTATCGTCAGACATTGAAATTCAATTTGACTAGGAGACCCTGTGCTGCTCCACAGTAGTTAAGCTATGCCGTATAATAGACAATTTAATTTTCATTTGTTTAGCATATGACAAAATTTTGATACCATTTTACTATGGAAACATTACAAATGAAGTTTTAAAACAACTAACATGACATTTCAGTTCATATTATTACCCTATCCTGAGATCCCTACGCCTAATTTTCTGCGCTTATAATTTCAAAATCAAGGCTCACTGTTGACAGCATTCATCTTATTTCCTGCTTGGCTTATAAGCGTTATTACTGTACTTATAGTTGTATTTTTCGGAGTACTCGTACTATCTTCAGGTACACCACAAGCTCGAGAACGTTTGATTTTTATTGGTTTGTTTTCAGCCACTGATCTATATTTTTGTGATACACCACAGAATTAAATGACACAAACAATATGTTTAAACACTTCATATAAATTATATTATGATACAGTGCTATATTGCACGTAGTTCTAGTGTGACTGACGGATATAAAGATTAAAAATTACAACACAACATATTTTTACCAAAATACGGAATCAATGTAGGCCCACAAAAGTGATTGTATGCACTTCCTTAACTTCCAAGTGGCAAGAAAGATGCAACGACACGACATTCCCAGCTCACAATATTTATGTTTGTGGGATTAAAATAAATCATGCGTAGTTTTATTATTTTAATGTGTAATAGTGATTTGGCCTAAAGAAATATTAATATTTAATTTTATAGTAAACCGTTACATCCATAGTTGGCTACTCAAGATTTTCGTCGCTACATGGCATTATGTAAAATAGTGTCCACCATTACTGATTTTTTTCGGAATACCCCCAAGGGGTACGCCTACCCAGGCTGGGAACCTCTGGTTTAATGCACCGAACTTTTTAAATTGCCCCTTTTTGTTTTCCACGACATAAAATGTATTCCAATTTTTAATTTAAAAACATAATTATTCTTTGTGGGGGGGGGGGGGGGGAGAGCCACCAGGTTTGTGTCAATCGTACCAAGAAAAAGTCCTGGGTTGGCCTAAAGAATATCTGGTTACCCTATTCATAGTGCATGTG